>OX457044.1:35365281-35497781 GCA_949752735.1 Lumbricus terrestris | reverse complement strand
GAAGGTTCCAGACGACTGGTACGACCGGTACATACATACGTACCGACATGGTACTGATTGGCAGAATCGGTGGTTATAACGGAATCGACAGGACTAACAGTCTTTGATGTCGTGGAGATTTTGTTTAGCCTATCGCAAAGACCTGGATGCCTTGATACATACATACATACATCATGTATGTATGCATACATACATACATACATACATACATACATACATACATACATACATACATACATGCATGCATGCATACATACATACATACATACATACATGTACATACATACATGCATACCTATATACATACATTCATACATACATGCATCCATACACCTACTCACAAACATGGAACATACATACAGTCATACATAGATACATCCGTGCATGCATACCGTGCTTACATGCATGCTTGCATCAAACTCCGCTGTTCGAATGCAGGTTTATAGATACTTTGGTCAGTTGGGAAGAATACGAGTACCGGTAAGCTTAGAGCGTATTCTACGGAAAGCGGAAGCCTTACATGGAAAATGCGTAGGTAGAATAAAGACAGATTAAGTCCGTTGGTTTGATAAATGACTGGAAAGATTTAGGATCATTTATTCAAATCGACCAGCTGGCGTCAGAAATTGATAATGCTGAATCAGAGGATTGCACCGTATTCGATTTTTCAACGCCTGAGGAAAGGTACATCGGTATAGGTCGCGGGAACCAGTTTATTCACAGAACTTAATCAAAACAAAATCGATAAGGTCAATTGCGACCGGCTCCGAGTCCAGATCCAACAACGCTAGATAAGCCAAGTAAAGAAGCGAGTTGCTTTCATACAAAAATCACGTAACACGAAACGCAGCACCCACGTTCAGTCTACCAGATTAATTTCCAGCATGCAAAAAAAGCTATCGAGACTTAGAAAACTAAGTCCGATGTGTGTTCTACAATCAGCCATGCATTATTTTCATGTCGACCGCGTTCCAATATCCGATGGTTTTATTAGAGCGACGAAAGCCGATACCCCGATTCTTTCACTTGACATTGGCTGAAGCCGAAGGCGTTGAGTCACGTATACTCTGCTGCTGCATGCTGACCTTGCCACCGATTAAACATCGGACTGCCCTAAAGCTGTTTATAATTCGGAATGTTTAGAGAGGAACCATATCGGCCTTCGGGCTGAAAGGTAGCCTATAATTCAATGTGATAAATCACATTAACTGCGTAGGCCTACTATATACATTAATACGAGCGTGTAAGTCATATATATATTATATATTGTATATATATATATATGTATATATGATGTAAACAACAAATATTTCGCTTAAATTTTTTCCACAGCTGTGTTGGATATTCAGAGTAGGTCGAAGCCTAGTGAAAGCAAATTGAAGCCTATGCAGCCTAATGTAGACCTATGCGCATGGTCATCATTTATTGGTCATCATTTACAGCAACGTTATTATTCAATTCAACGGAATTATTGCAAATACGAATACACAGCATTAGGCCCTAGCATAGGCCTACATCAAAACTCACATCGTAATATTAGAAGTTTAAAACGCCAATTCTTACTAAACGCTCCATTTGATTAATTATATGTACGCCTAGCTGGCAGGTGATGATGGACTGAGCCGTCGATTCGACAGATCTCACGTCGCGAGTAAGTTTTCTCCCAATCATCACACGACGTAGGCCCTATGCCTTCACATTGAGTGGAAATTGGATTAAAATCATTAAAGTGAGAGAGGTGTGTAGGTAGTGTCGTCCAGTCTCACGCTCTCTTCTCACACAGACGATCTCACAGGTACAGAAGCTGAGACATGTGGACCCGAGAGTGTGAGTGCAACAGGTTGACCAAGACTGATACCAGTAGGCTGTCAGTATGCTCTCAACAGCTACCTGCGGATGCTATGCTGCGGTGCCGCCCTCGCCATTCAGCCGAGGGCACCAAGGCAGTCTTCACTATTTGCCCATAGATGGGCGACCATGTATTGCATATGTACATATTCTAAAAGGTCATATCAAAGCAGCATTTTCTTTATTTATTTCTCGCATTTGCTCTAACCTCCCTTCAATCTCTCTACTCATAAGCGCTTCCGAATAGGCCTACAGCGTGACTGCATCGGAGTTTCACTCCGTAGCGCGAGCAATTGCTAGAGAAGGACTTGCTCAAGGTCTCTAGGGGTCATTGCATAATTACGTAACGCCGAAAATGACCGTTTTCGACCCACCCACCCACCCTGTAACGCTTCGTAACGTTGCCCTTGACCCACCCACCCACCCTCCCCAGCGTTACGTAACGACTGCTAGGAAAAATCATTTGAGGTTAAGGTCCATTACTGGCTTATGTGAGCGCGTAATTATAATTCATATTTTCACAGCGAATTTAATATAGTATAAGCGTACTTGTGACTTATAATTTGACTGTAGACTAGGATTAAAATTTGCACAATGTTTTATTTATATAAACGACAGTCATGTGTGAACTGCAAGTTTCTTACATTTTACCGCAAGAATAAAATTGTAGGCCTACACACTGCTGAAAAGTTTCACGGATTAAATGGCTCATTAACAATTAATCAAAATTTAGATGAACTAATTATATGCTAAGTCTGGGCACTTCGATAATTATTAATAGAAATATTGACGAGTTTTGTTAAGCATTAATTCTAAATGTTTGAGATCGTGTCCTCTAAGTAGGCCTAAACATGCTTCAATGTGGTTCTTCGATGTCGGGAATTCATTGGGAATTAGGCCTACCACGTTGTTCCGTTGGGAAAACTATCTAAACAATTCGAAGAGCGGTTTCCGGTTTGCACAAACGGGAGAACAGAACTGACCTGGCATGTAACTGGTGTCTACTGCCGTAGGCTATCTTCTTCAGATAAATAGACCTACTTCGGTTACATTTTAGGCCTAAATCAATGTCACAAAGTTTAAACTTCGTTCACATCATGTCTGAAATGTCATTCGATGGCAATTTAATATTCATTAATAATTTTTTCAAGGCGTTACGTAACGTTCAGCTACCCCCACCCACCCACCCCCGTAACGTTTCGTAACGTTTTCAATTACCCCACCCACCCACCCTCGAGCGTTACGTAATTATGCAATGACCCCCTACGCGGCGGCTTATGGTGGATTCGAACCTTGAACCCTCTGGCTTCAAGGCACTGAATCACCATTAGACCTATGTACACCACCGCGCCTCAAAACAGCTACAGTTTTAAGTGGAGTTTGGCCGACTGTAAACTGATAATAATATTGTAGATTCATTAAATTTAATTCGTAGCACTTCATCTAATTAATTATAAGTAACGAACACATGCATTAAGGAAGAGGGGCCAGATCGAGTCCATAATTATAAGCTATCAGCGTAACTTGGCTTTTCTTGGCTCCTGTTACAGTATTGACCCATAGGTCTATCTATATATAGCCTATGGCCCTATGCTGATTCATGACATGTAACTGTAGGCCTAATGCTTGCCTTGTAAAATAAACAAACTCGCTAATTCAAACGATGCAACTGAACTCCCATAAATATGCAGAGACGTTGTTCAGATAGGCTACTGCAAACTGCAGTGTGTAATTGCCAGAAGTTAACTGATTAACTCTAATGTGTTGCATTCCTGAACTGTCGGTTGGGTCACAGGCTGTTCATATATATTATATGTAGCCTACGCACGGAAGGGTCATGGAATTTATATATAGGCGATCCGCGTACGGGTAACGGGTGCGTACGGGGAGAGTTACAGGGTCTCGGCAAATGTACGTACACGCTACGCAACATAAATGTCTAATTACAGCGTCCACATTAACCTATTTATAACTCTGTATATATTTGGCCTATATCTAATAGCCGTCCGATAGCGTTAAATTTTGAGGACATTACGATTATATTCTGTTCATATCTAAACAGTATACATAACGGCTAACAAATTTTAGTTTTTAACAAAAATAAATGGTAGCCCATAAAATCAATATTATACGGTAAAGTAGCCTACATGTTTCATAGATTTACCTAAATAGCCTTTGTAAGTGGAGGAGGTAGAGAAGCTTATTTGCACGTATTGGGGTGTCAACAAAATATACGGGTGCGTACGGTGGGGGGGGGGGTCTAAAATTGAACACGACTGAACCCGTTCATCTGAACCAGTCGTATCAAAACTTCTTTAATGGCGGATCAGTGGAAACATTTTCCAACAAGTGGCTGGCCAACTTCCGAAGGCGATTAAGCCTTCGGAAGTAAAATAAGGAAAAGGGACTCGGTTATAACATACAGGCCACTGTTATAGTAGGCCTACAGTCCACAGAGATGTTTCTGCAAAACTAAATTCTAAATGGATAATTTTTGCCCACAAACAGTCAGATCAGGCTTTAGACTCTCATGATTGATCTTCGCAACATAAAACCCGCAGCCTTTATTCCACGATTGCGTAGACGGTAGACAGGGGCGGATCCAAAGGGGGGGCCAATCCGGCCATGGCCCCCATTTAAAAATTGCATGGAACGTGGCCCCCCCCCCATTTGGTTTCAACAAGCCATTAAATAAATGTGGGAGAGAAAAACAGGACATCAGACCCCCCATATTACAAAATCGTATGGGACGTGGCCCCAGTACAATTTACCATCAGGACTATGGATGACGACTAAAAAAAAGGTCATCAGTTTTTTCGGCGGTTGAATGGTATAAAAAAGGTCATCAGTTTTTTCGGCGGTATAACGAAATTTTTCCCCTGTCCCACCAACAACACCCAAACTTTTGGCCCCTCCTTCGAAAACTTCTGTATCCGCCCTTGACGGTAGACCTAGTCCTTAAGACAAGGGTCCGCGGACCAGAAAAAAACATTGACGACGGGCAGAATGTCCTGCATTTGCCCTATCTCGGTGTGCAAATATAGTTCTTTGACACCCGGGGCAGATCTGAACCATTCAGCCAACAGCAAAGTCCTCCTCGTGTTTCCTAACAACCATTCGTACATTATCTTGCATTCGCTGTGCACCCTCAACCTCGCTGACTCAAAGGCTCTATCGTAGTGATAAACCAACAACCTTTATGCAACAAATTAACCGCCTAAAATAGCCAACGAACTGTGGCCGCCGGAGCCATAACTGCCTCATGAGCATGTGCGAAGTTCACATGCGTAGGCCTATGCACCCATTCTGTTGATGGAGATTTTATCTTTACAAAAAATTCGCAAACCTATAATATAGCGTGCATATTATTATAGCCCTGTATAATTATTCGAAGACAAAAATACAAGACGACGTCTCTCTCTCTCCCTCCCCTCCCCTTCCATCCTTCCCTTTCCTTCCCTCCCCTCCCCTCCCCTCCCCTCCCCTCCCCTCCCCTCCCCTCCCCTCCCCTCCCCTTCCTTCCTTCCCTTTCCTTCCCTATCCTGCTCTCCCCTTTCCTTCCCTTCTCTTTCCTTCCTTCCCGTCCCTTCCCTTTCCTTCTCTTTCCTTCAGTTCCCTTCCCTTCCGTTCCCTTCCGTTCCCTTCCGCTCCCACCCTCTATATGATATAGCATATTATATTATAATAATTATGTAGATACATAATACGTGTTTAACTGTTTATGCTTATAATGTGTAATTTATAACTTTTCATCACATTGCGTATCATTCTGTTTAGACCTCAAGTACCAGATTAAGCTTATAACCAGACAGATATAGAATAGCTGAAGGCTGGAGAGGTTGGCCAAAGTTCGCTGATCTACACCGCGATGTCTGGGTGCAGGCAACCGGGTTTCGAACTCGACCCTTTCATCAAGTGCGGCAGTCATTCTGTCGGTTGGTCTGTATATATATATTTATATATGTATATGTATATATATGTACATAACTATATATATACACAGAACAACATATATATCTGTATACGCTCGGCTGCCATCGTCTAATATAAGGGAGACATGGATATCTTCGTGTTTCATTCTGATTGCTATGTTTAGTCTGCCTATATATATAGCCTACTACAGTTCCTGTCTATAGCTGTACACGATAAGTGCAAGTCAGGCAAGCAGGGGGGCATAAAAAACTAAGTTTAAGTTCGAAGTCTCTTTTTGCCACGTCTTCCTACGATTTACTCGCCATTTTGTACCCTCTCGAGCCGTCTCACGCCTATCTTTTTGTGCCTTGATTTTAACAGGTTCATCGTCTCAAGGCCTCATGAGTCTGAATAAGTCTATGTTCCTTTTTAACCACACCTCAGTCTCTACATGTACATGTGTTCACTTTTCTGTCTGCTTCTTTATCTTGCCTTCCTTTGGTCTGTCGCCATTTCTCGACGTATACATATACCTCGTCTTCTATACTTCCTCCTGTATATATATATAATTATATATATATAGCCTAAACAGATATATATCTGCATAAGCTAAAAATATACACACCTGTTTAGCCTAAACAGATACATAAAAAAATATAATTTTTTATATAATAGGCCTAATCATAATTTATATGTTCAGAGTATATGTTGTTGTTTTTCGCTTCCTTAAACTCTTTCCTATATTCACTCTTGCTTTGCATGTGTTTCGTCTGCGTGTGTCCTGCTGTATGTTTCTGTGTTTGTCTTTCAACCTGTTTCTGTATCAGTCTGTTTTTCTGCAAATTTTTCAATCATTTGACGTATATAATTGGCATAACGTTAGAACTGTGTAAGATGCGAGATCAAAAGATGTCGCGATGTTTGTGTCTGTTGGCTTAACCCAACCGTCAACAGTCTTGCATCTCATTACCCTTTCAACCCTTTCAACCCTTCTGACATCCTTGAGCACTGTCGGCTGAAAGCTGCTCTCTTTCAAAGCAGTTGGGAGCGCCACTGAGTATGGTATATAGGTGTCTTAAAGGGTGCTATATAAATGTATGTATGTATGTATGTTTGTGTGTATGTATGTTTGTAGGTGTGTATGTATGTATGTATGTATGTATGTATGTATGTATGTATGTATGTATGTATGTATGTATGTATGTATGTATGTATGTATGTATATGTGTATGTATGACATTGTATGTATGTATGTATGTATGTATGTATGTATGTATGTATGTATGTATGTATGTATGTATGTATGTATGTATGTATGTATGTGTGTATGTGTGTATGAGCATTTTGTTTACTATAGCGCCACTTAAAGCTCCCTACTCAGAGGCGCTCCCGACTACGGCGCGGACACTGAATTGGAGTTTCACGCCGAAGCGCATAAGCAATTGCGAGTGAAGGACTTGCTATGCAGGGTCCGGATACGCGGCTACTTTAGGTGGATTCGAACTCGCAGCCTTTCGGTTACATGGCGCCGAACATACCCATCGATACGAATGTCCTCAATTAGGTGAAATCTCTTTCCATCGTCGACTGCGAAAACCAACGCCCCTGAGTCCCAAAAGTGGCCGTCGGAGAATCCGGAGATCTTAGTCCTACATGTCCGCACCTCATATTATGATCATATCCATCCCTGCGATTATGGACCAACTGCGAGTGGTATACATACGGCATCAGATAAGTAGCGATGGCTATGAAGCCGATGAAAGAGGGACTTGTCTATAACAGTGCACTGTAATCCACACTCGATCAGAGAAATAAACAAAACCGAATCGACGTATAGGTCTATTACTCTATTGTCTTCAAAGCATACTTCTTGAACTTTATGAACTCCAACGTCAGACGTTTATAACTCCCACGAACCTGGAATGGGACAAGGCCCAACTCTGCAGTGCCGACTTATATTTAAGAGACTGAGAAGTCGCTTACATCATCAGAATAAACTCTTACTTTATGTTCAAAAAACGTGCTACCCTCCTCCACTTCAAACAACCGTTGCGGGAGCGTTCTCCCTATATACCATGCATGCATTTAACCACAACCACAATTGCATGGTAGACGCCAATGGATGCAAACAGTTTGAGTAACAGCAATGCCCTGTGTTTAATGGCGTCTTGTGATTGTGCTATAGAAGTGATGTGAGTTATATAGGCTGTTGACTACATAGTGTATAAGGTTTAGGCTATGATAGACCGCTTAGGTCTTTGTGACTCCATGACACTTCTTTATATCATGCGACCGAGAGGTCCTATACCTCGTATATATGCTTTACTAAACACATGCACTGCATCTCTGGCATAGATGTAAAAAACGATGGAAACAGAATAAAAAACGGTAAAAAACGTCGTTTTTTTCGAAAAAATAAAAAACGACAAAAAACGATAAAAAACGGAAACGGTAAATAATTTGACTTTGCTACATCTAAAACCGCATTTTAACCTTGAAAAAATTGATTAGGAACCTACTTCACGCAGGCAATCTCTTAAATGATGATGTTAAACGATGAAATAATGACTTTAGTTAGCTGAATCATTGAGAGTTGGCGGAAAACATAAGGAATATCAGAAAAAATTAAAATTAAGGAGAATAATAACAGAAAGTAAATGAATAAATAAAGTTAAAGAAAAAATAAAAAACGATAAAAAACGATGGGAAAAATAAAAAACGAAAAAAACGACATTTTTTGGGAGAGAATAAAAAACGAAAAAAACGTTTTTTACAACTATGATCTCTGGTCTCTTAAATGCCGACGATTTCTAGGCTAGTCTCATGGATCATGGCTATCCTGCCCAACAGGTATACATGTAATGCCTGATTAGCCTAATGAATCTCTTTTCTTCAAACACCATCACTTTTGGATGCATGGGTCCGCATATAACCATAACCATCAATTTATTGAGTCAAGAAATATACAAAGTAGCATCACTTCAAATTAAACATAAACCACTTGGTCACAAAAGAGAACCCAGAAGGGCCTGCGGAGTCCCGCTGAGAGGCAAGGAGGCATATGCCACTTAAAAATTGATACCTGTATAGGCCTATGGCATTGGCCATACTATAATTATATTGCCTGCTTTCGTTTTTGACAAATTTCTTTGCACTAAAGCATTAATGATAAATAACGGGAACTCAGTTATGAGTCATTTACATTTAGAAATCTCTATGAAAAATGTCCGTGTTCCTAGTCTCCTGCTTATGTCACAAATCAAACTACTTATTTCTGCATTTCAGCGCCGTGTTTAGATAGAGCTCTTAGAGATATCCATGGACACTTAGATCAAACCATGTTCATTGAGTGTATGTGTTCAATTGAGCATGCGGGTCTGGAAAAGCTCATGAACAATTGCGCGTAATCAGGATGAAAGTGTTTTTGAGTAGACCATGCATCATGCATATCAAGCAAAGCATGCATCCTTTCAGTACAGAATCGCTCGATAAATTGTCACTGACGCACGAGAATGGCAAAAATATCTTTGATGATGATGACAAAAATTTTGCCATCATCATCATCATCATCATCATCATCATCATCATCATCATCATCATCATCATCATCATCATCATCATCATCATCATCATCATCATCATCATCATCATCACCATCACCATCATCATCATCATCATCATCATCACCACCATCATCATCATCATCATCATCATCATCATCACCATCATTATTTAATAATAATAGGTTAATAATAATAAATAGTAGTAGGCCTTGTAGTAGTAGTAGTAGCAGTGATAATAATAATAGTAATAATAATAATAATAATAATAATAATAATAATAATAATAAAAAAATAATAAATAAAAAATAAATAAAAAATAATAATAATAATAAAAATAACAAAAATAATAATAAAAATAATAATAATAAATAAATAAATCTAATAATAATAATAATAATAATAATAATAATAATAATAATAATAATAATAATAATAATAATAATAATAATAGTCAACATCATCATCATTGATAGCCTATAATATAAACATATTCATAATGCGCAGAATGTTACATGTAGGCTACAAGCGTGTAAGTTAAAGACGTGGACAATATGAAAGATTGCACTTCTAAGGGACATGTATAGCCTAACTGTATAGGTCCCATTCCTGTGCACGTTCATTAGTCAGACCGGAAAGGGGGTGTCTTTGTAATAAATAGCCCTGGATAGCCATCTTAGCCAGAAAAAGATGGAATGTTAATGGGATGGACAGCCCGACGCCATGCAGACTAACAACCTCTACAGTATAGACATGCACAATTGCACATCGAACAACAATGATCACCCAGTGACTGGCAACCAGGTCGAGAGCACACATAGACAAGTATAGGTGTATACATACGTGGTGGAGATTCAGAGGAGGTTTGCTGGACTGGAGCAATTTGCAAGAAGGCCTGGAGGTTTGCACAAGCAATAATGGTGTTCTTGCATCTGCATGGAGGTTCTATAGAAGTGATGGGACATATGGTTCAGGGACGGATCTGGGGGTGGGGACACAATGACGCCAATCTCCCAGTTTCTTGTTTCTCAACTATTTGTATACGCTGTCTGGCTCCAGCATCCATCTTTCAGTCCGCTCATCATTCGTATACAGTTACCACGTACATTTTTCCATCTTTTCCATGCATACATCATCCGATGTCAGCATCCATCATCCAATTCCTCATTCATCATCCAAATACCTCATCCATCATTCATATATACCTCATCCATCATTCATATACCTCATCCATCATTCATTTATACCTCATCCATCATTCATATACCTCATCCATCATTCATATACCTCATCCATCATTCATATATACCTCATCCATCATTCATATACCTCATCCATCATTCATATACCTCATCCATCATTCATATACCTCATCCATCATCCACATACCTCATCCATCATTCATATATACCTCATCCATCATTCATATACCTCATCCATCATTCATATACCTCATTCATCATCCAAATACCTCATTCATCATCCAAATACCTCATTCATCATCCAAATACCTCATCCATCATCCATATATCTCATTCATCATCCATATACCTCATTCATCATCCATATACCTCATCCATCATTCATATATACCTCATCCATCATCCAACTCATGCAATGATCATCCAGTTCCTGCATCCATTAATCCATATTCCGCATTCACCGTTCAATTCTTGCATCCATTTTAGTCCAGTTCGTGCGTCCGTCCTTCAGCTCTTGAATCTGCCGTCTATATATAGTTCAACAGCATACAGTTCCTGTCCTTCCTTCCGGCTTTCTCTCCTTCATTTTATTCTATCAAGTGCTATATATCTTCAGAAAGACATTCATTAGAAACCACAGAAATATAGACTAGGATTTAGAAACTCTTAGCTCAAATTTCTCTATAGGTCTTAAAATATTCAGTCTAAAGCATGTATAATATTATGAGGTCAGGTTCTAATATTAACATAAATGGCACTTGCATTAAGTGATTATAGAATTAGATTTCCTCCTATGCATACACTACACGCCGTAGATTTATCTATATGCAATGTGCTATTGCGTAATAATGACGGTACACAAGTGCACGCATAAATTTGCGTGTAGAATAAGTACATTTCGTATCATATTGGACTAAATTATCTTTTGAATATCTTTGAATGGAGGTGCAAGTATAGGCTATTTAAAATATGATTATAGTCGATGCCAGTGATGAGTTTATAATTGAGTTCATAAAATGAGTCTTAAAAAATCTATATTACTACCAATCTATAACCATCGACGAGCATCTACTAAAAGTGACTTGGAAACCAGCGCATGCAGCTCGTCACTAAAGTGTTGAAATCATCTCGGAGTAATTAAAAGCCTTTGAGACACGGTCATAACTGCAGCCATATGGACCATCTATAGATGCCACAGAAGACCTACATTATGTGCAAGGACACGCACACATTGTTGTTTCCCCTCCCGCCTCAAAGCCGGTGCCTTTTGATCAGATAGATGAAGAGAAAGAGTCTGTTATAATTACCAATTAAAGTCAGCGTCGTCATTTCGCGTATACTGCTCAAAAATAGTCTAATAATGTGAGTTGTAGGCTATTATATACATAGCGTTTGTAAGTTTATCTAACGACGCTTGTATATCAAAGATGATTAGCGTCGAATAGGTTGTATATAGGCCTACACATCTCTCCAAGCAATAGTTATAATATCCTCTCCAAGCATCACTCCAAGCATGAAAGGCACCTTGACATACCGCGGCAGCCCTCTATCTGACACTCATATTATATACATACATACAGATGGTTCACCAGCCTTCATATGGGCCCACCAGACACAGAGACAGACAGAACCACACAAGCAGGCCAGCAGGCAGACAGACAGACAGAGAGACAGAGAGACATATAGACACGAGAGTCAGAAACTGGGTCAAGAGAGATGCGTGAACACATGTGGACCTATTATCGCCCGTGAGAGACAATGCACCCACACACAGACATAAAGCGTGCGCGCGAGAGAGAGAGAGACAGACAGACAGACAGACAGACAGAGAAGGCCGTACGGAAGACGGAGACAGACAGTTAAACCCAGAGACGTATAACAGAATTATAGCGGGTTTTATAATCGTTTAAATGTTTGCAGCTGTCCAGATAGGATGTGTATAGGCCTACCATGCAGTTCCTCTGCAGCAACAGAAGCAGAAGTAGCATCTCGAGAAGTTAGTCATAATCCATTTGATTCAATATTGAGCAGAGGCTAGAATCTCCATTCGACCAATCGGATCATCAATGCTCTACGCTTTCACTGTCGTCTGCAGTGGTTAGCAATGGAATCCAAAGATGAGCTCCATAATAATTTTATTCTGCTGCTTTACATTTCTAATGAAATCATTTGCCCTTTACTTTAGTGCACCAATAAAATCATTATAGAATTATAGAAACACGCTCAGATTGTTTTGATGAATAACGTTGCGATTGTGGAAACCACCTTCACAGAGCAAGAACTTTGTAAAGAAGACGCATTTAAATATTTGACCACAATAATAAAGGGTATTATATCAGTTTGACTGACAACACTGCCACTCTATTATGCTTATGCATTGCTCGTATTTGCGATCAAGCATAATACGAGCCTGCGCGGCACACCAGCACCTACATGTATAAGACTGTCCTATAAGTTGATCAATTTGGCTTGTAAATAGAAAAGGCCCTTTATAAACATTCGACCACAATTACCTTCAGGAAAATAAATACATCTGCCTATACTGAATTGCCAGGTGTTGCATACCATATTCCACTTAGGCCTATCATCATTCTGAAGGACATAGGCCTACTATCGGTAATATCATTATACGTACGTTGTGCACAAGTGTAGCCGTGAGCAATACAGCACTTCACCATTCGAGAAAAATTCTCGAATCTACGGCAAGACCTGGGATTATGACGGTTCAAGCCTTCAGGAAAATAAACGTCGACGTCGGATAATCTCACGAGTCCCAAACAGTGAATGCCTGCGGCCGTCATTCAGTTACGGTACTTCAACTCCCCCACCACCATGCCCCCCCCCACCACCACCACCATGCCCCCACCACCATGAGCCGTCTCCCTGTTTTCCTCCGACTTAACCCTCCACCTCGAGACCTCCTCACCTGCATGCATGAAACCGAAAAAGACCGAACAGTCTGGTTCTGAAGACGCGATTTGAGACAAAGCTGGTAGCCTATATGTAAGCAAGTTGATCTGTATACGCGACAGAGCTGCAGTGACGAGGCGAGGTGAAATATCACATTACAAGTGCGAAAAGTCTTGCAATTTTTCTTTCTGTACTCGTACAAATGATCCATGGACCATGGTAGGCCCCTACAGCCATAACCATAAACATTGCTTTATTGTTTCTAGTATAGCCTACAACTATAGCAGATGGCAATTAACACAGAAAACGGTAACGTTGGATATGCAGCAGGAACATCCAGAATAGAACGCACATGCACACACACACACACTGTGACACACACACACACACACACACACACACACACACACATGTAAATATATATTACATGTGGCTGATTGAATGGTGGATTAGATGGGTCGAAGTTTAGTTCTGAATGGCTTAATGGGTGTCTGGATGGATAATTGGATGACTGACTCAACCAAATGAGCAGATAGCAAAATACTAGTAGACGGCGAAAGCAGACGAAAACGAAGGAAGCAACACTTGGAACAACTCCTAAATCTCATCAGACAAATAAACGAGCTACGGTTTTCACGAATTTGCTGATAAACAAAGCGGAAGAACAGATGCAAAAATATATCTAGAGGAAGAGGCATAGGAGATGTCATAAACAAACTGAAAAAGGACAAATCACAAGATGTGGAGGCAATCATTGTGGAAGGACGAGCACACATGGTTGCTATATATATATATATGGTTGTGTTATATATATATGTATATATATATATATGCACATGCATGTACCTTATTGTACCGCTTATAACAGTTTTGCTTTGGATTCGGGTATGAATTAATTACTAGACACCTAATGGGGTCTATGACAACAGAGGCCATTGCCCTGGACAAAAAATTGTTTAACATATTACAGCACCTATATATTGCATGGAAAACTACAGAAGCATTATATAGTCCGCAGAGCACTCGAGGAAAACTCTTCACCAGAATGATACAAAAAATGTTGCTATGTGGCCTAAGGATAACCTAGTGCACTTTGGGAAGACGAAAACTGGATCCTGGCCAGATTAATGAGGCCTGCAGGATATTTACTAAGTAAACAGAGACGAAACCTGCAGTAGAAGATTCGACGGTTCGACCTATAATCCTTAACGCAGAGAAAAACAAAAGCAATTGCGATTAAAAAGTCCAAAAATACGCCGCAATACAAGGAGAAGATATTGAGTGAGTATAGACAATAAGTTTTATCTATATGGGATGACAAATAACCGCAGTTACCTTGGCATCGACGAAAAAGATTAATGTATACGATGAAGAATTAGCCGCACTTCACAAACATTTGTAAACTGAAAAGGCTATGGAAAACATATCGGCCTATCTATAGCATAACACAGGTTTTAAGTGGTTCAAAAGACGCTGGGTCTGTGCTAGAACCATGCACTAATATTTAACTTGGAACGCTTCGTGGCCCAATTATCCTATAGCATCCTCTTAACACTAGCTCTGACTGTGACCCTGCACAGATACAGTACTGGTCATCCAAACCGTTCCACAAGCTGAGACCTATAATAATTACAGCACTGAAGATTTCTGCCCTGGAACTCCTTCTGGCTTCTTAAATAATATAAGAATTAGCGAAAAAAGCCAAGGCAAAAATAAACAAGACCATGCATATATAACAGGGCTTTTTTTAACGTGCAGTTGTATACACAAAATGTGCAGTTCTAAATGGATTTGTGCAGCTGTAGAAGCACTTCTGTCACACGTTTTGTGCAATTAAAACTAGCAAAAACGGTCATTTTCATCCAATTGGAAGTAATTTACCATGAAGGATGGGAAAGGAAAGAAGAAGTTGTGCAGTTCTAAGAATTCCTTAAAAACAGCCCTGATAGCCTATATAATGCAACCGCGTTTCGTAAACGGATCGGAATGTTGGACAATGCGGAAGCAAGATGAGAATTCTTACACGGAACCTTAACCCTATATCCCAGATCCCTAACCCTAACCCTAGCCCTAACCCTATATATAACCCAAACCCTAGAGCTCTGGCTTCGGGAGATCGCACAGACTTCAGGAATACGAAAACCGAGAAAATGATTAAACAAAGACAATTATTCAGCTTATCAGCTAAACAAAGTCGTTCAACAAAGACTCAAAAGGTTTGACACGCAGCAAATGCAGCCAGTTAATAGAATCCTTGCACGAAATGCACTATATAAGTATATATACTTTAGAATCGAAGCAGAAACAAAGACAGCATGCATGACAAACTGAAAGGACTGTAGCTAAAAGTGCCATGGGACATGACATCACTTAAACTGACATTACACGGAGTAATTGACATCACAAATCAAATCGAGAACAATGAAGATCATCTTTTTGTACCCATCGTCGTCAAATGACGGGCATCAGGAAGTAGCCTACTGATGACACGTACATGTAATATATATATATATATATATATATATATATATATATATATACTAGCTGTACCCGGCCACGCGTTGCTGTGGCTGAAAAGACTGTCCAACCCTCCCTTTCTACATCCCCTCCCCTTTCCCCTTCCCCTCCCTTTCCCCCTACCTTTCCCCCTCGCCTTCCTCCCCTCCCCTCCCCTCCCCTCCCTTGCCCTCCCCTCCCCTCCCGAAAAATGGACGGACGGATGCGTGAAAACTGTAGAAAGACGCGCGGAAAACGGCCGCAAATGGACGATTTTGTAAAAACCGACAGTTACATATAAATTTGCGCTATAAAAGACGGCCGGATATACGTTTTGAAACGCGCCCGAAGAATGGGTTTGAAACGCGCCGAAAGAATGGACTGACGGATGCGCGAAAACTGTAGAAAAAACGGGCGGAAAACGGCCGCAAATGGACGATTTTGTAAAAACTAAAAACCGCCAGTTACATATAAATTTGCGCTATAAAAAACGGCCGGATACACCTTTTGAAACGCGCCCGAAGAATGGGCGAACGAATAATTGAAAGTTCAAACTCGAAATGGCTGGGCTCCATCGACGTCTATCGAATGGAATTAAAAGTTGTGTTTTTTGGTCGAAAAGATTGCGCTTTTCCCCAAAAGACATTATAACAACGTTTATGTTCGAATGGAACGGTTTGCGAAAATTTTGAAAAGAATCGGTGAAGAACTTATCGAGTTCTGAGGCCACAAAAAGTAACGTTTTACATTTTTATTTATATAGATTGTACATTTACATATATATATATATATATGCAAGACACACACAAAAACACACATAGCCTATGAATATAAAAATATAGGTCAGAGCATCTGCACAGATGTTAACAGCTGTTGAAGGAAGACGATTGGTTGAGGCCAGAGGTGGATCCTGGCTGAGCCACAGCTGGAGATGGACAGAACGAGTTCATCCATCGATCAGCCGGAAGCTTTTCTTGCCAGTATACAAAGGTTACATTCAGATGGCGACCTGGAATGCGGAAAGAATTCTCCGTCTTCACGCCTTCAACTCGCAAAGTATAAAGACTAAACCTCCAGCGTCCGTCCACCAATCAGTCTTCTCCTCCACCCCTCTCTTTTACCACGCTTTCCTTATACCCTCCCTCCCCTCTGCCCCTCCTTCCTTCCTTCCTTTCTTCCACCCTTCCGCTCGTCCACCGTTCTTCTTCGCCATTGCAACCGCCCACGAGGCGAACGAGGGTCCTGAGTATAAATGTACTAAAAACGAAAAGCCAGTTCCTCGATTCCCGACCGAAGATCAGCTACTATAGTGAATAGTGATCTATGGCCAAAGCCTGAATGGAAAGAGGCTCAATTGAGAAGTGTGCCATGCAGACAGAACGTCTGCAAATACTGACAAAGACAAGCAGGCAGACAGAAGCACATACAGAAAGAAAGACAGAAAGAGAGACAGAAAGACAGCAGATGGGCATATAGATATAGACAGAAAGACAGACAGAAGCCCTGCAGCATACATATAGACCAGCATAAAGACAGACAGACAGACACACAGTGTGAATGAATCAATGAATGAGCCAGCAGGATTCAGACATACATGTAGTTAGGTACAGTTAAAAACATAATTGCACATAGGCCTATGCTCAGACATGCAGACAGACAGACGGAAAGATAAGCAGACATTCTATAGTGAACTGTGGAAGCGAGATAAAATAGGACAACAACAGCAGAACCAGACGAGATACGGACTTGCCTCCTTTGCTTTTGTTTAACGACGCCTTCGTATCGAAGACGATGAACGACGTCATTTGGTATATTATGCAGAGCAGAGGTAGGCCTATACAACACAGGGCAGCTGCAGTCGAGATAGTACGACGAAGACACATCTGCTATTTTATGGCTGCTCCAGAGACATGCATGCACTTAAGCACAGAATTGGCTCAATGACCTCGTGAGTTGACCTCTAACCCCAGGCAATGGGTCTAACTGCCTGCAGCAGTTAACGCTGGCAATTCGAAGTAACCTATATTGCAAGTTTTGCCAATTATCTTTTCCTACACTGCACACGAACACACGCATGCGCACACGCGCAACACAAGCCCACGCATGCGCACACACGCAACACAAACCCACGCACGGTGCACACACGCACGCATACTTATATAGTTATAGATCATTGAGTCTATAGCCTATGCCCTTCGTATTTTAAGAACATTAATTCGTTAATCTAAAAAATTGACTTCGACTAATTCGATCAGTCTGTTATCTGCAACACAAAGCGTGAACACTTTCTAAAAATATAATATAGGCTACATACGGTAGTCACTGAATCACTTACTGTATAGGCTACATTCTTACCATCAAAATTTTTAATCAATCAGCATGCTGAAAGTGGTGTGCCAGCCATAAGTTTGAACCATGGTATAAGCGAGATTCTTATTGCAACAAGAAACCATTCAAAAGTTTATATGTAGGCTACACCAGAATACAGCAGAATACAATAGAATACAGCAGAATACAACAGAATACAATAGAATACAATACAATGCAAAACAATACAATACACTACGATACAATGCAATACAATACAATACAATGAGGACAGTCAATTTTGTTACCATCTTTGACTTTTTCCCGTCACCATCTACGTGTACCTTAAACGCAAAATGATCGTTCAATGTTTCCACTCAAACTCTTCACAGTGTTACAGTATAGTGTCATTGTTCACCATAATATTATGATTGTTTACTCCAGAAATGAATCAATCGACATCGTGAAATAAGTAAAACAAAATAATCGTCCAATTAATCGATCAAAATTCGCAACGATCAATTGAATAATTAATTAACCGTAAACCCGGGGTCATGACATAATTATAATATATAGATCTATGTATAATGTATATAAGCATAAAATATTAGGATAAATATAATTAGACCTATTTACGATGGAAGACGGACCCTATAGCTAAGATTTCAGTATGTGCAAAAGGTAGCCCTATAATCCATCCATGCAATGTGATTTCAAAAGACTCTTGAAAAACTCTTTACATATCTGGGACTAAAAACTGTCCAGTGTGAGTTACGACGTTTTCCTGTGAAAATGCGATTGGCCACACACTCCACACTCACCGGAGCGGCGCCAAGTTTCCCTAAGTCGTATAATCGTCCGGCGCCACAGATCTGTCCCGAACCGATCAGGTGTAATTGGTTGATGCTCCACTGCCAGACCAGTACTGCCACCAGCAGCGAGTTAAGGATCAACTGCAGCAGCAGCAGCAGCAGCGTGCTCAAGCTGTAAATCATTATAGAAACTGGGGCACCGCAAAATGCATTCGGAAAAATTGGACTAAGTCTGACGAAGAAGTCTTGGGCGTTGGTTCGTTCACGCTTCACCCGAACATCACGTTGAAACAACGTCTTTCGTGCACTTGTCGTCTTCTTAATGAAAGCCGCATTCGTCTGTTCCACGAGGCAACCGAAGATGATAGGAGAGACCGCTGCTGATAATAATAATAAAATTATAACCAACGACTCGTCTTCAGGAAGCGCTGCTGCTGCTTGTCGATCTCGCCAATAATATAACCTCGACCTCTAAGTGTGTGTGGTGTTAACTCACGGGTGAATGTTTTTCGCAACCTTTGACATGTGCACGACTTATGTATTTCGGTGAAGGCCTCACCTCTGCTTCTCTATAAATATTATTATAGTCGACCAAAGCGCAACTTATAAGACAGAAGTGAAAGGCGGTCGTGTTGAGGATTGGACAAGAATTCATAAAGCGGTCAAGATTCAAATGGCATCACGTGGACAAGTATAGAAATAGATGCATCATGCATAACCGAAATGTGAATCTGAGGCGCGGATATATAGTTATCCGCCAGAGGAAGATGGAGATAGATATCCAAGTGCTTAAAAGCCAAGAAGATAAATTATATAGTAGGCTAAGTTTGGAGCCATTTTTGAACGTAGGCCTACATACGAATTTGAGCTGCATGCGAAGCGAGAACGGAAATCTATTCCATTCCTTGGGAGCAGAGGTGTGGATTGCACGCGAGTCCATAACTGTTCGCGTCGGGGCTCAGCTAAAAATCTGTGAGAGATAAGTTAGCCATGGGGCAGCAGTGTGGCAGCAATAGGTAGGTTCTATCTGTGTTCGCGACCTCATTTGCTTAGCCTGCAGTCAATGGGCGGGCGTCCTCTTTCAACAAGGCTGGCGATTCTGGGGTTAACGGTGAGAAGGCATAGGCCCAGGGTTTAAAGTGTGGCTGGACGGTCGTGGACGGCGTCCATGCACTTATTTTAAAATCTGAACGCCGTCCTGCCACTTATTGGCCAGCACAGTCTGGAAAGGTAAGGGGCGTCCAGGCACTTCTTCTGGAAAGGTAAGGGGCGTCCAGGCACTTCTTCTGGAAAGGTAAGACGCGTCCAGGCACTTATTTTTCCACACCTTAAGCACTGCATAGGCCTACTTTTATTAGTTAGACGAATGCCCCCCACAAATGAATCAGCTGCTGAAACTAAATATGATATTTAATAAACTGTCGCTTTGTTTCACGAGTCTGAACTTCATATGCGATAGTTGACTCGCTGTAAAGGTCATCAATCGTGACCTTGATTATTTGGAAGTTTGAGCCAGCAGCTCTGTGCCGTCAGGTCTAAAGTCTAGACTGGTATACATACACTGTGCGGCGAACATTCGTCTAGACTCGTAAATTTATATCATACAGCTCTACAGCCTATGTGCAACTGCATCTTTCCACGTGTAGGCCACTTAAAACAGTTGTTTAGTCATTTCAACCATGAAAAACCAATCATCTGCCGTAGGCCCTATGTGCCTTTCATATCTGGAACCACTTGTAAAGGTGCAGCAGGGTTAGCGAATCGGCCGATTTTTACAGCCCAAGGGTATAACATCCTGCATGAGAAGAAACTCTATACCGGTAGATGCTTGTGCTATGTAAGTTATACAACTTACACAGCAGTGGTCTATTTGATGGAAGTCTGTAGGCCTATAATACCTCAAGCTTATTTACGGCCATTAGCTAATTCGATCAGAAGCACATTATAACCAATTGTTGATGGATGTTTGCGATAATAAGTGTTGTTACAAGATTAATATCCACTGCATGGCCATTCTAACTATAGCCTGTAATTAATACAAGGCCGACTGAACGCTTGTCACATACTGTATGACGGGTGCAAACCTACATAAAACATAAGCAGAGGAGGCTATAAGAGAGTAACCACACCCTATACTTCGGTCCGCCGACCAAGTAAAGCGGAACCCTTCCCCATTCTCGGACTGCTATTCAACAGGGCCGTTCATTCATTCTCGGTAACTTGTGCTACAATCTGGAATGCCCAAGTGTCACTCCATTGCGTTTCTTAAGAATCTTATAGGCCTAACTGTCGACGGGAGCGCTTTCGAGTCGTCTACCTAGAAGAGGCGCTATAGATCTAAAAAAATATCCTAACTAAACAAATACTTCGTGTAACTGACTATATTTATAAATGTTTAAATACAATACAATATATTTAGACTATATAATCATGCTGCAGATCGGTTCGCCCCTCCTCCTCCTCCCAGCCATCTATCAGACGGCAACGGTCGACTTTCCTGAATAAGCAATTAGTGCCGTGTGCACTTGGCTTTCGAGTGGCGCTTTAGAAGTTCTGAGTTAACGACTTCGATTTTCGGTTGTTGTTGCCTATTTCCGATTGTTGGCAACAACAACTGGAGCAACGGATTAACTAGGAGAGATACAGCACCGGAACTTTTCAAAGGTAAAGATCAACCGGGTCACCGCTACAGCTATAGGCCATTGCGCAGCTAATGCCGTGATGACCAATGGAAAAAATGAATTATTCATACAATCGAATTACAGAACAAAAACGAGCCAGTAGGCTCCGTGATGAAGACGTAGCTGGTAAACGATGTCAAAGTCGACAGGGAAAAGAAGTAAAGAGCAGGCTCCTGTATATCCTCTGCAGCCTGTATATAGTTTATGGACAGGCTGCAGATGATATACAAACACTTGTAGGAGACCGTTGCATTTCAAGTCTTTAGCAAGGCCACTAACATCCAACCATAACCATCCCATGTCTAGGTCATATTAAAGACGCCCAACACATTGAGACTGTTCGAATACTAATAACCTAAGCGCAGTGTAATTATAGAATTAACAGACAAAGCCGTTGGGAAATTCCAATTCATCACTGTTCAGCAGTGAACGTTAAGGACTGGTTTGAGGACATCCTGATCTATGCAAATTAACCACCTCCCCTACCAACCCCCTCCGAACCGTTCCGTCCTATCAAACTGAAAAAAGACGAACGCTTACCCATCATCCCGAGTAGCAGTCGGTCGGTTGGTCGGTCGGTCACTCAGTCGGTGTGGAGGCAGATAACGGAACATGCGACGGTCGACCGTAAAACCATCTCTAGGCCTGCACAATTTTTCCAGCTGCTGTAATATCCCAAAACCAGCCAGCCGGTCGGTCGGTCAGCAAAACCAGGCAGAAACCAGGCAGAAACGAGGTCCTCGGGTGTCGTCAGTTGCTTGTTCTAACCAACTGCAAGCGTTCTTTAGGCCTATATTTCTCGACAAATCAAAACTAGGTCATGCTCGCCCGGCATCGCCACAGGAAAAACTGGAGAGCTGTTCTCGTCTCTCTGTTCGTTCATCGGCGGTGGTGAGTAATAAATCGCCAAAAATAGCCTCCTTAATGGCAACTCCTGCAATTCAAAACATCGGACGGTGCGTGCTTTTAACACACGCTGACCCGAAGAGCGAGCTCAGCAGTCCAGCGGCTGCGGTCGGTGTTGGGGCGAAGAGGTTTAGCACGGCCGTGGGCAGGAGTGGGCGGTGAAACAGAGGCAGCCTGCTTCCGATACAGGACGGGCCGGCCGGAGGATTCTAAATACCAAATCAGAACACTTTACGGCAAGTCTAGAGCAGCGGCTACTGCTGCTGCGGTGGCAACGTCTGCAGCCCTCTGAAAATGCACCAAGTAATGAGCTTGCAATATATACTGCCGCCACCGCGAGGGTAGCAACAGCGGCAGGCCTACAGCGGCCTACATCCGACACAGATGCGGGCCTTATGCTGACCGGATGCGCGCCCCCTTCGCACAAATCCCTTCCGACAGTGCGTTGGGCGACTGCAGGAGACCCATCTAGCAAGAACGTAGACCTACACACACAAAAAATAGTCCCTCTGATGCAGAGTGGGTTGGTACGTAAAGAACCTGGTCTATGGTGGTGGTGGCAAGGGTTTCATAAACAAAACGACACTGGAGCCTGCACGCACGCACGCACGCACGCACGCACACCTACACAGGCTACACACGCTGACAAGACCGCGCAGTCCTACAGCACGCAGCGCAGGCGGATTGGTAAATATCGAGGTCCGTGCAATTCGTCTAGAGTCGCCGCGGGACCTCCTCGATTGGCGGCGCATAGGTCTACCGTTCAACGCGTGAAGACAATCTAACTAGTAACTAGTAAACGTATACGTCCATAGTACAGCACGTCGGCCTATGTAACCTATGTGACCGCGTAGGACTACCATAACGTGTAGCCGATACTTTTGCAAAACTGTCACACGGCTGCCAACTTGACAACAGTCGCGTGCATGCGGAGGATTTTGCCAGAGGCGGCACCAGTTCAAACCAGTGCAGTCAATTCTAAACATCACCCACCTTAGCCGTCCATCTATCTGCCTGCCTCACTCTCCGGACTTGACCCGCTGCCTATCGATTTTGTTTTGATTGAGCGCCTGTGAATAAACTGGTTCCCGCGACTTGGCTTTTGTGGGCGCTGTAGAAGTTTCGAGATTACGATTACGATTACGAGGCTTAATTGACGATTAGTGGGCTAATCAGTAACCCAACGTTGTGCATCTATCATGTGTGTAAATATAATGTAGGAAATATAAATTATTTATTGGCACCTTCTAAGTTCTAATAATGGCTCAAACGTGCAGGACAACCGACTAATTTTGTCACTTAGCCTACGGCTGGTACACAACAGGATTGACAACAACAGTTTATTCTCGTCAGATTTATTCAGTTAGGCCTATGCAATAACTTGAAAATAAATAATGGTTGGAACTCAACCAACTCTGGTTAACGCAAACAATTTGTTCGAGCAGCTCAATATCATGGATCTCCTGCCTTTGGGTCACAAAGTACTGAACGCCTGCTAAAATATATAAGTAGGTCTAATATACGGTAATCGATTTTTCAATTATACAGAAACCCGCCGAAAGCAGAAAGTTTCTTTAACGATCGGGTTGAAACAAACTGGCAGAAAGCTACAATTGAACAAAACTGAAAACTGAGTCTATTTAGAGACGATCTGTTGCAACACAGCGACTTGTGAAGTTGCAAGAGTGAAACGAATGCCACCGGCATTTTCTCGATAATGAATATTTATTCATAGTCGTTCAGATTCGTCGATTCAACGAAGAGACTTTGACAGAAACAGTTTACAAAAGCAAAAACCATCAGTAAACGCGATCTCGAGCATGCACGTTTATCACAAATATACTCAAAAAATCAGAAATGAAGAACTAAGTATTCATCGCAATCAGTATTGCTGTATATATAGGCCTGTCCTACGTCTTCTGTCAAAAGTGTCGAGGCCTATCTGAATTTCTTCAGTAGGCCTCGAGTACCATCATTCTGTTGTGTGGTCTTATTAGTGGCCTCGTATCGCGAGGACAAGGATATACAAAGTCGCCAGCTCTTCATATACCAATACCCACGCTTGTCTCAAGGAAGTCAAGACTAACATTATAAGAGAAAATGCTGTAGCCCGATCAGCAGGACTTGTCAGTTTTGCCTCCTATACCCAAATTACCCATGCATGCAAGCGTGCTTCGAGACTATTAACTTAAGGGACTGTCCTTGTTCTTTAGATAGCCCATACTCGATACTTAATATAGGCATTTGGCAGGCATAAACATGTAGGCCTAGTTGACGTGAATTATGCCTACTTAGCAAGTATCTGATATTGGTGCGCGGTGGTGGTGTATTGGTGGCGTCGTTGCCTTGAAGCCGGAGGTTCGAATCCACCTCAAGTCGCTGCGTATACGGTACCTTGGGTAAGTCCTTCACTCGCAATTGCTCAGCGCTTCGGCGTGAAACTCCGCTGCATTGTCCGCGCTGCAGTCGGCAGCGCCTCTGAGTAGAGATAGCTTGAAGGGGCGCTATAACAAGTGCACACACATATAGGCCTATACTTTGATACGTAGTCCTACATGCGTGTTTTCCACACCATAAAAATCCTGTCTGCAGGTGCATGCAACAGAAATCCTGGAAGAAAAAATTCCTAGCTCGTGGTGGATTTGAACCCCAACCTGAGCACCTCTTGATCGAAAGTCCAGTACACAAACCACTATAATTATAATATTTATTTATTTATTTATACGCCATCAATCATCCCAAGCATATTCGGAGAGCATGCAACAGCTAGGCCTATTTAGTTAGTGAACTGTCGTATCACTGGCTACGAAATCCATCAAACAACCACAACAACTAACCTGGCTGACATCGACGTGAAGGTGTTGACACACACACCCACGCACACACCCGTTGAATTCTATTTCGCTGATTTTCCGAGCAAAGATCCAAAGAAGTTGGCGAGTTCAATCTGACATTGTTTACAAATAGAACAAGAACTGGCTTAGCCTACTCGTTTCCGCGATAGAATTCATGGAGTTTATAACTAAAGTCTAAAGCAGTCGGGCTTGGGCGTACATTGCTGGATATCGGTATTTCTCTGTAGGACCTACGGCAGACTGCAACTATATATATAGGCCTACTAGCTGGGGTAGGCTACCCAGCGTGGCCCGAGAATTTTAGGATTCGGGCGGTTCCACGCCAATCCCTCCCTCCCACCATCCCTCCTTCTCTCCCACCCTCCGTCCCTCCCTCTCCCCACCCCCCACCACACCCGACCACACTCCGACCTCCACCGGTATGCCACCCGTGAAATTTTGGTTTTCGGGGGAAAAAAATTGTTATGACGTAGGCCTATGTAAGCCTACAGCCCTACACATGATTACCGATAAATATGTAATGTAGGATATACGCAAGTGGATCCTTTGTTGATAGCGTTATGAATATCGGCCTCCGTGGAAAATTATAATTATTTTATGAGCAACGTCTATACTCTATAGATTACGTAGGCCTACATTTGTACGTGGCCCAGAATATAGGTAGCCTATATGTACTTGTGTATACGTAGGTCTATATATGCACATAGTGCAGGCAAATTATATGCAGATCTGTCTTTATCCGTGTCTTGTATATATAATTAAACATCTATGAGATAGTTATCACCTTTGAATCCGGATTCCCTGGTTCAGGTTTGGGTTGAAGTGGGAAGTTAACTTCTACTTTCACCAACGGATTGGAACCCACATGCTGCAATAGATACCGATACAGACCTACATAATTATATGTATATTGTATAAAATGTATAATTATATAGGCTATAGTTTAGAGCAGTTGCCTCAAACATGCGGGCCGCATGCGGACTGCAAACCCGATTCATGCCGCCCGCGAACAGACATGTCCCTGCATGGTTTTGATTTATTTTTTAAAGAAATAAATCTGTTTAATATTCCATCCCCACGGAAAGTTTCAATTGTGGATTGAATATCCTGTGACGCCGGTATTCTGCGCCCTTCTATATATAAACAATACAAATTGTCGGCCAGGATTTCAGTTTTGGGGGGCTGAATTTTCGAGAAAAAAATCCGTTTTCAGTCGCCAAAATTTCTGACGACCTTTTTTTTAGTCATCGACCAAAATCACAAGAAAAATTTCCATTTCAGCCGTCAAAATTTCTGACGACCTTTTTTATAGTCATTTGGTCGAAATCTTGGGAAAATGGCCCTTTTCCGCGACCGCCAAGCTGCCTGCCAAATCTCGTGCGTACCTTTGCGGTTATTTTGAGGGGGCTAAACGGGGTTAATCGTCCCAAAATAATTTTTTTACATTGGGAAAAAATGGATGGCCTTTTTTAGGGGGGCTTAGCCCCCTATCCCTCCTAGCGCCGCTACTGATGCCTACCTATATAGTATATATGCTGGAGATGACGTGTCGAAATATAAGGCGTATTATGAAGAACTTTGATCGTGTAGTTCTAACCTGAACTACCGTCTGATCCGTTTTCTTTGTGTTGTCGTCCATTAGAATCGATTGAATTCGAGCCAGAAAAACTGATTCTTCTTCAGCCACAACCAACTCAGGCATCGACTTCTGATGCGATTCACGAGAAAGAGATTGCTGCTGCAGCTATAAAAATCAGTCATCAGTCTGATTGTTTTTAAACTCAAGTGTTAACAAACATCAGCATATCTATTATATCCTATCCTTTTCAGCTCAAATTGGTATCAATTAGGCATATATGCTAAGAGCATATTATAGCTCATAATATTATCACCTTGTCACCTTGTGCTTTCAGTTCCTTGCATGGGCGCCGACTCTGCGAGGCCCGTGAGTGCTCAGCACCCCAAGAAATTGGCCATGCGAGGCCCACATAGGCATGGGCACCACCAGAAATCAGTCAACAAGAAGTGCTTTTTATGATATTATTTCTTTGTTGGCATTGCTTATCTATGAAAATCATTGCGTCTTTTACATATTTTCTTTTATCTTAGTTAGTCCACCTTACTATTAGGCCTACTTCAGTTTTACCCTGTCCGGTTGTCTGAACTCTATACGAATACGAGGAAACCTCGAAATCCTGCTCATTCGATCCGGTTCAGTAATTTTTTTCTAACGGACGAACTAAGGCGACGATTTGAATGACTGTTTCTTTTTCATTGTAGACCTACTTGCTAGAGTATAGCCTATTGATCCTCACTGCGCGAGATTCACCTCCTTGCATCACAAAAGCTGGATATGTTTTGTCTGCGTTAATTAAAACAAATCAGCCTTGACAAAAATTTATATGTGAAAACTATTTGAAAAACTATCTTCCCCAATGTTAATATTGGCTCACTAAAGTGGTTAATGTATACAGAACTTTTTGATTTCTTGCGCA
Source organism: Lumbricus terrestris (assembly GCA_949752735.1). Lineage (NCBI taxonomy): Eukaryota > Metazoa > Annelida > Clitellata > Crassiclitellata > Lumbricidae > Lumbricus > Lumbricus terrestris. The sequence continues at coordinate 35,469,797 of OX457044.1, read as the reverse complement.
AAATTTGAGTCTGTTGAGTGTCGACCTAATTAGGGGAGAGAGCTCCAAGATGCCCATGCTAACGAAGATTGTGCTTTTTTCTTCTGTGTGGATTTCAAGAGAAGTAGGCTACATGTTGACCCAAAGAATGATCAAATTTTTTAAACAATTGGGAAGAACATTTAATGAAGTCTTAATTCATATCTTTAAACACCGAAATAACTAAAGATTTTATGAGATAACAATTTAAAATGTTACTATTTCATGTTGTGTTGAAATTTTTTAAACAACAGCAGGGATGGTTTTCAAGTCTTAAACCACTACAATTTCGTAAAAATGACAGCTTAAGATGCTACCATCGCCATGGCTGTTTTTAAGGAGTTTTTAGAACTGCACATCCTCTTCGATCTCCTTTCTCGTCCTCCATGGCAAATTAGGCCTACTCCCAATCTGAGGAAAATGACCTATTTTTAGTAGTTTTAACTGCACGGAACGTGACGGAAGTGCTTCTACAACTGCACGAATCCATTTAGAACTGCACATTTTGTGTAGAACTGCACGTTAAAAAAAGCCCTGACCATCGCAGTGTGGCAAGAAAAAATTCGAAAATGGTCAGGAGCACATCCCCTCCCCAACTTGACCCCAAACCCCTTCGGTCCTTCCCTGCTCGGCGATCGTCCTTTGACCGCGAGTTCGTCCCCTTAAAACCATGCACAAGTCTCCGCCTATGAACAGAGGTATTTTCAAAAGCTCTCCTAAAAAAGGCTCAAAAAATTTCTTTCGGATTTCTTTCACATTCGTTTGGGCACTCACACTCTTCGGCTCAACTCGGCGCCTATGGTTCCTTGAACTCTATAGCGACCGTCATGACCAGTTTCGTCCATTGCTTTCTTTCTGATGTCGCTTCCCTCAGTTCTTCCAGATTCATTCCTGTTATTTCCTGAACCTCATCCAGCCACCTTTTCCTCGGCCGCCCTTGTTTTCTCATTCTCTCTCGGTCGTCATATCTTTTTTCAGTCAATTTCAGCACATAACATGACCAAAGAAACCCAACTTTCTTCTTAGCACTGTTTGTTGTAATGACTTATCGTTTTCGATACCAATCTCTATGCGTTCCCATTCGTCTGTCCTTTTTCCCTTCCAATATAGGCCTATTCTCTGCATCTTCCTCCAAATCCACATCTCACATGCGTTAATTTTCCCCCCCCCCATTTTTTTGGTTATGTCCATGTCTCACAACCATATATAATACTGTCGGTATTATCAAAGCACTCACCACCCGAATATTATAATTTATAAGACTCATAAAAAAGCTCAAATTAGGCTTGCATAATATGGATCCCACGCAACATCCTTGGAAATGCTGGCAAAGATAAAAATCCAATAAAGCGTCAAATCTGCCAGCGATATAGATTGATAAATCAATTAGGCGCATTACCGTATATGCTATTATTATGCATTCTGTTAGTACAATTTTTTACAGCACATGCCTAAGTGACGAATTGCAGGAATTTGCTGAAGTCTAGCCTCGCACAAACCCTACACATGTCTAAAAAATATTCAGGCGTAACCCAATTTTTTTCCAACCAGGTTTTTGAATTAAACTTATTAAGAGACGAACACAACATGTTCGCCAGCACTAGAAAAACTTCGTCGATTTCTGTTTTTTCTATGCATTTTCACATTATTCATTCTTTCATTTCAGACAGTAACGCTAATCGTTCTAACAGAACAAGCAATCATACGCTTAATCTCACCAGTAAACATACCAATCTGGCGCTATATAAAATGTCTATACGTGGATTTCGTCCACCATGGGCGGAGACCTAGGGGGCAGAGAGGACGGTCCCCCCAATGGAGGTGTTGGGGGGACGGCTCATGCATTTGTCCCCCAATCGTTGAGCGTCGTCTTATTGTGGGAGCTCCATATGGCTCTCACACTGCCCGCATATTCTTAAATCTTAAAATTTTAAAACTCGACCAGATAAGAACTTTCCAAATAGGAGAATTTATGTACCGGTTTGACCGAAGACTCCTGCCATCCTTATACAAAAATTATTTTCAGCTCTCATCCCAGATTCATTCTCATTTTACAAGATACTCTTTCTCGTATCGCCGTACTTATGCTCGCACTAACACTCGCTTTTTTTCCATTAAATCTACTGGTATCACCACTTGGGAAAAATTTCCAAAAGAAATACGATTGTGCCCAAGTGTTTGGGCTTTTAAGAAGAAATTTAGCGCCTTTTTAATAGAAGGTACCTAATAAAGGTAGAGCACTGTTCGCTCATTGTATGCATTGCATTTTAGGTCTCTATTCTGTAGTTAAGCTTTTGTTCTTTTTTCTTTTTCATAATTGTTTATATCTCAACAGCGTTGAACTTTTCAGTTTACATTTTTGTTTGTGTTTGCTTCTTTCTCCGCCTCTTAGCATAAGTTGCCTGATTCTGTTTTGTCAGTTTGTGTTAATCACAGTGTTGATTTTTTGCACGATTTTGTCATGGCCACCTCACATCGTCAATTCATTATATTAGTTGGTGTCCCTAGACAGCGGGATTATTTTATCCCTTTAGGGCCCCCTTTTTGTAACCAATGTTCAAGATGTGTAAACCTGTTATACTTCGGTTGCAAATAAAACATTTAATTGATTGATTGATTGATTGACTAAAAAAAAGGTCATCAACTTTTTTGGCGGCGAAAATAGAAAATTTCGTCAAAATTTCGTCGGATGACTAAAAATAAGGTCATCAAAAATTTTCGCCGACAAAAGATGGAAATTTTTCGGCGACACTCAGCCACTCGTCCGTCAAAAAAATCTCGCGTCGTTCCGTCCCACCACCACCCCCCCCCCCCCCAAGTCTCCGCCCAGGTCTCCGCCCATGCGTCCACTAGGCCTATAGTCTACGTTTTCCATCACGTCGTTTTTGTTGAAATCTTGTGCTGATCAGAGAGACGAATATATCCAATGAAGATAGGCATATAATCATATTCAGAAGGTTAATTATAAGATCGCATAGTAATTATTGAAGCCAAAGTCATAAGAAGCCAACCTCATTCGGAAACATTTTGTACTGATCTTCGTTGATTATGACGTCGCTTCCAAACAGAAATGGCCGAGACCTCTTCACCTCTCGATTCCAGCTGTTAGGACGAAACCACATGACATTAAATTACGGCTGATATAATTATAAGTCACACTACAATAGCCAACGGCTGCTTCGTGGAACCTGCAAGGCTTCTGTTCCGTCATTACGGCTATGGAATAGGGTCTACAGTCTACACCGCCTATAATTATATTTAAGCTATCGGTACAAGAGGTGTATAGACCAGCGTTTCCCAAACTGGGTTCCGCGGAACCCAGGGGTTCCGCGGGGCGAGCACAAGGGTTCCGCGAGAAGTTGAGAAAAAAGGAAATTGTTATGAGAAATTTTTCTGCAATACAACATTTCAATCAGCTTTTGAAAATGCACCGGAAGTTTGAAACTATCGTCAGTCATCTTTTGTGTTTTGTCCTCACCCGACTTTCAATTATTATTAGCAATCCAATAATTATAAAAAAAACTATAGCCTAGTAGGCCTATCATAGTATGTAGTTTGTATATGCTTAGACATCACTGCTTAACGTAACGTAGCCTACATGTAGGTCAGAGCTTTAGGCCTTCGTCTGAACAGAGACCCAGTCATCTTTGTCACCGTAAAACGCAAGTTTAAAAAGTATCGCCTATAGTCTGATCTTGTAGCAGTAGCAACAAATAGTGATTTTAATTTGTTTGTGTGAAAATTTGCCAACATTGAGTGACTTTTACGTACGCTAGCTAGGGTTCTAGCCTCTTTTATTTAATTTAGAAACTTGAAACGCTTTCCAAACTCACACAATTTTTAATGGTTCTCGAGGAAACCATCGTTCAGAAATTGCAAATCATTTTCACGACCTGAAAGCGAACTTGGTTAAATGCTTCCTTTTCATGAATTTCGATAATATAGGATACGAAACCACTCAATGAAGATGAAAAGCAGCCAACTCTTCTAACGGTGACTACAAACTTCTAATTGACCTATCACGAATGAAGCAGAATTCCAATGAACCTTCACATATAACCCATGTAGGGCATACTCTTAGTAGGATCCACAAATCGTGGTTTTTAAAACAGTGCAATTTAATCTTTCATGATATTGTAAGTTTGCCTTGGAGAGACAAACCTGGCGTGGAATAACGAGGGACGGCATCGAGCACCTACGGGCATTGATGATGATGATGATGATGATGATGATGATGATGATATTGTAAGAAAAATAAACCTTCTAAAATTGAGTGTATTTGGGTATTTAGGCTTGTAATTATTAGTAGCCTTTGCTTCCCGTGCGTTCAGCATGAGTCAATCCGTTTAGTTGAGATTGGGGTTCCGCCCGAAAATATTAGAACGCGAAGGGTTCCGTGGCCCAAAAAGTTTGGGAAACGCTGGTATAGACCAACCAGAATTTTTTTAAAGCAGCAGCATATAGCCCAATTAAAGCATCTAGTAACAAAATCGTTGGTATGGTAAGCAGCAGTCTCCTGAGACAGGGATCGAGAGAGAGACCCGTATATGGCTGACGGATTTGTTAGCAACAGCCACGAATGCATTGGGATACCAAGTCCATCATTCAGCATTTCAGCGCATAATAATTACAACACTGTTGCAAAATACCTAAATCGATTATTACGTACAACATCATCAGTAAGAATTATTACTGGACCTATACAGTGGGTCTCTCCAGTCAAGGGGCGGACAAACAAACAAACACAAACACGCACAAACACACACAAGCACACGCACGTAAACCGGGACACTGCTGGCGACGTTGGAACAGCGTATACTTTGTAATTTTTAGAACGTGCAAATGATGGCTGAAAAAATTGGCCATCTATTACAGGCCTATATAGCCTACTATGGATATCCTTCCAGAGGTGGTGAAAGCCGCTTTATGAATTGTTTTATATTTGCTTACACAGACCTATGTATGCATGTACCAAGACACATCTTCAGCAATAACTGCAAAAGATGGCTGTACTGTTGTCCTTTACTCCCAGCTATAATTGTCAATCAACGTCGTCAAGTAAAAGAAAGTGTTTCTCAGTTTAACCGGTGGTCTGCATGGTGTTAATAATAAGTATCCTCGTTTATACGGTTAAGGTGTTAAGGCGCCTCGGTCTGTCTGCCTGTTTGCCTGCCTGCCTGCCTGCCTGCCTGCCTGCCTGCCTGCCTGCCTACCTACCTATCTACCTAACTAACTAACTAACTACATACCTACCTACCTATCTAACTAACTAACTAACAACCTACATATATTTATTTACAAATATACCTGAAAATGCCATCCGCAATATCCATCTCGTCCTCATATTTGGAGAGACTTTGGTTGTTCATCCAGTCCACCGTGTATTGATACAGAAGCTGACAGTTGACGTCACTCACAGCTGACATGTGGATCAGCGCAGCGCCGTCTTCGACACACCGTGCAGTCAAGAAATTCTTAACTCGACTTTTATTAAGGTTAATTAAAATTATTTATTTTATCGGAAATTTGCATAGCGCCAATTCAGGTTATATATACATGGGAGTACAAAGAGAAATCTTAAGGTTGGAATTAAAAAATGTACAACTTCCATTGGCATAAACGTTCTATTTCTAGTTTATGCACGTAGTAAATTACAGCGTCGCCTTAATATGCTGATCGAAATATTCAAAGGTCAAATTGCTAAATTTTGGGTACGAATAATAATTTTCGCTTATTCAATAATCCGGTTGACAGACCGCAACCGGTTACAGTACATACAGTTTAGCAGTTATCTTAATTGACTTCAATCTTAACTACTAACATTTAGAACAGACGGCCCACAATGCACTGTCGTCTCAGAAAATAAGATGTACATACGATGTACGTAACTATAGGCTACAGCCTACATGTAAATTGGTAGGCCTACACGATGGCTTAAACAGGGCAGGGTTGAATAAGTTTCAGACCTCGTTGAAATTCAACCGAATCTCATCGGTTCTGAAATCTGATGTGGTGATCCGCCTCATAAACTCTGAGAAATCTTTTCTTATAAGAGAATACGATATGTTGGGTTGGGAGCGCTTCTGAGTAGATCGTCGAGCTTGAATGGGGGCTGAAAGGAGTGGATGAATGAAGACGGAAAGTGTCTGCTTATAGATTCGTCAGATAGGCCTGCGCTTAAACTTCAGATTTGCATGCAGACATTCTAAGATCTGACACATCTAGTCATCTACATCTGAGTGAGCAATGTAACCACATATTTCAGATCGTCTAATTATTCGTAGAAGCCTGCAGGATCTAGCCATCAATTCATTCTCCAAGGTTCATCAAAATCATCATGCTATGCCTGCCATACGAGCTTCTCCCCTCTCTTTCCATTATTTCTTTAGCAATTGAGTCTCAATGTTTTTTCATGTTCTTGAATAATTATTGTCTGGCTATAGATCTAAACCCCACGTTCACGATTTTCTTGAAGTAGCTCTATAAATGTTCAGCAACAATTACAATTCTAATCGCTACAAACAGGGCAAGCTGCTCAGCAAATATCTATAAAAACACTGTGCTTGGTTGAAGTTGGTTGGACCAAGGACAAGATGCAGCTGTATATTCTCAGAACTGCCTGCTTATTCTTTCGTCAGTTTCTCTCCTCTCAACCAGAGTTCACGTCCGGAATCATTTGCTCAATAATTGATGTCATGTGGATCTCATATCAAGGTACATGTATATACCACCTGCAGATACCACCTGCAGATACCACCTGCAGCTGCCCTCAACAGACTTGTCCGTCGAGGGCTGGTCGCCTTCCTGGCCACCTGGAATTCCACCAAAGTGTCGATGATTTTCACACGTCATCGGTTAATGTTTCATGCATTACCGTATAGCATACAGGCTGTGCCTCATAAACTATTATTAGTCCTGCAGTTGAAATGGAAAAAATCGTTCGAGTAAAGAATGATGGAAGCATGGGCGGAGACCTAGGGGGGACAGGAGGGGACGGTCCCCCCAATCAAAGTGTTGGGGGGGACGGCCCATGCATTTGTCCCCCCCCCCCCAATGTTTGAGCGTCAAGACTTTTTTGGAAAAAATCTCTCTTTTTTGAGATTTCGCCGGTCGTCAGAAATTTTTCGGAAAATCTCGCGTCTTTCCGTCCCCCCCAATTCTCGACCCAGGTCTCCGCCTATGGATGGAAGGCAACTACTGCAGCTAGACGGCTAGAAAACACATAGCATCATATTGTATTGTATTATATCTTGTATATCTTGCATTGTGTCTTGTATCTCTAAATTTATTTAGCGCCTTTCGCAATGCACACAAATCCGAGGCGCTCAAAGTGCGTAAGAACAAGGCAGGGCTGTTTTTAAGAAATTTTTAGAACTGCACAAGCCATTCTTTTCTTTCTCATCCTTCATGGTAAATTACTTCCAATCGGAGGACACCGATCTTTTTGCTAGTTTTAACTGTACAGAAGTGCTTCTACAACTGCACAAATCCGTTAGAACTGCACATTTTGTGTGCAACTGGTCAACTGCACGTTAAAAAGCCCTGGAACAAGGGAGAAAAAAGGTGGTATTGGTACGACGAAAAAAAGAGGCACTTGGCCCATAAGTAGAACAAGTCGACGGAAGAATCTGGTTCCACAGTGCAGGGCCATTTAAAGTAAAGGCCCGCGTTTACTTTTAGCCATGGCGGTCCTATAGCTCTCCAGCTCGCGGTTAGCTCGCGGGACGTAGATATCGTGCCAGTCAAAGGAGCAGAGCGGGCGAAGAGAAGTGGCTGAGGCCGAAGTTTGGCTGAGGTCGGCAGACGAATGAGGTCACATAGATAATCGAGAACTTAGCCAGTATAGGGCTATAGGCCATATACAAGACCGCCGGTAAATTAATGGCACTGTCCTTTTTATTAAATATGGCACTGTCGCAAGTTGCCAAGGATACGATCAATGCAGAAGGTGTGCAGCTGCCTCTGCATGTAATCGAGATGGTCACCATGGAAACCGTTCTCAACCAGCGACGAAATTAAATCCGTCTGCAATGAAGACACAACATAATCATAAAGGTTTCAACATCATGGTTCCGCTTTAAATCTACACACAGTGAAACATTAAGATATTATGACAAGCCTTAATTCTCACTTCTTGAAAGCATGTAACCTTTATATTCTTTATATTGATCGTTCATGCAGTATAAAGCAAAGCTGTGTACGCATGGTAGGCCTATGTATGGTTACCAAACCTGCAGACTCGAGCCAGCTGGGTCGACCATTAGATTCATTCTAGCGTAAAACCATGCAAGCGATCATATTGTACTATAGGCTTATAGCTCAAGAAAAGAGTCGTCCTTCTGCAGGGTCAAGCTCCTACCCCCAGGCGCTGTCATCTGTACCACACAAGCAGCGTGAGAATTGTGGAAAAATAATAGGGGCTGGACCATGATTCACTTGGAATTTGAGCTGAGAAACAGACTTTACCAAGGGGTTCTAAGAAAGACTGGGGGTTTTGAAACCCCCAACCCCCGGCAATTTTCACTCTGTCCACAAGAGACATTTTCTTATACCATCCAGAGTGCCTATGAGGAGTTTCTCGTGAGAACATTTGCATAATCTATATCTATAAGAAAGGACTTGGCTATGTTTGTATGTTTGTTTGTATGTATATTTGTCCAGAATGCACGCTCAGAGTTTTTGAGCTTTTCACTCCAAACCTTCACTACTGTGTAGGTCTCGGCACGAGACGCAAAGGCCAGGGGTTGGCGATTCTCTACCACCATGGGGGCCAGGGTGGGGGCGAAACCCCCCAAATTTTGTGGAGTGGGGTGGGGTGGGGGTGGGAGGGATTGGGGTGGGGTGGATGGGGTGGGGTGGGGTGGGATGGGGGTGGGAGTGGTTGGGGTGGAGGGGTGGGGTGGATGGGGTGGGGGTGGGGTGGGGGTGGGAGGGGTTGGGGTGGAGGGGTGGGGTGGATGGGGGTGGAAATTTTCGTGAAACCCAAATTTCTCGGGTCGCGTACCGGTAGAGGTCGAAGTGTGGTAGGGTGGGGTTGTGGCCGTAGCGGATCGAATCCTAAATTTCCCGGGCAACGCCGGGCACCCCAGCTAGTATTTTATAATCCAACGAAATGCAGCTTTGAGATCACAAAACCTTTGTGACGACAACGATGATGGGAAGACCGAGTTCGACCTTCACTGCGTTGAGATCAGTTGACGCCACAGTCGCCGGATTCTGACTCAACGGGTGAGACAACGTTGGAGTTGCTTTTCCACCACGTTGGAAGAAATAGGAAGTCGCTATAAGACAACGAAAATGAAACAAGCAAGCAGTAAAGTATACGCACGAAGACGAGTCGTTTGATTCCATGTTTCTCAGTCAGAAATAAACCGTTTATGATAAATGTCTAAGCAATAACGGACTTTTAATGTGGGAATAAACAAAGCATTAGTATCGTTGTTTGAAAGTATGGTTGTGACATAGGCTTAGACCCTGTGATTCTTTGATGTTTTTGGTCTGTAAAGCTTTTACGAGCAGACTGGACTCTACATTCAAGTCATAATCAGGGCTGTATATAGCCTAAAGACCTACTGGCAAAATTAAAGGTTCCTACACGCTACATCGAAAACAGACGGGAAAAGAAATCTAGAAAAACGATTGTAATGTTTAAAAGTCCGATTTCAATAAACTTCCGACCAACAACATGTAGGCTATACCGCACCGTATAAGCTTACATGTTTAGAACTGCCGGGTAGCAATACGTTAAGCGCCGTCGTGAGGTTATTGTAAGCCGTTGTATAAATGTCCACATAATACCTGTAGGTCTTCTACAGAATGCCTCCTCCTCCGACAGACCAAAGGAATGGACGTGTTCTAAGAGCAGATTGGTGTAATACTTGAGGCAAGAGGTCTGAAGTTGGTCGGCGGGCGTCACCAGAAGCACAAGAGTATCATCCAATCTGTCTTTTGTCAGCGCAAACTTCAACAGTCGCGCCTTCTCCTGGAAATCTCTGCTTCCCTTCAACACCCAAACGGAAAGTCGAGCTTGATCTGTGCAACAACAGGTAATAGCACGACTGTATACAAGACTATTGCTACGACGGTGACAATAGCACAACTGTATACAAGACTATTGTTACGACGGTGGTAATAGCACAACTGCATACAAGACTATTGTTACTTACAACAGGTAATAGCACAACTGTATATACAACGCTCAGCGCTCGTGAATAAGCCGGTGCCCCGCGCTTGGCTTTCCAGTGGCGCTTTAGAAATTATGAGATTACGATTACGATTACGATTACAAGACTATTGTTACGACGGTGATAAAAATGCTTTTAAACCAACCTGGACAGCAGGCGAAGTCGTATACGAGGCACTATAGCGACGGTCAACTATGTAATCTATTTAATCTAAGTAGTTAGTTCTAATGGTGATGGTTAGCTCTGTCGATGTTCGTTCTCTGACAGTGCCAGTCCCAAGCCTGGATAAAGGAGGACGGCGACACTGATCATCTTTATATGACACAGTGTTGTTGGACAGCAACAAGACATAATGGTGTTGGTCAGCGATGATAATCCTGACCTGTTGACCAATACAAAAGGTCATCGACCGACCAACTGACCGACCGACCGACTCATTGATTGATTATTGCTTGATTGACTGATTGATCGATCGATTGATTGGAGCGGAAACGGGAAAACGAAGCAATTTGTATCCAGGCACACGGCTTATCACCAACTGGTCTATTATTAGCCAACTGCAATTCGCCAATAATTTCCGCCACCATCGTTTCTTTCATAGAAATCTAACTTCAGCTACTTCATTATTTCTGCCACTTCCATCCAGATTTGTGCAAACCAATTCACCAAGGACTGCGATTCGAAGCACATAGAGTCATAGACCATCATGCACAGAATCTCTTCAAACGTCCAAGTGACAGCGTTTCCTCAGAAACCTATTATAGGCCTACTTCAATTATCCATTTTCGATGCTCTCAAATGCTGGAAATAAAACACCAATTTCCCATGAAGGGTCATGATAAAACGAAGTACCACTTTACCGTACCTTTGTTGCCATGGTGATCTCTGGTCGCCACATAACCATACATCATCGATGATCCAGTGCTCCAGGATTTTACCGGAAACACCTTTTCCACCAAAGTCGATTTTCCACTCGCCTCATCCCCTGCGAGAAGAAATTCAGCAACACGTGATCAACGCAGTCATGCGTGGATCTCGGAGAATCAACACAATTGAAATTAAAAAACAAATGGATCGGAATAATAATAGAATCAAATTCAACAATGGAACACAGAACATGTAATTCGAGTGAAGAATCAATAATGAAACTTTATACATGTAAGAGTATAGCTGGAAGCTAAAAAAAACAGTAGCCAAGAGCAGAAACAGAATAATGTAACTCGATCGAAAGAAACAATTTAGCAACTTGGTACCATAGATGATTAGACGAAATGTAATAGATTCATATCAGCCTATATAGGCCTAGTGCTGGATAATTTTAGGACTACTTCAAATAAGAGCATTCGTGTTCCCTCATGCAACTTACGAATTCTTGCATCAAATATGACTGTAAATATCAATTCAACACTCTTAAAGTTGGGTAAGAAGCATTGGAATTATAAGTCATATTATTGTGTCACATCATTTTCAACATGCATTTACGAATAGTTTAAGATGAATGATCGACGCCTACCAAGAACAACAACATGCTTTGGTGTGCACGGCTTCAGATGGCTGGACAGTCTTGTCTCCTTCAATATGTCAGCCCTATGTCAAATCAAAACACTTTAAAATTACGATTTATAAAGCGCCATTTTAAATCTAGGTGCAGGGCTATTACTTATTCACGAGAGCTGCGCAACGTATCAGAGGAGGAGCTGTGTAGAGATTGCAGTGGAGATCCGAGTTAGTGGAAGCGGCTAATAAATCTTGAACGAAGGAGGATCGCAGGGAATACGGTGGAAATTATTGGATGCTTCAACTTAAGAGTGGAAAGTGTGTGAGGGTCATTGGAGGTGATCAGGGGCTTCTATCCCCAGTAGCGTAGCCAGGAATGTTTCATGGGGGGGGGTTTTATGGCCGGAAAACCTGTTTTTTGCTATTTTTTCTTACTTAAATGGAAAAAACCTTAAAAAAACCTTTTTCCGGAGCCAATGGGGGGGGGTTTTAACCCCCGAAACCCCCCCTTGCCTACGCCACTGTCTATCCCTATACATGGCGGGCGCAGCTTGCGCCCAGTGAAAAATAGGGGGGGAATCATAAGAAAGCCAAAATTCACGTCGGTTGGGGGGGAAGGTCGGACATGGAGGGCAGCGTTCAATCTAGGCATCGCTAGGAGGAAGATCCCCCCCCGAAAATACTTCCCTTCCATATAAATTTGGACAAAATGGTATAGGCCTAATAGTTTTTAGCAGTGTATTCACTTTATACACTTTGAGTTTTTAGTTGGGTTACTCTCTGCATTTTTGAATTACATGAACAGCTACAATATACCATAATAAAAATTTCCTATTACATGATTATAATTATGTTTTTACTATTTTAATAAATAATACAATCATATTAAAATTGAAAAAAATAATATTGACACAAATACTATTTTGCACAACTAAATGGCTTTTCTCCATTGTTATCTTTCAAATTTCAGACAGTCAACTTTGGTCCTTGAACACTTAGTAAAGCAACATCATTATTACTTGGGCTTACAATGTAGCGCCTACATTGTATTTTATTGCATTGCATTGTAGGCCCTACTCTAAAAATTTATGTAACGCCTCTCGAGCGCACACTGATCAAGGATGCAAACATATGGCTGCCCAATTTTGGCAGCAATTCCTCCTCTGAAATAGTAGAGTAATTTTGCTAAGAGGACAGCTTAAAATTCTGAAATTGGAATGCGGAAATCGCAAAAATTTCTTATGGGGAGGGGCACTTCCCTCCCCATACCAGGTCCCTTCTCGGCGCTACACATGCTTCGGCGATCGTCTGCTGGATGCTCGTTTGTTCTCCTCCAAACAAACCTTCATTCCTACACTAGAGGAGGGCATGCGCTAGATTACATTATATTGCATACATAGAGGAAGGCCGGTTCAGAAAAGGGGGGGAAGTAGATGGACTGCGCCCGGCTGCTTAGGGGGGATAGAAGCCCCTGGAGGTGATGCTTCAATTTAGAGTGGAAAGGGTGTGAGCAGGGCTTAAAGTGTGCCTGGACGGTCATGGACGGCGTCCATGCACTTATTTTTAAATCTGAACGTCGTCCTGCCACTTATTGGCCAGCACAGCCTTGAATGGTAAGGGCGTCCATGCACCTCTTTTGGAAAGGTAAGGGGCGTCCAGGCACTTCTTTGTCCACACTTTAAGCACTGGGTGTGAGGGTGGCAAGTACAGAGGAGTCAGGAGGCTGATTAGTAATTACGGTGGGCGAGGGGTTGGTTAAAGAAAACGACGATTGACTTTTATAAAAAATTTGAGTTCATGTTTAGCAAACTTAGAATATTTCTTTATGCCTGATGCTATGCTTTGTGGAAAAACCAACCTTATTGGCAACAAAAAAGAATTATCAGGGGCCAAAAAACTCTTAACCCTGTCAACTTGCCCCCACTTACTCTACGTGTGTATATATATATAAGATGTAAGATGCAAGATGGCGGCTGAGTAACAACATGTGAGGCGTGCGACAAGAAACCTAAATTTCTTAATTTTTAGTAACAAACAGACATTTCTTCGCGTATAAAGATTTCACGATTGAACGGAACTTATTCGTGTATCTAGTCTTTCTACCTACGAGGATATTCTTTACGAAACCATGTCCAAAAAAGGAATTAGAGTCGAGGACCGAATTAGAGTCGAGGACCTCCTCGAAGTTTTTCAAGACGAGCGAATTCTTGATGCAATCGCAGTCAGATTAATGGCCACCCTGAATAAACTCGTGGACACTGCTGTTGAATCAAGATTCGACAAATACATGGCATCGTTCTCTGAAAAATTAGAAAACTCGATCGAACAAGCTACCAAAGATATCTGCACAAAACTACATGCATCCCACGCCCTCAAACAATCGTCTTTGGAACAAGAAAACACTTTGCTCCGCCAGAAACTTGACGAAGTTGAGAACCAATCTAGACTCAACAATTTGGTTTTCCATGGACTTTCTGAATCCACTGATAAATATCTGGTGAGTAACAAGAGTGCCAAGGCTCTTACTCAACAATCTGATACACTGGACCTAATTGACGTGTGTAATAATCGACTTCAGCTTAACATTAAAGAGGAGGATATTTCCTACACATACAGAATCCCAGCCCAGGGAAAAAGCAAATGCCGGCCATTAGTCATCCAATTTACCCAAAAAAAAGTACGAGATGCTGTCATTGGATCGAAGAAACTTCTACGGACTGGCTCAGAGAATCCTCGAATCTTCATTAACGAGCACCTCACACGAACGAATTCCCAAATATTCGCAAAGGCAAGAAGTCTCCTAAAGTCAAAAGCTATTCATTCGACCTGGACAGCCGGAGGAAGAGTCTTTCTGAAGAAAACCGACCATCTGGCCGAGAAGCCTTTCAGAGTGGACTCGCTCACTTTCCTCAACGAATTGGAGAACCGAATCTCAGACTTATCCCAATAAGGTAGCATGTGACTAACTCTCTGTCATCAGCAGTTTGTAACAAATCTAATCTATATCTGCTGAATTCATCCATTTATTTCCAATTTCAATTTGTCGTTACTCTTCTACAAAACAATGAAATAGTCTAGAGACTAACAGAGTTCTGCACAGTTGCCATAAACTGTTTTCTCTCTTTCAGTTTAGTCTATATTTTTTGTTATCTTATAATCTCACCTCTGCGTTTCCTCTTTTTCTCTCACCTGTATCTTAACTTCTCAGTTTTAAACTTCCATGTTTGTTGTTTTTTTTAAAATGTTTTTTTTATAACTTTTTGGCTTACTTAGATTTTCTCTGTTGACTTTTGTATCTTTATCAATTAATTATTTTGTAATTATTTTCAGTTTTAGCATGATGTTTTTATCCCTGCGGATGACTTAAACATTTGCATGTACTATATGTGACCTAAATAATGTTATACATTCACTCAAGATGTCATTGATAAGTAATTGAACAATTTAAGTACAGTTCTAAGCTGTTGTTATTCGTTGATTTTAGCTTATTAATCTCTGACTTTGGTGCCTTAATGATGATTGATGATTGGACTCAAATGCACCTATGCAAAGTAATTAACTTGATGTGTGTAAATTGATGAATTGTTATATACTCAGTTTAATTATTTTTCCACTTTTTTGCTGACTGCATATTCATATGGTGGCATTGGGCATTTGGACCTTTATTATACCACACTTTTATTTGTCATGTCTACTGCTCCACTCCTCTTAGCCTAATCTCAGTTTTAAATTACATTTTAAAATTTTACCTGTTTATACTTAAATGTACTTCTGTAAATAGGTTATTTTTGTTGTACGCCTCTCTGCCAGCTTGCTGAGAGACATACACTTCGGTGTATTTAACCCTAGCTTAAGCGAAAACACTGAGCATGAACTTGTCCTTTCAATTGACAGTTGTGATTCTATATCTGAACACCCTACCTCCATTATTTCTAATACCCTGAAGCAATCTTCCACAAATGAATACTCTATTACAGCTAATCTATTCCCTTTTTCCCAAGCACAAATTGGGTCCAGTGAGGATATACTAAAAACCTCTACTGATGGTTATGTAGGATTTCAAAGAGACCTAGGAGACTTAACCTTAGAGGTATTAACAGAGGAGAATGATAATCGAACTCTATTAAACAACCCTGATCTAGATCCTGATAGCAACTATTTTAATGATTTGCAATGTGACAGTACATATTCGTCTATTCAATCCCTCAGGTCAAAGCTAGCCTCCTCTCCATGTTCTCTCTCATTTTTGCATGTAAATGCAAGAAGCATTTTACCCAAAATTAATGAAATCAAAGATCTGCTGAACTCTTTACCTGTATCTATACTTGCATTAACAGAAACCTGGTTGAACGAATCCAATACTGATCTAATAAAAGTGCCTGGTTATCAATTTGTTCATCGTTCCAGAGGATCTGGAAAGGGCGGAGGAGGAGTGGGATTCTTGATTAGAGAAGAAATCTCGTACCAAATCCTAGACTCGATAGGATCCGATTCCTCTCCTTTTCAATTTTTTGAAGGTCTTTTTATTCGCCTAGCACATAAAACTGGGGCAACCACAGTTGGAGTTATATATCGGCCACCTGGGCTTAAACTAGAAGATTTCTCTGAAGAAATTAACAACATTTTAGATCATATGCTAAAAAAATCAAAAGACATAGTAATTTTAGGTGATTTTAACATGGATCTCTTGAAAATTAATAACCACAAAGCCACTGCTGATCTCTACCATTGCCTAACCGCCCATCATCTATTGCCTCTCATAACCAGACCTACCAGGATCACTGACCATACATCTACATTACTAGATAACATATTCACTAACATTTGGACCAAACTTATTTATTCTTCTATTCTCATCGAAGACATCTCTGATCATTTACCAATCATAGCATGGTTTGATTTTAGTCCTATTAAACCTCCTAACAAGCCTCAAACACTGACATTTAACCTAGTATCTGATGACCATAAAGCCAAATTTTTGCAATCCTTAGACTCTACGGACTGGTCTGATATCCGTGAAGCTTGTACGGAACTAGACACTGATAAGGCCTATGACCTATTTCTTAGCAATTATAAGAAGCTTTACGATGATTCTTTTCCAATTTCCACTAGAACTTATGCTCGCAACTCTATCCCAAAAAAGCCCTGGATGACTCGGGCACTGGTAAAATCTAGTAATAAGAAAGCGAAACTATATAAAAAATTCATAAAAAATCCAAATGAGGCCAACAAAAGGAAATTCATCCTATACAGAAACAAATTTAAGAAAGTTAAATTGCAAGCCGAAAAAGATTATTATGCATCCGAATTTTTAATCCATAGTAATAACCTTAAAAAAACCTGGGGTCTTCTGAGGAGTATACTGGATAGAGATACTAACAGAGAAACTGTAATTACTGCATTGAATGTAAATGGTGAACAAATTACTGACCCTCAGACTATAGCAACTAAATTCAATAATTTCTTCACAGGCATTGCACAATCTCTTGTTAATAAAATACCTGCTGCAACTAACTCTTTTTTCTCCTACTTATCCCAACCCCTTCCACATTCTATAGCATTAATTCCTTCTACACCTTGTGAAATAATGAACCTTGCACATACCATTCGCACTACGCATAGTAAAGGAGTCGATGGAATTGACCCTGCCATAGCCCTATTAACACTGCCTAAAATTGCAATTCCGCTATCAGAGATTGTCAACTGCTCATTTACCACTGGAGTATTCCCCTCTGCATTGAAAACTGCCAAGGTCATACCCATTCATAAAAAGGGCCCGAGGGACAATGTTTCTAACTACAGACCGATTTCTGTACTCCCATTCTTTGCCAAAATATTTGAAAAATTAATGTATGCACGTTTAGATAGTTTTCTATCAAAAGAGAAAGTACTATTTCAGTCTCAGCATGGATTCCAACAGGGTCATTCTACCTACATGCCCCTTCTAAGCATACAAGACAAAATCTCTAATGCAATTGAAAATAACGAATACTCCCTTGGTATCTTCCTTGATGTAGCTAAGGCCTTTGATTCTGTAAATCATCATATTTTGATCAAAAAACTTTATAACTATGGAATTAGAGGGACACAATTACAATGGTTTGTTAGCTATCTTGAAAATCGTTTTCAACTGGTTTCTGTTAACAATTGCACTTCTGATCTACAACTTATTTCTCACGGTGTCCCTCAAGGATCTAATCTTGGACCTCTTTTATTTTTAATCTATATTAATGATTTACCTAATGTATCGCCTTCTATGTATTTTGTACTATTTGCTGATGATTCCAACTTATTTCATTCTGATAAATCTATTGATACCCTATTCGACACTGTTAATTCTGAGCTTCACCGAGTCGTTGATTGGTTTCGATCAAATAAACTTACTCTAAATTTGGATAAAACCAACTACATCCTCTTCAGATCCCATAAGAAAAAATATCCCAATGAACTTCCTATTCTACTTATTGAAGGGACTCCTATCACCCAAGTAACATCCACAAAATTTTTGGGCGTATACATTGACCAGCATCTAAATTGGAAGGAACACATCAATAATATCTCTAGCAAAATTGCTAAGACTGTTGGTGTGCTATTTCGCTCATCTAAACTGATTCCTGTCTCTATCCGGTCTATGCTATACTATTCTCTTATTTATCCTTATTTAACCTACTGTAATTTAATTTGGACGTCTACTTACAAATCTAATTTTATCAGACTAGTCACCCTTCAAAAATATGCAATCCGTTTTATAGCTAATATTCCTCGCCGAGCCCACACCGCTCTGTATTTCAAGGAATTTGGATTATTAAAGATCGATCAAATTAGGCACTTGCAAATAGGAGAGTTTATGTACCGTTATAACCATGGCCTATTACCACTTGTATTTAATGATTTCTTTAACCTTACCTCTGATCGCCACTCTTATTCAACTAGAAAATTAACTGTTTATGACCTTCCCTACGCACATAATAATACTCGTCGATTCTCTATACAATATACTGGCTCCCAATGTTGGAACTCTCTCCCTACACATCTTCATTCCCTACCTAACACAAGATTATTTAAGCATAAACTTCGCCTTTATCTACTTAAAACACTTCCTGATATGTAATGGTTAAGGTTTCTGCTCAGTGGTTTCGCCAAGCCCTTAGTTAAGTCTTTAGTTAAGTCATTAGTTAAGAGTTGTTTTTCTCGTTATATACAGAAATGTCGATTGCTTAATTTGTTTTTCTCTCTTCCTCATCATTTTTTTTTTATTCCTGCAATTGAATGTTCTGTCATGTTTTTTCTTTTATATTTTACATGAATTATGGGTGGCCCTATTAGCGGGATTTTACATCCCTTCTGGGTCTCCCCCTCTTCACCAAATTCATGTTAATGTATTATTCACTGCCATAATTGTATCATGTTTGTGTGTTGTTTTGGTTGAGGAAAAAAAAATAAATAAATAAATAAATAAAATATATATATATATATATATATATATTCGTTTAATGTGAAAAAACAGGTTGACAAGACCGCAACTCAGTAACATGGAAGGGAAGATCTACGGGTTACACAGTCGCTTGTTGAGAAGGCTTGTTGAGACGTGTATAATGTATATTGGTTGGGTGATATTCCTACTGTTCGAATCATAATTATGCATCTAGCCTGCAAGTCACAATATCCGCAGAGGACAAAGGTGCTTTTTTCTATATTGTCACGACCTATTTACCGTATAGGCCTACTTGTTATTGCGCCCCTTCAGGATTTCAAATCCGAAAACGCTCTCGACTAGGCCTACATAATGTATATTGCGGAGATTCTTTGCATCATCATGACAGTGATTAGCCTACTGCAGTTTGAAGGCCTATAGCAAGTTCAAGCAACGTATACGACTATAGACCATACTCTTCATTGAACATTGTCAGTTACAGCAGCAGTGGCAGTTATATTTTCACGTAGGCTACGTTGCTCCAGGCGCTATCCATTCCCTGCTGGCAAGGGCAAAGTCTGAATGTATGTGCAGTGTGTGTGCACACCCTGCTGTACGTAGGTCATACTTCTTTTCCAAGATCTATCCACACACCTTGCTTCTTTTCCCTCTACTCCTACTCATCTCGGCTGCAAACCCTTTGGCTGCAAGCCTTCGCGTGCCTTTCCCCTCCTCCTCCCTTCGTTCCATCAACATCTAGCCTACATGTCCCGTCGTATAACCGGGTATCTCTACTAGCTCCGTATCTGTCGCTTCCCTTGGGTTGCGGTATCGTACGAGTCACAAGCTGTTCACGCAAAATCGCCTCTCCCCTCTCGGCAACTAAATCCGAGCCGAGAGAGGACAGTAGGGCAGTACTTGTAGGCGTACGTGTCTTCCCGTAGTCGAGTTATAGATTAGAATCATTAGACCCCTACATGTAGCATAGCAGATATTTAATTCTCAATAAATAAAATTAAGTAACGTAAAGTTTAGTTTATGCCTAATACAAATCAAATGTCAAGCTAGAATGCAAGTCTAAATGCAATCCAAATAAATAAGAAGTAGGCCTATAAGGCAAGTCACAAGTAAGGTCAGAAGAAATTAGCCTAAGTCAGAAATCTATTCAGACGCCAAGTTGAAATTAAATCAACCCAGATTCTACAAATCATAATTATTTAGGCTATAATGAAGTCAGAATAATAGGTCTATTAAAGTCAGATATAGACCTGCAACACTCAGATCATGTCATGTCATAATTATGTCAAGTGAGAACCGAATTAGGTAGTAACAGTCTAATTGACAGTTCAATTAGAAATGAATAGACCTAAGTCATAGCTAAGCCATGAATAAGTAGGCCTATAAAAATAATGAAGTCAAAAATCAAGTCAAAAATCAATTCAGAAGTCAAGTAGTAGTCATTTAATTTAGAATTATGTTAGAATTAAGACAGAAAAGCCAATCAAAATTAACTAAGGCAGGATTGAGTCAAATAAAATAAAAAGTCAGACGTCAATTAGGCCTAGTTATCACTAGTTAGGGGCCTATCATATTAATCACCATAGTCAGAATTTGCCCCAATAAAGTCCGAATTAGCCTAAGTCACAAAATCAATCATTGAGAGTTAAATAAATCAGAAATGTCAGAATTAAGTCAAGTCAGAATAGATATAGGCCTATGTCAGAAATAAGTCAGTAGCCAATTAATTCATCATTAAGCCAGACCAGATAAAGTATTTTGTACCGACGTGAAGTATATATATATATATATATATATATATATATATATATATATATATATACATAGCCTATATACTAAACCGGATCAATCCGTACTATCCGTAGACTATAATTAATATAACGCATGCATTATTGTAGGCCAAGTGCCAAGTCCTATATACTCATCGGCATACGATTGTCGCTAAACCCCACACACTTAGGGGCAATATTGTACGAGCATTAGGGCCCTGTTAGGGCAGAGGAAAATTCGCCGAAGCCCAGGCCATGCCCAAATTGCCCATATGGGGAACGATTGGGGCCAAAATCCGGTGCTGACTGGGTCACGGTTGGTCAGTTATCCTGGTCTCAGTACAGTAAACATTTTTAACAGTTGTGAAGTGGAAACATTTATCTGCGCGTCACCTCTAAGTGACGAACAAATTATACCAGAATAGAATATAGAAGGAAAGCGGGAGAGAAGGGAAGGAGTGGCCAACACCACTTGGCGGCAAAAGTTAGCGTATAATTATAGGCTATAGTTTACACGTATGTACAGTACGCACTTTTAAGCAGGTTTCAATTTGCAGACATTTACCAGATATTTTCGGCGCAATTCATTTCAAAGCCAGGTTTCTCCTGAACCAAAATAGTTGAGAACTATACTTCGAAAGAACCAAATAGTCCAGCGCTATACTCCTCCGAAATTCCGTAGACACGTCGTGTCGCACGCCACATACATGCATGCCACTCTTCCCGCGTGTAGGCTATTGTCTCTGATCAGCCACCAACCAATCAACTGTGTATTAATCTAATCATTGACGTAGAACAATTCGCACAGATTGTCTTCCTCTCAAAAGCCCAAGATCGGCAGCCCAAGACTTGCTCCGTATACATTGCAACATCTGAATGTCGTATCAAATGCAAGACTCGTCTCAGATTACGCGTATGTTAGTAAATAATTACAAACAAAATGGTTGCGATATTATTAGGCCCTATAATGGTCTCAAAGACAAATTAGGTAATCGTCGTAATCGTAATCGTAATCTCTAAATTTATAAAGCGCCACTCGAAAGCCAGGCGCGAGGCACCGGCTTATTCACGAGCGCTGCGTTCAGTCAAAAGGGTTGTCCGTAAGAGTAGTCCATGGTGGCCCGGGTAGAGTTACCGTAGACCACGTATGTAACTTGTCTGGTATCGGTGTACAGACATAGAGACCTACTGTCAGACAGACAGATGGACGGGCGAACAAACAGGCAGACATGCAGAGAAGACGGAAGACCAGAGAGACAATAGAGATAGAGATAGAAAAATAGACAGTCAAATCAGCAGATTCAAACACATAATCTGTATGGTATGCGCTCTGCGGCGCGGTGGTATAGTGGTGGGTTCGGTGCTTTTGTTCCAGGTTCGAGTCCATCTCAAATCGCCGCATAGGGACCTTGAGCATGTCTCAAAATTGCTCGTACGCTTCGGCATAAAACTCTGATGCAGTGTCCGCGCTGTAGTCGGGAGCGCCTCTGAGTAAGTAGCTTGAATGGAACGCTATAGCAAATGCGAGAAGAAAATTAATAATTTATTGTCTAAATAGGCCTACAGTTAATATAATGGTAACCGTTTTCTTGCATTTCTCTACTGAGCACCTGTTGTTAAGTCGATGACATCAAGTTTCACATAGGCCTACATGGGTGACATAAAATATGCATCGACGGGTTATACAGCATAGGTATGTCACATGTACCGGTATCCAATCCATAGGCCTAGGCCTACGCCTCCGTATGAGCACTAAATGTCATAAAACAACTCGTCAGGCTCAGGTATTCAAGGCTCTCGGACAACTTCAATATACGATCCTGTCGGCGACTGTCGCCTACACGTTTCTGCAGTGCATGTGCACAGCGCAGTGGCCACCAGTGCGTGAATACGATTACCTAGTAAACCGCTAGCTGACCTACTTAACGGAAAATTATTGTCCCTGTAGTCGTGTGTAACTTTAAGGCAACCAGCGTCGGACTGCGTACTGCTACAGGATTTCTAGTGATGTGTAGGTATGTGTTCAATGTCAGGTCCGTGGCCAGTGAGTGACACGGGCCTGCAGGCCTATTTCAGTCTGCGTAGGCCTGAACTGTTGACGGGATATATACTGAACAGAGAAAGCAGTAAGCAGACGGAATCCTATTATGGTTATCGGCGGCGTTAATTAAGAAAAGACGCTGTGGTTGCGTGGATATAACAATCGTAATTATATTATGTGAGTGATAATTCTGATGATAGATCGTCCAGAGAGCTGCGCTCCGGCGGCGTCTGTAGGCCTATAAGATAATAATATATTATGGTCTTTGGAGTTGGTCTTGGTCTTGTGAGGCCTGCAGGAGGTCCTTGCAACATCGGAACATGGCGACGGGTAAGGTGCTAGGCGCAGCTAACAACGGCTCGTTTTCGTTCAGTGGAGGTTTCAAGAGCATCTTCTCTTGCTGCTTCGCGACCCCCACCTCGACCGGCAGTAGAGAAAAGGAGGGAGATAATTTCGGGAACAAAGAGTCCACGGATGAAACTTTGGGCGGTGAGGGTAAGGAAGGAGCTGGTGATAAGACTGACACAGGTGCCAAAAGCTTCGGTAAAGAAGGATATTTAACTGGAGGCGGAGGAGAGGGAATATTTCAAATCAGACGGATTCGAAATTCGTCGGAACAGGATTCCACTGTCTATGACGAATTTGGCGATTCGGCGATTGACACTGGCAGTCTAACTTCACAGTTTAACATCAGAGGTAGGCGCCCGTCATTCGCACATTGAGACACACACACACACACGCACGCACGCACGCACGCACACACACACACACACACACACACACACACACATATATATATATATATATGACCTAGACATCATGAGCTGTTGATGTTTGCTGTTTTTGCTGTTTTCTACAATACTTCAGTCTCAGGTCTTCTGTGCGTGACTCTATACAGTGTAGAGTTTTGTGGGCTTATATCAAATGACTCATATGGAACAAACATAGAGACAAGCATTCATGCATACCTACATGCATGCACAAATGCATACATAATACGCACCGTGTATACACATACATGCACATGCAGTCATGAACAAATGCACACATAGTTTTTATACATAGGTCTACAAACCCTGCAAATATGTAAACATCTGTAAATTGGCAAAGGTAGGCTGACTCATCTTGGAACAGAGAGTAGGCCTTTACAGCCTATATAAGTTTATTGTTATTTAACTTTGGACCATTAGGTCCTATTCTCCCGCACTTCACCAATTGTTCGAAAATATGCATTATGATATTCTCAGTAGTAGAGAGTGGGAAAACTGTTTATCAGAACTTCGGGCCCTTGCCGCCCTTTCTATGCTTACTTATCTTCTTTGGTATATAGTCTACCATGGCAGGGCGTCAGCCAAAGTCAAGAAAGACAGGACACAGAAAATTAAGACAATTAATCGAACAAATAATCGAACGAATAATTTAAGATTTTTTAAATTTCATTACAATGTAATCGCTGATTGATGGATGTTCCTCCCAA
Source organism: Lumbricus terrestris (assembly GCA_949752735.1). Lineage (NCBI taxonomy): Eukaryota > Metazoa > Annelida > Clitellata > Crassiclitellata > Lumbricidae > Lumbricus > Lumbricus terrestris. The sequence continues at coordinate 35,445,379 of OX457044.1, read as the reverse complement.
GTTCAACAATCCTAATTTATTCTATTTGCAAATCTATTTGAGTCCTTGACGAAAAGTTTGTTGTGTCAGGTCGAATAAGCGTCCGCCTCGTTGTCGATTGAGTTGAGGACTTGAGGTTGTCCTTCTCTTGAGGACGAGTTTCGATGACTTAATGCGATTCGGTTCCTCCATCGTCCACCACCTCCATTCAAGCACCTCATCCCTCCATCCCCCGTTCTCATACCCCGGCTCAACAGCGCACAACACAATAAATAAGAAATAAATTTAAAATTAATAATATTGGGCTTGCGGGATATTGGGCTAATCCGCGCCAGGGGCCCTCCTGCCTTTGCGAGGAGCTTACGGGTTTTTAAGCCACGCCAGAGGCCCGGCAGGTACTAATACAAATAAACTACAAACACACAACAACGACAAAACAACACAGAGCCACACAACCGTCGCTCACACCCTCACTCCTCATGACCCCCTCATGCCGGTTCCCCTCAGAGAGCCATGTATAGCGGTTCCTAAATCAACACAGAAAACCCATGAATGAAATTAATACATGTTATGACAGATATGTAGACCTAGTATCATTATCGGAGAAATAAGGTACAACAATAATAGCAATTGCAACAACAACAAGAGCAATAATAAGAATTATAATAGGGCCCATCTAACAAAGTTCTATGCCTAAAAAAGTTGGATCCCTGAGAGATCCGTTGAACATTGGGACAATGAATAATACGCTAATAACAATAACAATAAATTCAATAATAGTATAAAAACGAATAATATTAATAATATTATGGTAGTATCTTGCATTTTGCAATTTTTATGCATAAACAGTTTAATGACAAGCTTGCACAAAAATGCATGAGAAACTGATCCCTCTCGATCGTCGCTATAGGGATCGATGTCATATCCCACATCCTTGACTATCATCATCGTCATCATCAAACCATTACCAGGACCTTCATCAGCATATAAACTACTGCAATTCTCTCCTTAGCCTCCCCAAGGTTCGGCTATCTCTTGAACAGTCATGTACTCAGTGCTGCTGCTGCTGCTGCTGCTAGCCTGCTGCTGATGCTGCGTCTGCTGCTGCAAGACCCTGGTTATGTTCCTGCATGTAAGCCGATTAATTGAGGCCTAAAATAATAGGTTTTACCCAAACCCATTAATCACACGCTGAATTCTGAATCACTTACATTTGCAAATTTCTCTTCGTGTTTCCACTTCAAACATCTTCAGAATCTTCGTTTCTCGTCTTGTTCCAGACTGCATGGTTTTTAGCCCTAAATGAAAAAGACACAACACTTTAATCTAAATAATATATTATTATGTCCATAGTCAAATGATACCTGACGTCATAAAGCCATTCATTCATTCAAAAAATGACGCATAATTATGATCACAAAATATTCGTCTATTATGACGTCAAATGAGACTTCTTTAGAGGTATTGACGCCTATATATAAGCATACAGAAATAATGACGTCGTTATGCTTGCTGCCCTCTGCAGACATGGGATCAGGAGAAAGAGACAGACAAGCAGACATGGCATTTAAGAGTCCGTATAACTGTATGTCTGCGTCTCTGTCTCTGTCGTCATCTCTCTACAGTCTGTCGATCGGCCACTGTTGCTATGGTAACGCACAATGACAGAGACAGACAGCAGAACACTCGAAATTTTACTATTATATAGGAGACGACTTGACGCTTTTATGAAGAGCGGTTATGATGCGCTATATAAATGTGTAACAGACTACTTAATTTATTTATTTTTCAGTCGTTATAAAGACAAGATAATTTTTACTTACATTGCGAGTATTTTCTTTGTTTTCGATGATCGACTTCCGCCGTTCAGTTTAGTTGTACATGTAGGCCTGGCAGTTCTTCGTTGTTTTGTTTGCAATCTTCATTTGTTTTATCGTCATTTAAATCGTTTTCGTCATCGACTTCAACATAATATTTTCGCCTTCTTCATCGTCAACCTCTGCTCTGCTCTCTTCAACAGAAATGAAGCGAATCTCCCGAGAGGGAACAAATGAAAACTACGTCATTTTGCGGTGACGCCATAATTATATGCATGAGGAATTGTGACATCATGCGGCTTCTGCAAAGATGACAATCGCAACGGATATTAGGCCTACAGTGATCATCATTTTTATGACAACCTCCGCTATTCTAAACTGTGCATCTCATGCACTGCGTATTCTCATGTTATAACACAGATCTCACATGAATCAAATTGTAATATATGGCTTGCGGAGTATAATATAACATGAAACTTAGATTTACTTAGTGTTATTTGGGCTTATAAAAAGTTTTGCAACTGTACTCCGTTTTGAGTTGCATTTAGCTGCTTAGAAGCGGTGTCCTTTGTCTGAATTAACCTAGGCTGGTGTTCTTATATACATGTAGATAACATTGACTAAATTTAGTTCTTGGCTTAAACAGGCGTACATCAATCTAATAAAACTCTTTAGGCTATGTTTGAAGATATCTAATTTTCATAATATTATTATCGGCACTGCTGATATAATTATAAAAAGTCGATATTCCCTCTCCATTTGCATTTCTGCGTATACCATGGCCGGTGTTCACAACATTGTGACACCATACTGTTCTTTAATCTAATCCATTTTTGAAGTTTTATATTTCTGTTATCGTAATGCACAAGGGATAAACCATTCGCTATTTGTGTGACTTCTAAAAAAGTCGCTGTAATTACATATCATGAGTTGGAAAGCAAATATTTTCTGGGGGAAGTGTTACGTCTAGGCCTATCACTTTTCTGGGGGAATGGCGAGTGTATCCATGTAAACAAGACCTCTCGAATTTTTATGGCGAGAAATCTCATTCCGCGGGACGTCCCCGAGATGCGTTTAGAATAAACATTGTCCAATCACACGTGTGCCTGATTCTATTATGTGCATAGTCGACTATACAGCCACCTATAGGCCTACTTGCATGGGCGCATGGGCGGAGTTTGGTTCCGTTCTTGGAGGGGCTAAGGCCTTCTTGGGGGCTAAGCCCGGGAAAAGATACCATTTACACGGTTAAAGAAAAGAATCTGGGTCTTCTTGAGGGGGCTTAACCCCCCTAACCCCTGATAAACTCCGCCCATGCATGGGCGTCTTAAGAAATTCCAATAAAAATTATATCAGTTCGCCCGTGGACAGCAAACGACTGTATACATAGTTGTCTTATGGGGTCTGTCTTAGTTTCTGCAAGTCCGAACAGCGCAAAACAGTGTACCCGGTATATAGGCCTATGGTCGACATTCCGGAGTTTACGCACCGTATCGTAAACATTCTGTGGTCTGGTATGTTTGATTTCAAGGTAATTGGTTGGCTACATATAGAAAGAGGGAGAACAAGATAAAGGTATAATACTATTGACCCTCTATGAAAACATTCGTCAGAGTTGCAGCAGCCTAAATCAAACTGTCAAATCCAGGATCAAGGTTGCTTGTGTTAATTGGAACAGAAGGTTGACGGCCGTAATCTTCCAATATTTGGTGGCCAGCGGTGACATGAGTTGAGCCCGGCTAAGTCTTCGGGGTCTTTAGGCTCCTCTCAGCATGGGGGTGATTTTTTGCACAGAGAAATCGACACAGTTTTGAACTTTCCTCTATTGATTATAACATATGAGCAATATGTTTGCCAATGTTCTAATTCAAGGTCAGACGAAAGAAGCAGCAGAAGAATAAAGTTTAAACTTTTACTAGGCCTATAGACACTCTATAAATGCAGATAAACTAGCGGAAAGCAAATATGGTTAAGTTTAGCCTACGAAGGAAAACAAGTGCATGGGTATTAAACCACATCGGTATTTTTTTAAATAACCCGATGGGCAATTAAGGTAAAGAAGTATATACTCCAGGAGGCTGGTGAAGTAGACTACAGGAGTTTGTTCCCACAACGATGTGAAGACTATTGCTTGGCTGAGGAGGTTGCGAATTATACACAAAGTAGGCTAGTACCACACAATAGATAAAGCGTAGCTACGCTTGATCTACTCTGTGGTAGTAAGAACATACACATGAATGACAGTGATCTGATATTGGGCCAATGACAAGGACATTGTTGCATCGACGGTTTTGCTTGATGTCATGTTGGTTCGAAATATATTATGTACTGGCAACAGCTTTGTAAGAAACCAGATCGATTTGATGAAATAGAGAAAAGATCAATTCGATAAACTAACAGCGGTAGAATGAATTTTATACTGTACGAAGAAAGCAGCAAGGGAATCGTCATCTAAATAATTTCACCGATTCATAAGATCGATAATTTATATCAAAGAGCAAGAGATTTACTAATTAACCGATTCATAAGATTGTTTGCATCATTGCATGCTTAGATTTAGATGGCTGCAAACGTCAAGTACGAGCATTGAGCAAGCATCACGAGTTCAAAGAAGATCAAACGTCGTGTGTTCAAGCTAGCGTTAGATAATCTCAGCTGTTTTCATGCAAAGATTAACAAGCAACGCCACAAAATGTAAACAAGTAAAGTATACTATAGGGCTGACCACAACAGCCACAAATTGTTGTCGCAAAACGCTGGGTAGGAGGATATACATCTTCATGATTAAGTCCATTGCGAATTCATGTCAAACAGTTCGGCTGTTGTTTACTTCTTCCGATAGATTTAGGGCTTCTATAACCATGCATTTACAGCTCAGAGGCGGATACAGAACTTTTTTAAGGGCACCAGAATTTTTTTCTTTTGGTCTTGGGTCGAAAACATTTTCGTTGGTCTTCCGCCGAAATTTATTTGATGACCTGTTTTAGTCTTTCTCCGAAAATTTCTAAGAAACACGTGTCAACTCCGGTTATTTGAAATCTGATGACATTTTAGTCATGTGCTACTTTTTCTCGTTTTCTCTCGCCTACCTGTTTCCGCTGCATTGATTGAAGGCTTCTTGAAACCTGATTGGGGCACGTCCTATGCAAATCTCTGAAGGCAGTGAAGGGGGCATGGCCGGATTGGCCCCCCTGGATCCGCCCCTGTTACAGCTGGTAGGCTAAAGTCGTTTGGTGACAGTTTCGCGAGAACGTAAATCGGCAAAATATGGATAGACTCTACATTCAAAACCTGTTGACACCAAACATTATGCCAATTTTTTCCTTTGTATCCACTGTAGGCCTATATATAACATAATTTATATCAGGTTTATACAGTGTATATAGCTACAAATTATACACGTGCATAGTTATACGAGAAAAGTATATACTATATAGATCCATACTTATTATAGTATGAATAATGAATAACCACCGTTTCATACACAAGAGCGTCGTCATCTGGTAATGGTATATGACACACGACGAAATATTACAGAGGCAGCAACTGCAGCATACATGTATAACCTACGGATATAGAGATGACGGAACAGCATATACATCGGAATGCAGAAATTGACATCGAGAAGAGCGAACGCAGGCAGAAGAGTAGACTGACACACAAACGAATACACGAACGCAAAAGGGAAGCTAGGAAAAGACAAACGGATCGAGAATGACCGACGCAGCCTTGAACATTTTAACACTAACAGCTGCTGCTGCTGGAGGTCGTAGCCGCTCGATGCCACCATATACGATGATGATGATGGGGAGCGAATTAGGAATGATGATCGCGTGGTAATGATCGCATTCATAATCGTTATCCCGTCGGGAAGTTGTATGACGGCATAATGGCTGGATGCGACGTCGGTAGAGGAGTGGGTTGATGGATGAGGTGGATGGATGGGTGAATGGGTGGGTGGTGGGTGGATGGGTGGATGGTGGATGAATGGATGATGAATGGTTGAATGTTAGCATGGTTGGTGGGTAGGTGGTAAGCTTATATATGCTGAATGAAGCAGGGACGTTTTCCTTGGGGATGTATTCCTTACAGTGACAGTAACTTGTTTCGCTCTCTCTCTCTCTGTCTCTCTCTGTCTCTGTCTTTGCCTATCTGTCTCTGTATTTCTGTATCTCTGTCTCTGTCTGTCTCTATCTCTACCTCTCTCTGTGTATGTCTGTCCGTCTGTCTGTCTGTCTCCCTCTCTCTCTCTCTGTGTCTGTGTTTCTGTATTTCTGTCTCCGTCTCTCTGTCTGTCTCTGTCTGTATGTATGTCTCTCTCTCTCTCTCTGTCTCCGTCTCTTTCTCTGTCTCGTTCTCTGCCTGTCTGTCTCTGTCTCTCTGTTTATCTGTCTCATTGCCTCTCTATCTGAATTAGTCCTCAGCTTCAGCAGCCAATGCAATGATGAGTCAGTCAGCGGTTGATAGGCAGAGAACGACTGTGTGCAGTTCTGCAGCGCTATTGTGCCTTCATCATGTTGTGCATGTTGCTTAGAGCGTCGTCGTCATTGTGTTTATAGTTACATCACTTACATGTGGATGCTCCTATATATTTTTTCATGCATGAATGCGTTCAGGCAGACGGCTTTCCATGTGTACTCGCAATTTTATAGAATGCTATGTTATATTGACGTCGACAGTAGAGATATCAGTAAGTATAATTATCGCATACGGGAATATTATTGTAAGCTATTGATGATGTTCTATTCCACGGGTGATCCACATTTTTTGGCAATAATTATCTTAGATGGATTCCAGGATTTTTTTTTATCTGGACACCTCAGCAAGCTCTGGTTTTTGAAATATGTATGAAAGAGCGTACAGAAACAGCGCTACTCAAATTATATAATAAGAACAGCGAATCTAATTCAGGATCGCGTCCTTAGTGTGAAGTTGCTTATCAGGATGGACAGTGTGCACCCTCTTACCTGCATGAGTTTTGCCACCATTTTCCGCTTGCACACCGCCACGCACTGCGCTTCTGTGACGGGGGTGACCTAATTATGTTGTCCCTTTTCCAAGCTCTGCGACAATGCAGAGCTGTTTCTTCTTTGTGGTTAATCCAACAACCTTAATGGTCTTCCTTTACTATAGTGCATTAGGCCATCTCCCAAACTGTTCTCAGTTTCATCAACACTGTTTAAGACTGCTTTTTTCGACATGCATGGGGCGGCAAGCGCCTCTGTGTATGGCTCTTAAACGGGCGCTGTAGGCCTATATATTCTGATTGATTGATTGATTGATTGAACATGTTCAGATATTCGCTTGACAGGTAGCGTGGACGGTGAAACGATGAAGACGGGTGATAACTTGGATCCTGCAGATGAAGATGTCATTCAACATGAAGACCACAATGATGACATAATGATAATATCAGAACAATGTAAGTAACTGCTTTCTTTATTGTCGTTGGTGGGTGGTGGTAGTTGTTGTGGTGTTGTTGTTGTTGCTGGTGGTGTTGTTTTTGTTGTTGTTGTTGGTGGTGGTGGTGGTGGTGGTGGTGGTGGGGTGGTGGTGGTGGTTGAGGTGGCAGTGGCGGTGGCGGTGGCGGTAGCGGTGGTAATGGTGGTGGTGATGATGGTGGTGTGGTGGTGGTGGTGGTGGTGGTGCTGATGGTGATGGTGATTATGATGACTATGATGATGATGATGATGATGATGATGATGATGATGGTGGTGGTGGTGGTGGTGGTGGTGGTGGTGGTGGTGACGATGACGATGACGACGACAACGACGACAATGACAACGACGACAATACAACGACAATGACAATGAAGATGATGATTATGATGTTTCCTTGAAGATGCTACGCATGGTGAGCAAGAATCAAATGACGAGGACACTCCGATCCGTGCCACAGACCCAATCTTCATGTCCAGCGTGGAAAGTCTAGAGGTCGGAGAAAGAGAAGAGTGTGGTGATGGAGTGGCTGAAGCAGACGTCGATGCCGCTACTAATCTGCCTGTTGCAGAAATAAACATCGTTGCTGAGGCAGGGAAGATGGACGAAGCAACCACCGCTGCTCTCAATGTAGAGTGTACAAACTTACTGAATATAATTATTATGATTCGTCATTGATCATCATCAGTACCGTCACTCAAAATTTAAACAGCGCCTAATATTTTTTACAGGGTGGGCAAAAAAGACACCCTAAGATTTTTTGCCTATATCTTGGCTATTAGTAAGAATATCAAAATGAAAGTTTACAGTCTTAAAGACAATTCATATCTACACAATATGTCCAGATTTTATCAAAATATTTCGAACAGAACAAAAGTTATATCACTTTTAGTAATACCACCCACCGTTTTTGACGATTTAAAACGTAACGCAAAAAAGCAGTAAAAAAGCGTTAATCAATTCTCTTACCGCTCTTGGTTTTGGTTGCATATTGTGATATTTCTCCAGCATAGCTCTTCGCAATTGAGTATCAATCCATCGAGTTCAAATCCGGACATTTGGGGCCATTGGCTTTCTCAAGCGCAGAACAATCAACATTGAGCCGATCTCTATCCTTTCATTTTACTGCAAATCTCTTAACTTTCAGCTTAACTCTTAATTTTTGCGCTCTCACTGTTTATCAGAGTAAACGTTGCTCATAGCCTTACATCGCCAGGACCTTGCTCAAGAGGTGTCTGAATACACATTTTGTCTGTCATTGACACCTTGGCTATTTTCATTTTTAGAAATTTGAACTTCATTGCTTTAATAGCAAAATTATTAATTTGACTGGTTCCTTATTTACCAAATTGATTGATAGCAAACCATAGCCTATAAACATTAACTAGACCTAATTAAGTTTTTTCTGATGACATTGTGGATAGAATCATTATTATTTTATTCTCATTAATTTGGTGGACGCGTAATTTTCATTACGCAAATTCTTCTATTTAATTATACCATTTATTGCACAGTTGAGTGATTCAGTTGTTGATTCTATGGTCGATTGGGTAAGCAATGAGCATCTAACACTTCTAACAAAATGGATAGAAGAATTATGGTTGTTTGAATGGCTGATTGCTTAATTAGTTCTTTGGTTGGTTTATGGCCTAAAAATGGTGTTGGCCTAAGCAAATTTAATGCATTCACAATTATTGCTCATATCGACATAATTATATAATTATTTATTTATTTGTTTATCTTAATGTATGACTGACTGTCAGTGACTGCCTCACTAATTGGATAGATATAAGCTGACCGATAATTGTTATTTCCGTATTTGTATAGCGCCACAAGCGAAGATCAAAGGATATTCTCGGCGCCGCTAAACAATTGAACGAGTGAAGGACTCTTTTCTTTTCTAAAGTGCTTAGAGTATCTATCTCTTTCTTTCTCTCTGTCTCTGTCTATATATCTGTCTGTCTGTGTCTGTCTGTCTGTCTGTCTGTCTGTCTGTCTGTCTGTCTGTCTGTCTCTCTCTCTCTCTCTCTCTCTCTCTCTCTCTCTCTCTCTCTCTCTCTCTCTCCAGGTTCTAATCCACGTTATCCAGGGCTCATGGCATGCATGCGCTAAAAGCCATCTGCTTCCGTGTGACTGACCATCATGGGCGGAGTTTATCAGGGGCTAGGGGGAGCTATAAGCCCCCCAAGAAGACCCAAAATCATTTTTTTACCGTGTAAATGGTATCTTTTTCGGGCTTAGCCCCCCCCAGAAGGTTTTAGCCCCTCCAAGAACGGAAACCAAACTCCGCCCATGCTGACCATCATCATGCTTACCTGCTGACTGACTTTTTGGTTGACTGATCGGTTGGTTGATTGGTTGGTTTGTTGACTTTCGCTCAACCATCAATCCGACGATTCGTTCACCCGTCTGCCCATCCAATCATTTAAATCACCCACCCACCCCACCCATCCGTGTATGCCTGTCTGCTTCTCTATCAATCCTGTCTCAGGCTGTCTGTCGTTTTCAATCCTGATTATCCGTGCGATTTTATCGAAGCAATCGGTTGCGTATATATATATATATATATATATATATATATATATATATATATATATATATATATGATTTTCTGTCTGATAGATCTAATGTTTTGCTAGATAAACAAATGCTCTTTTTCGTCAATTACAATGACTTAATTAATGTAGTCATCTATCCATTTGCCCACCTGACTGTCTGCATGTATATTTGTCTGCCTATTATAGTCTGCCCATTTATTTGCCTATTTGTATGTATATTTGTCTGTCTATAATTTGTCTATTTTTTGTCTGTTTGTCTGTCTATTTGTCAGTCTATTTATCTGTCTGTTTGTCTGTCTTTATGTTTTTCTATGTGTTTGCCTGTCTATTTGTCTGTCTATTTGTCTGTTTGTTTGTCTGTCTACTTGTCTGTTCACTTGTCTATCTCTCTATGTGTCTGTCTGTGTCTGTGGTTGAAGGCTGATCGCGCCCATCATCCGGTCATCCAGTGTGGTCGCGTACGAATGACGTTTTCCTACGACGTTGGTCGTCATAGACTGACCCTGACGATCCACGAGGCCAGTGACATCCCAGACTATGACCGCGTCAACCTCAGCCACTCCCAAATCCACCTCCTCCTCCTTCCAGCCACGAGAAAGATCCGTCACAGGACGAAAGCGAAGACCGGAGGAAACCCAAAGTTCGAAGAAACTTATCGCGTCAAGATACCAACCGGTATCAATCAATTTGCTGTATCTCTTCCCATTGTATCCACCAATTCTTCATTTATCACTTTATTGCGCCTATCGTGTAATGTGCCAAGTGGCGGCGCCAGTGGCGTAGACAATGGGGTTTCGCCGTTTCGGGGTTAAACCCTCATTGGCCCAAGAAAAAGTTTCTTAAAGGTTATTTATCCATTTAAATTAGGAAAAACAAAACAATTGCTTGTAGTAACAATTATTTTATTACTTTATTCCCTTTGTTACTTTATTCCCTTTTTATTTGCTGTAATACTGTTGGGTTGGTGTCAGAAAGGGCATCCGGCCAGGCAAAAAAATCATAAATTCCTGGCTACGCCACTGGGCGGCGCTACCATGCACATGTCCTGGCAGATCATTTGACATAGGCCTACTGTCTATTTTACTCTTAAACTGACTCATTATCTGTCAAAAATTATCTGGAACTTTTAGTGTCGTCTTTACATTTGGTTTCTTCAACCTACCGAATGATTTCTGTATAGGACACTTATTCGATCCAGCTGAAAATGTATGCCTACAGCTGGCGTCGCCACTGATTGTGTGTCTGATAAAATAAACTTTATTTATTACTCACTCAGCTAATCAATGTAATACGAAGCTGCAGAGTATTAATTTATAGTCCACAGACGTTTAGTTTAGGATTCTACTTTAAATAACGAGAATGCTAACTGCTAATCTGTTGCTGCGCATAGCTGAATGCAATAATCATAAGCTCGCAGAGTCAGGTTTTAGTGCGCTAGAAAGAGGTCTTCAGTATCTGAGGTCTCATTGCACAATGACACATGCAGTGGCGGTTCTAGGATTTTTTAACTGGGGGGGGCTAAAAGTTGCCTTAGCCCCTCCCTCCACAAAGGTGTATATGTTAATACTACTGAGTCTTTTTACCCCCCCCCCCCCCGTTCGCCCGTTTCAGCATTCTATAAACATGAAAATTGATATATCTGGCTGACATTTCATAGGTCTAAATAAGAATAATAATTAATTTATAAATTACAAATGAATTTTTGAAAATAAAGAATAAATAAATTTATAGCAATTGTCTGCCAGATAGTCGGCATAGGTCTAAGGCTCTAAGCTAAAAATAAAGGATGCATGCAAAATATAAAGAAATTTGGAAAACACGATAAAACTGAAGAATAAACGTAGCTTTCCAGAAAAAACAATAGTAAAACCAAAACGGTTGTAGCCTACTGTGCTTTAAAGTGTCATTATTTTTCCTAAGTGGACACGAATTTCAAACATTTTATTTGATTATGGAATGGATTACTGTAGTTGTCTGTGGCTGGGCTTTGCTTAGATGCATTCATGCATGCATGGAGATGCATTCCATCGTAGTCTCAAAACTTTTCTTTTCAGCCGGGCTTGGGTCGGAAGCGCTTCTGAGTAGTAAACTTGACGGGCGCTATATAAATCTCCAAAATGAATTAATATAGTGCATTTTAGAAGAATAATGAAATATATTTGAAATATATTATATATATCTCATGATTGTCTTAAAATGCACCATCTTGACTGTCAAAATTAAAATAAACTTTAGAGTGCAGTGAAGATATACTGCCAAACTTGCTCCTCAACAGATGCCCAGAGGTCATTCGCTACCGGTACTATAGCATGCCATGTATGCCATTCGCAGGTTATAACCGCCCTCAGGACTTTTGAGCCATGGGAACCCTCACAATCGCCCATACATGTATAGGAGCAAGAGCCAGGGCATCTAATTGACCCTCAAAATTTTTCACCTTTTCAACTCCTATTTTTGTGGTCATTACATTAATTTTTTTGGTTTTTAAACAACTTCTTAACAATAAAGCGTTTAATAACATCAATAATACCCAGTGAAACTGAGAAATTGACAATGAGTTAGGCCTAGAATTAAACCTTTCTGAAAAATGCTCATATTCTTAATTTCTTGTTTTGCATTGTTCAAGCTCTTACCAGAAATCTAACAGTAGGCCTAACCACTCGTTATGTTTGCCCCTCCCGTAAAAATATCTGAGGCATGAGCTTCGGGTAGGCCTAAATATATTGCTGCCAAACAGGGATAGGTCTAAATTCTCTCATGACTCATCCCATCACATGTGGTCTCTTCATGCCAGTTTATATACCTGCCGTAGGATTATCAATGCCGTCGAAAACTTCATCTTTAACTCTTCAACTTTTCTTTACAATAATGAACGTATGTGCGACTGTGCGTGATCCAAACGGATTCTAGTACACACTGTTCGGCGTACACAATTCCACATATGCAGTATACACTCTAGTACACTGTACACAGTGTACACGAGACTGAGACCTAGCCTGCCCTTGTCTGGTCAATGGACATCCGTGCTTCTGATGGTGGTGGCCTGCTGCTCACCCTCGCTGTCTTCGTCTTTGCTAATGAAGCTAGTATCACCAGAGCACACAGGGTCATCAAGTGCTGGGGAATGGCCTAATCTCGGCCGCTCAAGCTGCAATCGGTTCTTCATTTGCTTCTTAAACATCCCATGGGTCATCGTAGTCACAGGACAGCTATTAGTATAGGCAGACATGTGCTAGTATCTGAGCAAGCATTCTCAATGGAGCAACAGCTCAGGAGTACATGGATTAATTAATTATGTGATAATAGTGATAATGCCTATATATATATATATATATATATATATATATATATATATATATATATATATATATATATATATATATATATAACAGGACCCACGCTTTACAGAGCAGCATCTACGAAACATTGCAGCAGATGAAATTCATTCATGTCAATTGATCTATGGAAAGTACCTCTGTTGCCAACAAACATTGAAGTCAATGTGTTGTTTAACTAACTAAACGTTAAACTGGGGGGGCTAAAATGTGCATGGGGGGGCTAGGAAAATCTAGGGGGGCTAACTTTCCATCTGGGGGGGCTGTAGCCCCCCCAGCCCCCCCGGTAGAACCGCCACTGGACACATGGCAGTATCGTACTGTACAATGACTGCACTAAGTCTGTATATGAATGTAGATATTGGTCTGGTTGTTGTTTTATGCAGATGAACTCGAAGGCAACGGGTTCCGTCTTCGTTTGTATCGGTCGGAGAAGTTCAAGAAGGAGAGAATGATTGGCGAGAATTACGTCGCATTCTCCAGTCTTCCTTTCGACCAAGCGACCGCCACCACCCCCTACAGCACGTGGATCACGCTGCATCCTCGCATTAACATCAATATCATCGTGAGAATAAAATGTATACAATCTTGCTAGTAACCATGACCAGGTTTAGTTGGGTGGCCAGGTTTATCCTAATTCACCCTATATACATCGTCTGTTGCTTATACGACACTTAGACTAACTGTAGAAATAATTCATTCATTCATTCATTCATTCATTATTAGCATTTATATAGCGCCCCTTCAAGAAACTACTCAGAGGCGCTCCCAGCCCAGCCACGGCAAAACAAAAAAGATTTAAGGGACTTAAGGAATGAGGATTGACTGGTCAGGTGGAGGAGATGGAGGTTAGAGGGTAGGTCATTCCAGATTGACGGCCCCACAACTGAGAAGGCTCGACATAATAATGATAATAATTATGCAGTTCACTGTCAACAGTTGATTCGATTCGTCTGCTATGTGGTGATTTAATAAACAGTTTCAATCCATCAATTAATCGAAATTATCTATGTTTGTCTGTCTGTCTGTTTGTCTGCCTCTGTCTGTCTCTCTGTCTCTCTGGCTGTCTATCTCTATGTCTCTGCCTGCCTGCCTGTCTCTCTGGCTGTCTCTCTCTGTCTCTGTCTGTCTGTCTCTCTGGCTGTCTCTGTCTGTCTCTGTCTCTCTCTCTCTCTCTCTGTTTCTCTGGCTGTCTCTGTCTCTCTGTCTCTCTGTCTCTCTGTCTCTGTCTCTGTCTGTGTCTCTCTGTCTCTGCCTGTCTGTCTGTCTGTGTCTCTCTGTCTGTGTCTCTCTCTCTCTCTCTCTCTCTCTCTCTCTCTCTCTCTCTCTCACTCTCTCTCACTCTTTCTCTCTTTCTCTCTCTCTCTCTCTCTCTCTCTCTCTCTCTCTCTCTCTCTCTGTCTCTCTCTCTCACACACACCCTCTCTCTCTCTCTCTCTTTCTTTTTCTCTTGCTCTCTCTCTCTCTCTCTCTCTCTCTCTCTCTCTCTCTCTCTCTCTTTTCTCTCTCTTTCTCTCTCTCTCTCTCTCTCTCTCTCTCTCTCTCTCTCTCTCTCTCTCTCTCTCTCTCTCTCTCACACACTCTCTCTCTCTCCGACGCTTCTCCAGCAGACGATGGTTCTTTCGACTATTATTTTACTTGAATGAATCGTCGATAGATGGCTGGTGTGCATCAGGACAGTTGCATTACAGATTAGTCGATGAAGTCTTCGTCGATATACAAAAGGTTCTTTGCTGGCATTTGCTGCTGATCTATTCATAATATAGGGCAGCCCGACGTCAGCTGCAGACTCAGTCGCGATGGATGTCGACTACGCGGCTGAAACGACGACAGACAATAGCAGTCCATCCCCATCTGCTGCAGCAACCTTAGCATCAACTGGCCATTCTTCTTCTCTCGAACTGATGCTCGGATTGGCTTACAATGCCACAACGGGGAGACTGTCCGTCGAAGTCGTCCAAGGCTGCAACATCAGAAGTCCAGATTCGCAGAAACCACCAGGTAAACTTTCCGGAAAGGGCGAGAATGGGGTCGACCTACCATACACATGAGACCTCGTGTAGCATGCAGACTAATAATAATAGCAGTGTCGAATATAATATAATATAATATTCAACACTGATCTTCAACTCCTATGAAGTAAGGCCTTTGTAGCTATAGCCTATAATCACACACTGGCCTATAGCTACTGTAGCTACACCGGTAAGCGAGAGCGGCATACGTCTGTTGGTCGCAACGGACTGCGGTTCAAACCACAGTGGAAGTGTTTCCTCAATGGACTCGTCTTTCATTCATGTACCGGTACATAAAGCCCTGCAGGTCATCATAGAGAATACTATCAGTCTATCACTCCGCCACTGTTCTCACTCTGTCAGTGCCAGTCCCAAGCATGGATAAAAGAGGATGGCAACTGGTAGACTTGTAAGGTTTAGCTACTTTTTGTCTTCTTGAGGTATTAGGCTATAACGGAGCTTTGCATGCGTTGCATTACCAGCAGATGTGCATTTGCGTTTATTGTGTAATCGATTAAATGGAGACTGGTCTTGTGCGTGTACACTTGCAGACACGTACGTTAAGCTGCGCCTGATCGCTCCGAACGGCCAGGAGATAACCCGTTGCAAGACGACGCTGAGACGCAGTCAACCGAATCCACTCTACAAGGAGACGTTCATGTTCCATGTTCCGCAGTTTCAGCTGCCCGACGTCTCCCTTATGGTCTCCGTTTTCGAACATCGCAACATCAAACACAACCAGATGATCGGATGGTTCACACTGGGTGAGCAACTGCATGAGCATTTCACTGCGTAGCACTAGACTAACAAGAATCATTACACCACCCTTGCAAATCACTGTCAACTCATTAAGACTCAGATTCGGCAGCACGATCGCAAACATACCGTAGTGAAGGTGCTTAGGCCTATTAATACCTTTATGAGAGTGCATGATGGGGGGGGGATGCTCAGAGAGGGCTGACGACAGAATTCTATGCAGAGCAGTCACGGGTCCCTCAATCATCTTAAAGCTTAATGAGAAACAATTGTTTAGAAACAAATTGAAGTGATAAAAATGCAGACACGACCTACAAATTATATCGAGGCCTATATTATAAAATTTGATTTTTTTTATTCGGTCCTTAACTTGAAGAAGTGTAGGGCCTAAGCTGATTGCAGTTAGTCTTCTCTGCAATATTACAATGTAGCCTATATTTAAAACGGCATAATTCTTGAACTTTTCTATATAACTACCGAACCGGATTTCTGAAAGTCGCCCGGCTCCTGGGCATTTGCCCCTACACCCCCTCTCGGCGACCCTGTGTTCAAACAAAAGCTTAGACTCACTGACCGGATTAGACAATGCATAATTGTAGCCTATAGCGTCCTGCATGCCTCCTGGGCATAGATTATAGCCAGCAGTGTACGCGTTGATCAAGTTGGTCCAACCGTCTTCATTATGTCCCTGTGTCGATGGCAATGGGTCAACAACTTATTAAATTATTGCTTCTACTTTGCATGTAATGGATCAGATGAACTCTCACATGCACGCAGCTCCTTTGCCGACTCGTCGTGCATTGAATACTGAATAGTCAATTCATATTGATGTAGGCTAGGCCTATAGTCTTACTTATGGCTACAGATTGCTATAGCCTACTGTTAAGTGTACTATATAACAATAAATTATACTATATAGACCTATAAAATAGTTTGAACCAGCGTCAAAGCAGTTAATTATTGCCTGTTTATTACTATGTCCTTTTAATTGTACGATGTTTAATGTCAAGAAGAGCTAATAGATAGCCTAAGATAGGTCTATAGCCCATTAAAATTATAACCTGCATCAGTTATACCAACGACCTCTTCGCAGCGACAGATATTTTTATGTCCGCTGGGTTTACGCGATAGCGTTAAGCGCTAATTCTGCATGAATCATCAATCGTGTAGGCCTATGGATTGTACAACAGAATAGGCCTAATATACAGGGTGCGCCAAAAAAGACCCCTTAGCTTTTTTGCCAATATCTTGACCAAAAGTAGGAATTCCGAAATGAAATTTTACAGGCTTATATAGACAATTCATATTTACGGCAAAAAACGGTGGGTGGCCTCACTAAAAGGGATATAACTTTTGTTCTGTTTGAAATATTTTGATGAAATCTGGCCATGATGTGTAAATATGAATTGTCTATAATTAAGCCTGTAAAATTTCATTTCGGAATTCCTACTTTTGGTCAAGATGTTGGCAAAAAACCTAGATGGGTCTTTTTTGGCGCAGCCTGTATGTAATATATTCAATTTTATCGGCATCACGAATTTCGTATTGGCCTATCAGATCGAAAAATAAGTAGGCCTAAACGGTCACAGAAATTGTATTTGGTGTATAAATCAATGTTTAGTCTAGTCCCTCTGCTTGGGGGAGATACAG
Organism: Lumbricus terrestris; assembly: GCA_949752735.1. Lineage (NCBI taxonomy): Eukaryota > Metazoa > Annelida > Clitellata > Crassiclitellata > Lumbricidae > Lumbricus > Lumbricus terrestris. The sequence goes on along the minus strand of OX457044.1, from coordinate 35,427,834 downwards.
GTTTCTGGTGGGGGGAGGCGAAGGCAAGACACCGTTTGGCGAATGGCCAACCGATTCGCGTGGAATTTTTTTACTCTTGTCAATGTTGTCATATCTCATTTTTTCTTACGACTTTGTTTTGTTTTGACAGGCCACACGAACAGCACAGAAGAGACGAAGAAGCACTGGATGGCAATGATCGAAAGCAAGGGGGAACAGATTGCCCGATGGCAAATGCTGCTCAATCCTTAGACGGGGGAAACGACGAAAACGGGTCTCGGTTGAAAGACTTCGAGGGAGAATCTCGGCTTCTATGCAATATCTAATGAATAATTGGAAAGTCATCTTGCTACTCAAGGCCGTATAGCCAGGGGGTGTATACTGTATAATGTTAAAAATGAACCGATGCATTCACTGGCATATAACGTAAGAACTATATAGTGTGGCCGTCCAGAACCGCTATGAGAGCTCACTACGCTTCTCCAATCCCATTATCGGTCAGTTGATTCGGTGCTTGTTGCGACATAAAATCTGCTACCACAGTTGCTTGTGAGCTTGCTTACGGTCGAGTAAACAACCCCCCCCCCAATAAAATCCTGGCTATATGGCCTTGTGCTACTGAAGTCTTAATTGATAGGCATAGCTCTCTGCCAGCATTTCCGCGTAGCCTATAAGCTGGGAGCATAATTATACGACCTACACATGCGCTGTTTATCGATCCCATCCGGGAATAAGGTCCTACATGGGCTCCACGAGGGCGTGATGGGCCATTCCCACCCACTTTAAATGTACCCTTAGGCTACTCGTGTCTTTTGGTTTGGAGCTTTAATGCCTCCCCTCAGCAATACGCAGGTTTATTGCTTCTGAGCATTTGGTATTGATCTCCACTGAAGCATGCGGCCTTGTGTATTTACTGGTGCAAAACGACAAAGGAAGGACGATCCGTTAGATAGTTTTTTTATCAGAAGTATTCGAAAACATCCAAATTTAATGCACTACTCAAAAAGTGCAGGACAACAGCGTTATTCAGAATCGCAATCTGGGAGATAGTTCGTTGCAGCGGTCGATGCTCTGAATATCGTCATATTATGATATTGACCAACGTAGTTTAATCGAGATCATGACAAGTGGCTTCAGTGTTGCAATTCATCGATTTTATGTACTTTTCCCGCTACTCGAAAACGTTCTTTCACCCCAGTAAATATCTGCACCTGTGTAGAAAGTGTTACACGAACTCTTAAAGGAGAATTCACACAGCAACATGTTCGTACAGAATCTTGACTAGTTTTGGCATTGTAAATCGTAACAAACATCTAATTTCAATTGTGCAATTATTCTGTGCTTCCATTTAGTGCAAGTATTGACCACTATAGCTTAACCTAGTTGTGATTAAAGAACTATAATTATATTGTTGTGATAACAGACAGAACAATGCCACGATCTGCAACGTTTTACGATCTTACATTTTCGAGCTTGTGAATATAAACTGGTTCACTTGACTTGTCCAATTTCGACGCTGGTGAAATGCCGGCACATTGTTGTGACTACTTGGGTGGGATAAAGCTATAAACAGCCTAGCTAAGTGAGCATTTTAACAGCCCTGTATTAAATTATCTTGGGTTACAGAGACACAAGGCCGGGATTTGGCCATGTCGGTAACAGACCATAGTTTTTCAATGGTCCACTAAACAGTTGAACATGCATATGCACTTTAAAATGAAAAACGTTTGGAAATGTACTAGTATACTGTCGTGGACAACAACCAAACAAAGTGTATCAAAATAAATGAAATTATAGGCCGTAGCCTTAGACACAGACATGCCATAAAGTAGACAGAAATGAAATTGATTGAGTAACAAACAGTGCCTAAAGTGTGGGAAAATAAGTGCCTGGACGCCCCTTGCCTCTCCAAAAGAAGTGCCTGGACGCCCCTTTACCTTTCTACTTTCTAGTCTGTGCTAGCCAATAAGTGGCTGGATGGAATTCAGATTTTAAAACAAGTGCATGGATGCTGTCCATGACCGTCCAGACACCCTTTAAGCCCTGGTAACAAACTCATGTATACTGTATGGTCGATGACCCAGCTTAATGGTCCAGTGAAGCAGTCACAAAAAAAGGAGGCCAGCAAAAACACACAAACATGGCAAATGACCAAATCCAAAAAGCTGCAACTTATACAAGCCCCATCATCATCACCACCAGCAACCAATACAGTTAATGAGATTCTATCTTACCATATAAAGCAATAAATTTTATGTGGACACCATGTAATTGAACCATTTCAACCCAATACTTCAAACCGTGTACAGTCTACACTTAAACAGATCAAAACATGAGAAATTTAACAAAAATATATAAACAAATTCAGACTACTGTTTCAAATTGTTGTCCCTGATGATGATGATGATGATGATGACTGATGATGATGACTGATGATGATGACGACGATTGACCATGATGACAATAATGATAAAATTTCACAATGAAAACAATTTAAATTAGCAAAATAATGTATTTCATGCATTTTTAAACATAATACAAAAATATAGATGCATCGTAAACAGAAGTACATCTAACTTGTATGTTATTCTAGAGCAACATGAACATTATTCCACAGAGTGCATGCTGTGCAGCAAACTAACGCTTGGATTCGCAGTGGGCATTACAGAAGAACTTAACAATTTAACCAACTCAATGCCAAAGAATTGTCTAAGACTTTCATAGATCGGACTCAAGTACATGAACAAGAATTACCACAATATGTGCTGAAAAACCGAAAAATTCATTGTAACAATGACTTTAACAAGTAAACAGTTATGGGCAATATCGTGACCTAAGACAAGTTAGCGCATATAAGCTATACGAAATGGAACTGCTGCAAATTAATTAGCTCATTGGTTATAACAAATTTGTCACAGATCCTTTCTTATAACAGTGATATGGTCATCAAAAGATACTGTACAATCCAAGGTAGTTCGCCAGTCTCAAGGCATACAGTTGTCCTCAATTAAAGACCCTAATAAGATTCAGTTGACTGCTGAGGTCAAAGATCATGTTCTGCAACGCTCTGCTGAAGATATTCTTTATACAACGTTTGCTACAATAACAGATACAGCAAATCTATCAACAGTCTCATAAGCATATAAACAGAACAAGATGTAATAGGTATACATGTTATTTAAGAATATGCAGATTCGTACAGTGTAGGCTTACAGTAAGCTGTGAACTAGAGTAGGGCTTTGCTTCACATTTGATAATAAAATACTAAATATAATAACCAGGCTAAAATACTCTCATCTTCTGCTTAATTTAATAATTAGTAGGCTTAAAACTAAACAACTGAGGCCTGGCAATGTAAGCAATTGCATACTGGAAATTGGGGCCCAACCTTATTCAAGCTGTTGCTTCTGTAGGACTCCGTTTGTACTCACTGATTGCTTGCTTGGTGTGTAATAATGACACGAGTACAATAAACTATCAAGTATAAAAAACTTTCAGTAAAAAAACTGTCAATAGAAACAGTAGATCTATATGTATAGCATTTCAACCATCTCCAAGTCAAAGGAACTGTTCATCACTTTTAAATAAAGCTCTTAAGTGTTGAATCAATTCGGTTTTAGAATTATTAACCCTTTAGCGATAAACTAGCAGTAAATAGTATGGGAAATTCCTATACCTTTGGTCGGAAAGGGTTATCTCAATAACCAACAAATAACTAATATATTTAAACCGGTTTGGAGAGGTCACAAAATGACAATTTAAGTAACATTCAAAGTATAATGCTAATTCCTGTACATACCTTTTTCCCTTTAGCAAAATTTCGCACATAGTCTTTGTTTTCTGCAAGATCTCGCTTCTGGCGCCTAGAGAGTGTCGGTCTACGTCTGAACAGAAAAAAAATGGTTTAGAAATAAACAGATCACAGCTGTCCAAAATTAAACACAAATTCATTAAATCCTGCCAAAAGTTCCAAGAGAGATTCATTAAAAGAGAACTGAAAATATTGTTACATTAAATACCAGTTATGTCTTATTTAGAGATGCACATGTAACTTGTAATCACCATATGTATAGTCTCTTTAAATGGTCAGTGCAAATAGTTTCTAATTTAATAAAGCAGTAGACAGAGCTAGCAAGGGGTCAATTACTACATAAAGTAGTCCAGAAAATTTTACCAAAACAGTCTACTACTGGTGCAGCAGTAGTTTGCAAAGTAATCACCCCATCATCACAGAAAACCTAACCATACATGGAAAACAATGGGTAACTTCTAAAACTAGATCCAAACAGTACTTTAGTTTAGCACAGAAAATTCAAACCAGGAATTTATCAATGCAACTTTAATAAAAAAAAAGCCTAACTCATGGAATTTGTCTCTCAGAGAACACTTTACATTTTACGAAGAATAGCAGACTATAAATCTGTCGAAAAGTCTGATTGCTTCAATCTCCACAATTCAACAATAAAAAGCAAATAAACAAATCGTACTTACTTAGAAGCAAACTTAGCCAGCATGAAGAAGAAGATGGTGAGCACAACCAGGACCGTCCAAAGGTATATGTGATACGCTTTCGGAATGACGCGCCACATTCCTCGTACTGGTTTCTACCAAAACACAGTTTTAAAAAATCTCTCTTACACATACGTACGTTCATCATCAAAAAACATAAACCCATAATACCCCGCAAAACTCAGAAAAGAAAAACACTGCGATTGATCAAGGTAACAAATAGAAGTAAAAATAACATCATTTGAAAACGAGATATTTCAACATTTAAAAATTCAGTAATTTAATAGTATTACACTGCCTCGTCACTTTTACGCGGAAACAACAGATAACAGAGAGGACTACATGTCCAATCTCCTTTGTCAAGGCTGAAGTAACCCCAGCAATGAATCATGCATACAAATGGAGTCAAATGGAATATCATCAAGACTGTAAACAAACCAGGTAAAGAAGAAGCGTTTCATGAATCGACGCCCCAAGAACGGAGCTGATGAATTCCGTCGAAACAGCGTCATGCACGAGGAAGTCGACCATCAGAAGCAACGGCAACAAAGAACCGAGAATGTAGAAGAGCACACCCTTCGTCCATGAGCGCAAATTGTACGAGCACGACTCGCTGGAAATTCAAGCAACACCATTATCATTAAAAGTCAAAGAAATCAATTTACAAAGGTAAAAACGCGTCAAGATTTTCTGTACTCTAGGAGTTTAATTTAACTGTCAGCACATTATATACACAAAACAAGATTTAAGATGCATAATTCTAAGACATATATAGTATATACAACTTAAAATGCTAACCTTAGCCAGGCTCACTGATTAAAATCTTGGAATTTAAATAATCGTTTGTTAATTTATTAGTAACCTGTCAAGCTGCAGTTTCTGTTCAACTAGAGTCGCTATGTTCTCGCAATCCTTCTCCAGCGAATTGAGAGTGTTCTGAACGGTCTGATTGATCGTCTTTTCAACATCCTTACACACGTCTTCAATTTGATTCATACATCGACTTGGCTAAAACATGCAAGACCACATTCATCATCACACATTATACATTCAAGACTTTGCTAAAACAAGCAAGACCACATGTATACATGTTCAGACATTATACATGCAAGATCATCATCAGACACTATAAATGGCAAGACCATCATCAGACACTATAAATGTGTCAGTCAGAAAAACAGACAGAAGTTCCAAGTCAAGTTAAATTTTTAATAAGTCAGTAAATCATTTACCTATTCATTTTACATGGAGCCTTGCTGAAAAGCAAACTCTGAAATGCATATTTTATAGCCTGTACCATGTTGTGAATGGTATCATGTCATATTATGATATCACATTCCAGGTCAGAATTAAACTTGGGGAGTCCATACACCGAACTGCACTACATCAGAATGTGCAATATAATAAAGCATATTTCAGCATTTAACGGTACTTGTCAACATTTTATTTAGCTGGCCTATCATTCAGCTTCCAAAATACTTTCCAGTCATTCTATTTTTTTGTCTTTGTACCCAGGTTTCAGGTAGCCATTCCAGCATCAATGCAGTCTCATGCACTAAAAGCAATTTTTCTACAGATTAATATATCATGACTTCAAATGAAATGATACATTTATAAGCCCTCATAAGCAATAACATACATATTGTCATTAACTGCCATTTGAACCGACATTTCTATTTCAAATTATTTCTTAAAGGAATTAAATGTGACTTCATCAATAATTAATCCATCAATGAAAGCAATTAAATCATTTAACTACGGAAACAATTAACGGCAAAACTTACTTTACCAGAGGGATTTGGAATATAGATCGTTGGCATGTCAAATCCGGTTCGGTTGAGACCAGGACGCTTGCACAGTTCCTGAACAATCTGCATCATCACTCTCTGAACACACCAAAAACAATACACTACTTGAATTTCAGTAACACCGATTACTTACACCACCAATCCATTATGGCTCAGAACTTCAGTTATATACGAGATACGGCAATATCACGATCCATATTAAGAAGCCTTCAAATATATAACCAGTTCTGGCTGACACTCTCAAATTTTTTCACATCATTCAGCAAATGACTAAATAATTGTTGCATACTCTAAGGCAATAGTTGGACTATGGCTGATCTTATGTAACTATTTCAATCATCTTGAAAATTTATTCCGCCATACTAACATCACAGCTGATTGCTGCTTGACACGTACACTCATTCATGACATAAAATTAGCATACATGTAGATCTAATATGTTCTTCATAGAACAAGCATTACATATATTATCATAATTTCCTCAGCTAGGACTTCACTGCAACAATCTAGCCAGCAAGTTACTAGTCCATTAGAGAGACTTGAAATCTATAAGGACATGTATCATCATTCATAACACTTGGTAAAAGGCTAAAAGCCATTAAAATATATCATCCTCCAATAATGTATTATTATTATTATTATGAACAGCCAGCCAGTGAGTGCTGTATTAGCCACTAAAATTGTTGAAATAACATCAGAAAATCAGGAAGTACAAAACTAACAGATAATAATGCAGAAATGGTACATCACTCAGAAATAATGCTGATAATCCCAAACGAGAAAGAGCAACAGAATTTTATTGAGACTTTAGTAAGTTTCTATGGAAGAGGCACCACACCAATTAAGGAGATTTGTTGAAAAGGCACTATAGAAGTCCATAGCATGACTGAATGGATGAATGGATGATAACAATATCAATCACTACTACAATACCTGACGGTCTCCCTCGTGGCCAGCCTCATCTGCCTTGCTCAGGTAGAACCTCATTCGCTCAGCATGTTTCTCGCTCAGCTGCTCTACCAGGGTTAAAGTTCGTTTGCACAGGGCCTGACCAATCGGATCGAAGAATACAAAAATTAGATCTGCCAAATCACCTGTCAAATAAAGAAAGTAAAATCAGATAAACTTGAAATACCTAATTTCAAAATAGTATATATTATATACATTGCTTTAACATATCAGCATGAAGCAAAATATTGCAAACATGGTCTATATTGCAGTAAGCAATAAATATGCAACTTGTGTATTCCTTGTTGTACCAGCTGCCACACTGCATCTAGTGAACATGTATGTATACATCTTTAAGTAGCAATGAATGCCAAAATGTAACAAATGAAAGCCTTAGGTCTAATTTCAAGCATTTAACAATGTTTGCTTCATAGTACCACTGTCAACCAGTTACAATATAAAGCCAACCTTTACACATCATTTACAATATACGCAATTACGCATACATAAATCCCAATATCACCAAGTCTTGTTTTACCAGTGTATTTAACAAAATCAATAGGTAACCGTGAACATGAATGAATTAATAAGAGAATTAGACAGATTCGGAAATCTGTCCTCATATTTAGCAGATCTCACCTAGCCAGAGAATGGATTTGTTGACATCAAACGGGTATTTCATGTCCCCATCCACCAGTCCAGGTGTATCCACAAAAGTAACGAGGCTAAACTTCTTCTGTTTTGATGTCGAGATTTCAGTTGCAAGGTAATCAACAACACCTGCAATGCAAATGCAATACATGTCCGCAACACATGGCAAAATTGATAATATCTATAAAAAAAACACCTGCCACATCGATGCATAAATTTACCTTGTCTGCAAATTGTCTAACCTTTCACCTGTCGACATAACAAATGCCAGGGAACATTTAGTAATATTCTAAATGACTGGAAATGATAATTATGCGCACATTCTGATGCTAGCAGGACATTCACACATAGCAGTCCCTTTAACATAACACAAGTATGCAGCTGTCACATCAGCAATTGCCATAAAGACACACAATATAATCAACCATCCTGACAACCCAGCAACATAATCAGTGTCAAGCTATCAGCTTATTGGCATTCTAAATCTATAGGTCAATTCCTGACCAGTCTGCTCATCAAGACATTGGAGAAAAGGAAGAGGGTGAGGAAGAGAAAGAGGAGAAGTAACAAGAAGAGGAAATCGGAACGAGAAAAGGAAATGGAAATTATGATGAAAGAATTTTATGAAGAGGAGGAAACGGAGGAGGAAGAGTGAGGAAGGGGAACTAAAACAAGTGTTGTAAGCAAATGAGGATCTGCGGAGGAAATGGAGGAGGAAAAAGAAGTGACCCAGGGAAGATAATACACAAAGTTCAATATTCATTTTTTCACATTGCTCCACTAACTCCGTTCAGTTTAAATGCACATACTCCAAACCACAAATATTAATTAAAATAAATTGCTGTTATTATTTTAATAATTACATTTTAGCATTATATTATGGTATTTCCTTGTCATGACCTCAATGGCTGTAGACGCTACATTCAACAGTAATTTTAAACCATTAAAAAAATGATCATGCCTACCATCTATGCTTCGCAGTGGTTCAAAATGAGGGTACAAGTGAAGTGTAGCATTTCCCTGAAATGCAAATCACAGAAGGCCATCAATAACAAAGTGAGAGATCAACTCTGACACTGGCAGACAAAGCTAAGTATTTAGAAAATGGCGAAAGGAAACGTTCAATCGAAGATAACATTCAAGATTATGTAACAATCTGTAAATTCACACAGAATTTCTTGCATCCTTTAACAATAGATACATCGTTTTATAAAAGATTTCAAATATTTTATATTTTTCTTCTGAAAGGTGATGATGCTCTTTGAGTGAAGGTACATATGAATCAAACAATATTACAATGCAAACAGATTGCAAATGAACGAAATTTATTATTTAAGCAGATCACAGAAATGTTGTGGGACGCAGTGATTTAGCGGTGTGTTATGTGCCTTGTTACCCAAATGTCGCAGGTTCAATCTATGTCAAGTCACTGCGTAGCAACCTTGGACAAGTAGCTCACCCACAATTGTCTGTGAGTAAGGCAACAGGAAATCATCTCACTCATCTTATCACTGGGTGGCTGATATGCCAATGCATTTCAGGCAGAGAACTCATCATCATCATTGTCATCATAGAAATGTGGTAGAAGTCATCAGATAAAAGATGATTCATTCATTCATTCATTCATTCGGACATTTATATAGCGCTCCTTCAGGAAAAAAACTACTCAGAGGCGCTCCCGACTCCAGCGCGCACAAAAAGAACAGTTTTAAGTTTAGTAAGGATGGATCCCGGTAGAGTCCCAGGGTGTAGGCGTAGCTCAAAAGGAAGGCCATTCCAGACCACTGGTCCAACCACAGAAAAGGCTCGATTCTTCATGGTAGTAGTACGAGCAAAAGGAACTAAGAGGACTCCCCTATCAGCAGAGCGTAACTGACGACGTCCTTGGATACCCCATGTAAAGCTGCATAGCTAATGTAAAGCTAATGATAGGAGTAATGCAATCCAGTGTCAGCTGCAACTCACCGTCAAAGATTCCCGCTTGCGACCACTAGTAACAAAAGTGAATCCCTGAGTTTCAATTGCAACTCCAGTCTTCTGGACGTGTTCTTCAACATACCTACAAAATGATGAACCATAGACAGCAACCTGAAATGAAATTCGATCTTGGCCTGCTATTAAATTAATTATGATGCTAAAAGCTCAAAACATAAGCGAGCTAAATATAAAATTAATTCAGAAGAAACATACTCACCTGAAGCAATCCTTAAATGTGTCATGAAAACAATATGAAAAGTGGATTGCTGCTGATTTGTAATGTGTATGTTATATGCTACGAAAAACATAATGCTAATTCACATATTCACTGATTGCCAAAAGAATCAAAATCTTTGGACAACAAAATACAATAACACATTATTATCAACTAATTAACTTCTATCGCACTAGTGTCTAATGCACAAGGCATTAACTGATATGCGCCGAGACAAAGATGTAATCAGAGATTGGTCCACATGTAGATTCATGCAAAAGAATGTAATCAGAGATTGGTCCACATGTAGAATGCAAAGGAATGTAATCAGAGATTGGTCCACATGTAGAATGCAAAAGAATAAGAAAAGAACAAGTCACGAACATTTCAAAGTAAAACAGAAGAATGCTGGGGCAACATACAGTCAAATGCAACAAATTGTAAGTATATGAATTTAAAAAATGTAACCCAATTGATACAAGATCTCTAACCAAATGATTCACATAAACGAGGACTAACTTGAGACATACCGGTACATAAAACAAAATAGAGTTGTTGAGTAAACCCCAAAGGATCCGTGGCAAGTGCAGAAAGTGTACTGATCATGTGATGCAGAAAAACCAGCCTCAATGGTCAGAAATAATCTCAAAATTCCCAATCCACTTGCATATAATTATGAATCTTACCAGTTGATAAAACTACTTTTTCCAGCCGAATGATTTCCTAGAAGCAGAACCGTTATCTTTTTGCGAGGTGCAAGCAGAGTCAACCCAACAGTTTCCGCTATTTTAATCAAACCTAACAAACAAAAGAAGAATGTCAGCGTTTATATAGAAACCAAAGATAAGAATAACAATTACGGTTCTTTATTGCAAAACCTTTCGACGACAAAGGCCTGTAACTGATAAATGGCCTTAAAATCAAGATACAAAAATAATTGGCCAGCTATCAGTTACCATAATTTTTTAGGCTAACATTTGTCTTCAATTTATAATCCACTAGTAATGATTTCCTGTTTATGTCAAAGTTTTACAAATTTGACACAAACTTTTTAAAAATCAGATTGTCAAGACGTTTGGAATTTGCAACGATGTGAAGATATTCAAGGACTTGCGCACAGCCAATATGGATGACAATTTTCTCAGTTAACCTACTTAGCAAATGCTCAGGTAGTTTCCCATAATCACAGAACTGCATATTAAGTAGATCAACTCAACCTGGGTGCAATGGCAAAAGTGCAACAGGAGCCTGCTTAAGGGGAGCCAAGGCTGTATTGTAGAATGGTAGAACCATGATATGCATGGAGCCCTTATGGTATGTTTTTGTTCCATCTAACGCTAAACTTTAATCTTGGACACTAACTTATTCACTCAATTACTTTTGCGGTTATATAGGAATCGAGGTTAAACGGATATACACGAAAGAAAGAAAGTGAAACTACTATACTCAATCAGGTTATTGTTACTGACGTCTCGGTAGGAAGTAAACAGTATGGCGGTCGCAGGTACACGCAGAATAGAGCGGCCTCAACTCCGGCGATCGATAGCCCAATGTTTCCGCTTAATAGTCAATGGTCAAAAGACACGGCAAGTGTGCAATAAGACAGCAGGCAAAAATAAGTAAGTAAGTAAAAGTCCAGCTTTTTCAATTGCATCAGCTGTTTTATGAATCCAACTTCTGTTTCAATAATGATTATTTTTCATCAATCCAGCTCCTATTTAATTAAGAAGATCCTTATCCATCCAGCTCTAATTTAATCAACAACATTTTCTTCAATCCTGCTCCAATCTAAGCTATAATATTTTTATTAACCCAGCTTCTGTTTCTCGCCTGTTATTTTCGTCAGCCCAGCTTCTATTTCAAATATAAGAATACCATCATCCAGCTTCCATTGCTTAAGCGTTTTTTCATCAATCCGACTTCTATTTCGGATCTAGAAATACCTTCATCACTTACTTACTTACTTCACACAACATCACTGACTGAAGCGGGACCTCAATGTTTCGCGCGGAAACATTGGGCTATCGATCGCCGGAGTTGAGGCCGCTCTATTCTGCGTGTATCTGTGACCGCCATACTGTTTACTTCCTACCGAGACGTCAGTAACAATAACCCTCAATCACTTGCGAACTACGCGGAAATAATACGCTAATGTAGGCACGTAGGTCAGAGCGATCTCTTCTTTTCCCATCTAGCCGACCATAGTTACCTCCGACATATCGGCGACCGGGCCGATATAAACTTTACCGCCATTTAACTTCTCAATTTCTATCAACTCTACCTGCAGATTCCGTCATTTCTTAACCACATTCGCGTCCCATTGAGCTTTCCGAAGTTTCAAAACCATCATCCACTTGCAATTACTCCACGTTCTCTAATTCGACAAAGAACTCTTGCCCTACACGTTAAGTACAGTCAAACTATTCGTACCATTCTCTGGGTCTGTGTACAGAGTGTGGCACTCCTTCAGGATTCGTTCATTGAGAGACAACGAGGCCGTTTCGGTCGCATTGGCCGCCGTCTTTTGTCGCATCTTTCCAGCCATTTATTCGCCGTTTGCTTTACCTAAACCCAACTATTTTCAAACTCCGACAACCCTAAAACCCTAAACCCAAACAATCGCGTGCGACTCCCACTCGCAACATTTATTTTCACGCGCTGACTGCGTAATATGAATATTCATGATTGCAACTTAGCGCTGTCGAGTTTATCTGAGGTAAGGGGTGTAAAAGTAAGAGCGTAGTATTGTTATTGCGCTGTAGCTCAAACGGACGGCGCGTTATACCTTATTCAAGCAAGTGTACACAGGTTAATAAGAAAAGAACGTTGTACATATAAACGTATTGATACATAGCGTCAGTGGATAAGTGCACACCTCCAAATGACGGAATTTTGTTCTTCTTTAAAACATCAATTATACTTACTTACTTATTATTACTAAACAGGAACCCATGAAGAGTGAGACTGTGAGCGTCACCTAAAATAACCATTTGGGTATGATCAGAAAGATATGAGTGAAACCAAAGAAGAGGAGGAACACTAAGACCAACCTGTAGTTATATGCGCTAGGGTGGTCCTTAGTACACAACCAAAAAGTCATGAAAATTAGGCTGGCCCCTTTCAATCTATGCCAGTTATTGAAATAGCAAATGTGATGAGATTTTTTGAATTGTTTAACATTTAGCGGTGGCCCTTGAAATTCAATATGCTACCGTCTCCAGCACATTTGCCACTCACCGTCACCCAGTCTTTGGTCAACTCAGTTGGTTAAGAAATATACTATTGCGTAATATAACAACTCATTCTAACAAAGGCTAGAGGCAAGTAACTTTAGTAGGCAAGGGGCCGTCCATAAAGTACGTCACGCTATTTTTGACCATTTTTGACCTCCCCCCTGTCACAAACTGTCACAAATCTCGGACCCCCCTCCCCCTAAAGTACGTCACACTTTCGGAAAAAAATTTAAAAACATAACCATTTACCTAACCCTCTAAACCCTAGGATACTATCCCTAATCCCTCTGATAGTGACGTGTGTCCCTAAAAACGCTTTGATAGTGACGGGAAATCAACTTTTATCCCGCCAGGTCGGGTTTTAGACACGCCTGGCCGGGCCGGGTCGGATTTTAGGTACTAAGAACAAAAAATATAATAAAGAATTTAAAAAATAAATGTGTGACGTCACACATGGCCTGACCCCCTCCCCCCTGTCACAAACTGTCACACTTTCTTACACCCCTCCCCCCCCCCTGGAGCGTGACGTACTTTATGGACGGCCCCCAAAGGCGGTGAAGTCACTTAAGGTGTCGGGGCAAACTATAAGCAAATAGTGTGAGCTCATGAAGGCTGCAAATTCTTCTGGATATGAGCTAGAATTCCAGTTGAAACTTTTTTAGAGGAATGTCAATGACATAAAATAACAGTTAACAAATGATGTAATTTTTAGTGATAATTAACTGCAATGCATTTAACTGATTATGATGTCTTTCACTTCACATAAAAGCAAAAGATGGAAAACATACGATTACATGCAGACAAACAGATGCATTGTCAGAGCAGCGAACAGTTCATAAAACTTGCAACACATAATATCCATGCTCAGAATTCCTGGCTTGCATGCTTCATTGCTTCTTAATTATTAATTTTTTACATTTTCTTTATTTATTGCACACACACACAAACACACACACACACACACACGACAAACAGTATAAATGTGACTCAATAAACAGAGTGCAGTAGGAATATTTTTAGTGCAAGTTTATGGAAAATCTAACATTAGCAATAGTTTGAAAACAGAGTCTTTTAAACTTTTCTCTTGAAGGCACATACATCGTAATCGTAAACTCGAGATTTCTAAAGCGCCACTCGAAAGCCAAGCGCAGGGCACCAGCTTATTTACGAGCGCTGCGTTGCGTTAGAAGGGTTGTCCGTGAGAATAGTCCGTGGTGGTCCGGGTCGAGTTACCATAGGATCAGGATCAAATGCGTTGTGTTAGAAGGGTTGTCCGTGAGAGTAGTCCATGGTGGTCCGGGTCGAGTTACCATAGGATCAGAGGGGCGGAACAGCTACTAAGGTGGGTGTCGTCTGGGCCGGGAATTGGAGGGTGGAAGATCAGTTGAGATAGGGTACACTACATTCCCTCTTCACATCATCTGACACTGAGTTCCATAAACGAGGACCTAGAATCCGGAAGCTATTAAGGCGACAGGTGGTACAGGCAAGAGGAACACCATATTTACAGTCTTTCAGCACTCGCATGGCTTGTTCGCAATAGTTGTTGGTGCTGTTGTCACGTGTTGGGAAATCGCTTCTGCTTCAGCAACCGGAAACACGTTGTCACGTGAGACGTCCACGCAGCGAGGCGTCGTCCACAACTGATCTAAGCATTCTCGGAGTCATTTTGTTGAAGACTTCGACCAAGAGCAACTTACGTTAAAAATAAAGTGCGTAGCCTATTATAATAGTCCTATTATAGAGAAAAAATCTTTTTATATTAAAGCAGCAAGGCCTATATTTGGTTCCTATCTGGATGAAAACAAGAATGTGAAGTACCGATATGCAGAGGCGGATACAGAAATTTTTGAAGTGGCCACAATTTTTGGAAATTTTGTCATTCGTCTTTCGCCCGAAAAGCTGATGCTCTTTTATTTTTTAGTCATTTAATGCCCATTTTTCTAGAAAATATAGGGCCTACCATTGAAACCTACTGTTGAAAGATTGTTGAAACCTGATGGGGAGTACCTTCATGGGCGTTTCTCAATGGGGGCATGTCCGAATTTGCGCCCCTCCTGGATCCGCCCCTGCCGAATTGCCGATATGGTAATCTTTCGTACCAGCTATAAGGCGTTATAAAGAATTTTAGAACAGCCCAACCCTTCTCTCCCTTCCTATCCTCCACCAAGAGAATAGAACTTTAAAAAATCAGTCTTGTGTGAAAGTGCTGTCAAATTATTATAGGCCTAACAGTAACAAAAATTGCACACGACATTTTATTTTGTAATCAATTATGATAGCAATTATTGATCCTGTTTTGTACAATTTCACCTGCTCGTTAATTGCGTGTTTGACTATAATAATTATTATTATGAGGTCTGCAGAGATCGCGGATGAGATGACTCGAGTTAAAGGTAAATCGGACGACAATTACATTTTAAAGCTATTTCTATAGCTGCACGGAAGCGCTCCCCCACAAATCCATTTAAAACCAGGGCTTAAAGTGTGCCTGGACGGTCATGGACGGCGTCCATGCACCTATTTTAAAATCTGAACGCCGTCCTGCCACTTATTGGCCAGCACTGACTGGAAAGGTAAGGGGCGTCCAGGCACTTATTTTGAAAAGGCAAGGGGCGTCCAGGCACTTATTTTTCCACACTTTATGCACTGTTTAAAACTGCACATTTTGCCAGGAACTGAACGTTAAAAAGTCTTGTTTCGTAGGCCTACTGCATAGGACTAGCAACTATAGTTGACCAACTAGTCAACTATAGTTATTAGTTAGTATAGTGGACCAACCAGTCGACCCTTGGCGGCTTGGCCACTCAGTCGACTAGCGTAGGGGTCGGTTTCGCTGGTCGACTGGTTGGTCAACTGACCAGTGTGTTTAAACCCCCGATCCATCGGAGTTCATTATATCTCGAGATATAACGAAGCCCGGTGAATCGGGTCCCTGGCAGGTATTGTAAGGCCCCCTGCCAGGAGTTGCTCAGGGCGATCATATAGATGTAGGTAAGTAAGTAAGTAAGTATTTTATTACTCCACTTTCAAATACACAATGCTATAAGATGTCATACAGTCAAAGGCGCTTTCTTTTATCACCTCTGGATGTGTGGAACCTCGATTCGCGCTCCCGATTGGTTGATACGGTAACCTAGACAACAGACACATGACGTCATAGTCGAGTCTACATCATACGAATCATTTCGGTATATATACTTGTAGATTCCACCCCCCTGTGAAGTCGCTCCTCGTCCCTTGGGACTGGCGCTTCTTCAGTGAGGGCCCCTCCCCCGTTAGGGATCCACGTCTTCATGGGAGCGGCCGGGAAGGGCGCTACTCCGACCCGTTTGGATACCGCCCCCAATCCGAATTCCGGGGGTCGACGATCGTCTTCAGGGGGTGAGCGGAAGCCTACCCGGTCTAGCGTGGCATAATCTCTGCGGCTTCTTCCTCGAAGTCGCTCACTACACCTTACCCTACTCCTGCTAGGCCGGGTTTCTTCTTCTGTGACGAGGGCCCGAGTGGTTTGTTGGCCGGCAGAAACATTATCTGCAATCCTATTCTCTTCAGGACCTGGATTCGTGTGCGATCGCCGATCTTGCAAACTCACCCCCTCGCTTCATTCATACCTTCCAGTTCATCCCTTTCCATTTCCAGGTGTGGGCCAGGCATGGGCCTATCTCCCATATCTCTCCCGGAAATCTGCCTCCTCAACTCTTCCTGGTCATACACCACTTCTCTCATTCGTCCCATTACTTCACTTATTCCGTCCCTTGTTTCTTCCATTCTCACATCCATGTGCTTCTGTCGTTCGTCCATAGTTTTCACCCGTTCATTCATTCCATTCAAAGTCTGTGTCAGTCGCATCAACATAATCTCAGTCTGGGTCATGGGCGATGCAGAAGTTACATTAGGCCTACCTACGCATTCATTCACATCATCCTCAACATCATCATCAGTTACACCCATTTGCAGCAATGAAGAGACTGACATTGTGGAATAAATCCTTTTGTATTAACCAAGCGGAGATATGGATTGCACTAGTCTAACAAGAATAATCACACGCCTATAATAATAATGGTAGAATTAACGTTCGGTCTACACAGTCGTCAGGTCACTAAGTTATTCTGCTTTCGCTATCGGTCTGGCTGTTGCAAGGCGCGACGGCTGTATAAATTGGGTAAATTTCACGCCCGGGGAAATTCCCTTACTCATCACAATGTCCTCACAAAACAGCTGACTCGGCCAATAACAGAACAGAAATTACGCTCCCGATTTGCCTCTATACGACTCTTAGGAATTCCGTGCTTTCCGTCATGAATTCTGCATCAGATCCGTCGTTTCGCACACACATTGAAGATGAATTCCGCGCGGTACTTTGCTTCCGTACGAACACTAGTCTCCTCGATCACGTCTCACACGAAGGCCTAAACTACAGACTTAATGCACTGGCTTCATTCTCAATAATCTCACAATCACGATTCCAGATGAAGGCCCTAACTACAGACTAATTCTTCTCGATAATAACTCAATAATTCCGCAATAGCTTCACTTCACGATTCACTCGAATGCCTAAACTTACAGCCTTAAATTCACACTATATAACGCAACGATTCCAGACGAAGGCCTAACTATACTTCATCTCTGTCGCTGAAAACCACAATAGTTTCGACTTCACGAACAATCTCCAGGCTTCACGAAGGCAGTATACCTCCGGGCGCATTCCCGATCTCCAAGATGAATTGCGGCTTACGATCCGGCGCAGGTTCTCTCTTCCACGATCCAGGCGAAGGGCGGCGTTTGGTGTTGCGGGTCCGTTTTATAGGCCTTTCGCTCGTAGGGACGCGGATGACGTCAGCAGCACGCTTGGCACGAGTCCAGAGCACGAGGACGCTGTATTTCGGCCTCAGATACAGTCGGTCAGGTCAGGTTGACCTAATACCACGCTTAACATGCTCCTAGCGCGTGCTTGCCCTTGCAGTTATCAGAATTGGGCCAAAATGCAGGCCGTTGGCAGTTCCTACACACAGCGCTATATAATCGGGCCAACGTTGCGAGGTCTTATTAATGGATAATAAAGCCTAATATTAACTATAATAAGACAGTCCTTAGCTTCTCACAATCTTCCCCTCCCACTTAGTCGGAGCACAGCGATGACGCGATTATTAGTACTGTGTGTCCCCCAAAAAATAAGGAAGATAAAAATGCAAACTATATTATAGTATTAGTGTGCGTTACCTACAAGTCCTTACTATTCTAACGTTTTCAGATAGTCAGAAGTTGCAGGCGGCGTTCAGCAATTCCGGGACGCGGGTTTCGTCGTCCTCTTCTTTAGATAGCAGGCGCTCCCAGTAGGTGCCACATCCAACTAGCACGCATCACGAAGTGGTAGGTATGGGAGACAACTTCGACCATCCAGGCGTCGGTTCCGGCGTCCGTGTGGATGTCAGAGATGTCAGATACGAAATGGGCTTCGGATTCGGGTCTCGGCTGATTTATGAATCTCATCAAGATCCGCAGGCACAGAGCCCACAGCTCAAAGCTGGATCCAAGACCTTCCGACCATGGTCTCGGGCTTCCTCCCTTCGTTGCGTCGGCAGTACGGTTGACGGTCACAATTCCCCCTCGGCCGTTCCACGCTTTCAGCACCTGCCGAACTCCGGGTGTTGTCGCCATCGTCTGCAACGCTGCCACCATTACCTGCATCATTCCAACTTCTGGTCCGTATGGTGGGATCCCCTGACGCAACCGGTATAGATCCTGCACGGAGAGGCACGTCGTCTCTCTTTCCACCATCTGCATCGCAATCTTGAATAAGGCTCCAGTGGAGTGTGTTTTCCACGTGGGTGTGACGGCGACGCTTTTCTGCAGATCCGGTCCCGCTCTGTCTTTGGAAGGGGTGAGGGAAGTAATCGCCGCTACTTCCACGTCCGGGCCGACTGATGAAATGGGTGACAGCACCCGCTGCCCCCTTGGCAGGCTCTCCGACACTTGCTCGCCTTCTGTAAGTCCACAGTCTCGCGCTTCCAGAGCCGCTGTAAATTTTTCTTGCAGCAGCACCTTCCAGTCCACTATACCACTTGCATCTTCCATCGCCTCATCCAATGTTGGCGTTGAATGCTTTGGCGTTTCCATCTTTTTCTGTTCACCCGATTACTTTTCGCAATAAAATTTCTTCACGTCTTTTCTCTTTGACAGACTAAGTCGAAGTGACGTACGGAGGACGCGCACTTCGGTCTAATACGTAGCATTTCTTTGTCTTCGGTGGGCGGTTCTTTTCTTCAACCCCCACTCATCCAGGTCCCTACCTCCAAAACAGGGTCTTGGCTTCATCCCTCATGACCAAATGTGTTATCTAGTGCCAACACATTCGTCACTGTCATTTTTCGCCCCCAGTGTAGGCTCTGCAGCCGACGACGGTCGGTTCTGCGACCAGCGTACATCCGATATCAGGTTGCCCTTTCACCTTTTAACCTCTTTGGCAGAGTCGGTCCACCTGTCCCAGCATCCTGACAGCCTGAGAAAGTTTTAACCCACAAGTCTTTCCTGCATGCTCTGTATAGCTAATTCTTTTCACATAATAACTTCTAATTTCTAATTCTTGCTACCTAATTATAATATGACTAACAGTTCTACAGAATACAGTGTCACTACCATCAAAATCTAGGGTTTTAAATCTAGTTTTAATAGGGAACTTTATGCTCAGAGGCCTTTGGGTGATCAATATTAGAATGAGCTAGGACCTAAAACAAATGTAGCTGAGATTCGTTTAAAGATTATATTATAATAAAACAATATCAAACAGTAAAATACAATCAATAATCCTATCTACTTATTTGTGGCGTATTATCTAAAATATATTATAGCTTGTTTCTTAACTTCCACGTTGGACTTCTCCAGCGTAGATGTAGAAGTTCTTCAGTTCGTATGGATTGGAATGAAGGTTCGAAGAGGAAGGAAGGTCACCTTCTTCTTGCTTGCCGTCGTTTCCAATTCTCTTCTGTAGCTGCGTTGACGGAGAATGCTGTAGCTGGCACAGCACTCTGTAGTTTCGTCCGCCTCGTTGATTCTCCACAAGCAACGGTAGCTTCTCGTCGCTTGCACGTCTTGTAGTCGTTTCGCCCCTTTCTTCTGCCGTCGAACTCCAATCGCAATTGCAGTTCCGAATCGACCTTCTCCCGATGTCGAATCGCAGTTCACTCGCAAGTGTCACATCAAACTTCGCAAAGTTTCCGTTCGACAAGCCCTGGTATCTCTGTTCCCAAGGACTTATAGTCTCACCAGTGGGACAGGCCGACAGCGTGTCGCCTTCCACACCCAATTCCACCGTCAGATCTTCTGAATTACCGACAAGGACGCCACATTGGTCAATGGCCGCCCTTGCTCAGAAATCTACGTCTTCTTCCTTCGCCATCTTTTCGCTGTCTAACTTTATCGTCTGCCGTTGTTGCCGTCTGCTCAAGTTTGACGCTGCTTTTTGCCCTTCGTTGTATTTCAAGAATTGATGTAGCGCGTATTCAAGAATTGTTATAGCGCTATTATTATTATCTAACTTAATGCCACAAGTAATATTAATTATAATCTACAATACGCCACATATTGTCTAGCTTAATTCTTACCTATTTAATACTTATACAATGCATCATTTAATAGGTTTGTTTGATAAGAAGCATTCTACCGCTACAAATGCCCCTCCTTCAAAAGACTGTTTACAGGCTTTAACAAACTCACCTACTTAACAAACTAACCTAGTAAACTAATTCACTTACTATACACGACATAACAATTAATACACTTTACTCACTGGCTTACACTTCTTCATTTACTTTATCTCAACTTATACTACACAATCCCTCTACTTAAATAGTCGGACATAACATTTTCGGACCCTTTAATATATCTAATGTTAAAGGAATAGTTTTGGAGTGCCAAACTCCATCTCATCACCCTTGCATTTTTCATTCGACCCTCTTTCATATATTGCAATCCGCAATGGTCTGTCTCAATTGTAAATGTCTTTCCACAAAGATATCGGTCGAACCTGCTTATACCCCACATGATTGCTAAGCACTCTCTCTCTTCCACAGAATATCTTCTCTCTCGCTCTAACAGCTTCCTGCTCGCATACGCTATGGGATGATTCGTCCCCTCGTACTGCTGCATTATCACACATCCGATTCCACTCCCACTTGCATCAGTTTGTAGGATGAAATCCTTCTCTAAATTTGGAAGTCTCAGAATTGGTTCTTTCGCCAATTCGTTCTTCAACTTTGTAAAACTATCTTCCAGCTCTTCATTCCATTCTACCATTCCAGGTGCTATCTTCTTCGTTAAGTCACTTAACGGTGCCATGATTTCCGCACAGTGTGGTATGAATTTCCGATAATAGTTTATCGCTCCAAGAAAACTCCTGACTTGTTTCTTTGTCTTTGGACGTGGCATGTCTACTATTTTATCCACTGATTTCTCCTTTGGACTTATGTCATCCTTGTTCAACGTATGTCCCAAAAAGTCAATCTTTCTATATCCTATTGAACACTTCTTCGGCTTCAATGTCAAATTCGCTTGTCTCACTCTTTCGAAAAATATCTCCAATGTCTTCAAATGTTCTCTCCATCCTTTATTATGCGCTAGAATGTCGTCGACATAACTTTCAAGATTTTCTGTTCCTTGAAGAATCTTCCTGATTAAACGGTTGTAACTTGACGCACTATTGATCAATCCAAAGGTGCTTCACATTGCCTCGACTCACTTAACTCACTATTATTATTAACTTAGTTCTACTTATTATATATGTGTTACCTTCTCAACACATGGCATTCATCTATCCTAGTTCTCACAATGAATGACCTTTGTCATTTCACGAACATCTCATTATCTTAACTATGCAACAATAGTACTTTGCTTACTTACCTAGTACTTTTTCTTAACTATTTTCTCATCGCTCAACTGTTTTCTAATTATCTAAGTGACTCAACATCACACTCAGATACTACATTCAACTCAATCTCATCTTAGTGCTTAACTACTACACAACTACAATAATTTTACTACTACCTCACTTGATCCTAAAATTCACCTTATCACTCAACATAACTCACTGAACTACTTAAAATAAGCAACTCAACTTCACTTATCTCATACTGTATTCTATTTACACTCACTCTTGATTAAATATTCTCCACAAGCTAATGTCAGCTTCTATCTACAGCATCTTTTCTCCTGCTTTGATAGTTCCTCCTTTCCATCTCTAATAATCTACCGGTATCTCTTTTCACCTTTTTGTACAAGTTCAACGTAATGCCTTTTCTTGTTTCTAGTTCATCTGTGTGTTCCTCTTCAACACTCAATGCATCTGCTTCAACATCAGATTTCCACTTAACAACTTCTGTTTCACTTTGTTTACTGACATACGAGTCCAGCATCTCTTCTTCCTCATTGTATCCTACTTTTCCATCGTGTACAACTGCTGAAATGCATGCCACTGTCTCGACATCTTGCATTTCTCCACATTCTCTTTTGTAGTCTTCACTACTTTTCCACTTTTCTACATTACTGTTAGGACATGACCATTCTCTGTCATTCCATAACCTACTTTTCCATTTACTCGTATAATTGTATCCTCTACAATTCTCATTCTGTCCTCTTCCAGAATTATCGCCTTGTTCTCTTCTGTACCATGGTCTATTGTTCCAATGGTTTCCCCGACTTCTATTCTCATCTCTTCCACTTCTAAATCTCCAATTTAAATCATTAGGTCTATCATACCTAACTCCATAATTACCATTAGACTCTCTCATCACATGTCTATAGTTTTTCCAATTACACCTGTTTGTGTCACTCAGGTTCCACTTTGTATTTCTCCTATCCACATTTGGATTCTCTTTGTATCTTCCATACATCCACTCATTGGATCTTCTAGACTGAGTCTCATTAGATTTATCTCTATCCTCACCATTTCTCCAGTCTACTTTTTGCTTCCAACATTTATTCTGATTTACACAACTATTATTCAATTCACTTCTTCCACCTGTGATTAAATATTTATTATGCGTCTCTACCAATCTCAATGGTTTATTTCTGAAGTTCTTCTTCATCGTTTTATTAAAACTTGACTTCCTGTTATCTGTATCATCTTTATCTTTTGTTACATCATCAGTGGACCTTACTGGTTTCTTCACACATGGTTTCTCCTCATGTTCTGTTCTTCTAGTTAATATTCCTTTGCTTTTCACTTCAGCATTATTCTCACAGATTTCTTTCGGTTCATCATTGATTACATTTTCGGTTCTTTCATTTTTAACCATGTATTTCAAACCTTTGATCTTCCCGATTATCACTGGTTTCACCGGTTGCTCCATTACCATGGCTTGCACTTCACCGTTAAAATGTTCACTCTCTAAATGTATTTTGGCTAAGGGAAAACGTTTCACGCTTCCATCCCCTAACATACAATATGTTTCCTCTCCAGTTAATGCTTCGTCATTTATCAATGATCGCTTCACAATACAACAGGTTGCGCCTGTGTCGTACATGCATTTTACATTGTTGATCCCATTAACTGTTACTTGATGCTCACTTTCATCCTCTAGACTGATACAATCATCACCGGCTCTTGTCATCATGACACTGGCTGCCATGTGCATATGTGTAGGTGGCATTCTGGTGTGTTCACCTTGTTCTTTTCCAACAACATCACCTATTCTCTGCATTTCACTTTCTTGCATACTCCGGTGTGCTCGATTCTCAAATATTTGCACTGCTGCTGCAGTGTGTTTAACAACACCTCTGTTTTTATGTGGACAGGAAACTGCCTTGTGATTATATTCTCCACAGAAAAAACAAGTAATCTTATGTCCAGTTGCAACTTCTCTTTCCCTACTGAACCCTCGGTTTTGATGTGTACCCTGATTTATCTTCACATCACTTCTACTCCTGTTCAGATTGTACCCAGACTGTTCTTTGGGTCTGTGTTCATACGGTCTACCGTTCAACCTGTCACTATGAAATTTCACATCTGGTTTTACAGACTGCTCGCTGTACTTGTAACCGTGTGCTTCAATGTGTGATTCCGCACAAACTAACATGTCCTTCAAACTCATTTTACCTTTCTCTTTTATAAACATACGAAGTTCAGTACTGCATGTCAGGTAAAACTGGTCTTTCAACAAAAGATCTTCCACTCCTTCGTAAGTTCTTTCAAATCCCGCTTGTGCTAACCACTGTTGCATATACCTTCTCAATCTATGCACAAAACTAGAAGGTGTCTCTCCAGATTCCATTTGACTGGTTTTGAACTTGTTTCGATAACCACCTTCAGTCAGTTGAAATCTCTTCAACAGCTGAGTCTTCAAACACTCATAATCTTGCACTTCATCTGCAGACAACCTTTGGTATACTTCCAGTGCTCTGCCTTCCAAATGTCTAGCTAACGTCAGCGACCAAACTTCTCTTTTAACTTCATACGCAACACAGGTTCGCTCGAATCTCAACAAGTAGGCATCCAAACAATCCTTGGACTCGTTGAATATAGGAAATTTGATATTCCTGATTCCTTTATTGTTTTCTCGGTGATCTCCCTGTTGTTGACCATCACCGATCCTCATGTAGTCACTCTCGTGCTCTCGGTTTTGTTCCCCTCTTGAATCAATTTCACGCATTCTCACTTGTGCTTCAAGTCTCTTTATTTCTAACTGGTGTTCACGCTGTTCTCTGGCTTCTGTTGCCAAGCGACTTTCTCTCGCTTCTGTCTCAGCTGCTTCTGCCTCAGCTTTTCTCATTGCTGCTTCTGCCTCAGCTTTTCTCGTTTCTGCTGCCGCTTCAGCTTCCATCTCTGCTTTTCTTGTAGCAGCTTCTGTTTCAGCCTTCCTCGTTGCTGCTTCTATCTCAAGTCTCTTGACTTCTGCTGCTGTTTCAGCTAATTTCATCTCTTTGGCGATCTCCCTCTCAGTCGCTCTATCTTGTCTCCATTCTGCCTGTCTTTCTTTGACAAAGGCACGTGTCTCGTCCCCTTCCATGTTCATCCGTTTGGCAATTTCTAACCAAGCTTCAAAATCACTGACAGACATACTTACTGTCTTACTTGCTGACTAGCAACTTATGACAAAAATATTGGCAACAATATGCGCTATTTAAATTTCTAACAAATAGAAATTGTTCAATTCTGCAAAGTGTCAATTCAGTTCCACAACAACAACTAATAGTTCATCCACCTACTGCAGTATCTTCAATCTACAATTTCAGATTTAGTCTCTAACAATCTCCTAGCTATAATTGTTCAAAGCTTTTCTAATACTGTTTAAAAGACAGTTTTTTACTGACTCAAATCTTTACTGACTTTATCCCGGGCATGGGCACCCACTCTTGTCACTACCATCAAAATCTAGGGTTTTAAATCTAGTTTTAATAGGGAACTTTATGCTCAGAGGCCTTTGGGTGATCAATATTAGAATGAGCTAGGACCTAAAACAAATGTAGCTGAGATTCGTTTAAAGATTATATTATAATAAAACAATATCAAACAGTAAAATACAATCAATAATCCTATCTACTTATTTGTGGCGTATTATCTAAAATATATTATAGCTTGTTTCTTAACTTCCACGTTGGACTTCTCCAGCGTAGATGTAGAAGTTCTTCAGTTCGTATGGATTGGAATGAAGGTTCGAAGAGGAAGGAAGGTCACCTTCTTCTTGCTTGCCGTCGTTTCCAATTCTCTTCTGTAGCTGCGTTGACGGAGAATGCTGTAGCTGGCACAGCACTCTGTAGTTTCGTCCGCCTCGTTGATTCTCCACAAGCAACGGTAGCTTCTCGTCGCTTGCACGTCTTGTAGTCGTTTCGCCCCTTTCTTCTGCCGTCGAACTCCAATCGCAATTGCAGTTCCGAATCGACCTTCTCCCGATGTCGAATCGCAGTTCACTCGCAAGTGTCACATCAAACTTCGCAAAGTTTCCGTTCGACAAGCCCTGGTATCTCTGTTCCCAAGGACTTATAGTCTCACCAGTGGGACAGGCCGACAGCGTGTCGCCTTCCACACCCAATTCCACCGTCAGATCTTCTGAATTACCGACAAGGACGCCACATTGGTCAATGGCCGCCCTTGCTCAGAAATCTACGTCTTCTTCCTTCGCCATCTTTTCGCTGTCTAACTTTATCGTCTGCCGTTGTTGCCGTCTGCTCAAGTTTGACGCTGCTTTTTGCCCTTCGTTGTATTTCAAGAATTGATGTAGCGCGTATTCAAGAATTGTTATAGCGCTATTATTATTATCTAACTTAATGCCACAAGTAATATTAATTATAATCTACAATACGCCACATATTGTCTAGCTTAATTCTTACCTATTTAATACTTATACAATGCATCATTTAATAGGTTTGTTTGATAAGAAGCATTCTACCGCTACATACAGTTCTTTTCTTTTTCCTCTTTTTCCTCTTTCTAACGATATCTTCGCGGCATCGTTATGTTTCTCTTCGGCCTACTGACACACTCATTCACTTCTGACAATTCTTCTTCTTCCACTGGCGCAATAGAAGTGCGTGGCTTAGCGTGCCACCGATTCCTCTTCCATTTCCGATTCCGCCTCAACCCTTTATCGTCACGCTGTTCAGCGGCGACAGTAGTGCTACAGCATTCACTATTTGTTCCACTCTGTTCACTAGATGGTGCCACTGTACCTCGTATCACATTTACTACACAAGGCCTTAGCACAGTCTCAGCCTTCGCTTCGGTTGCTGCTCTACGACATCTCGATGCTTGATTTCGAAGGTGTAGATTCGTTTTTCGACCTCCGATCTCAACCCATTTTTCCTTCAGATTCCACACGACACCTTGTTCCTTCATCCAATTATAACCCAGAATCAGTTCATCTAGTTGGGGAGTTACTAACGCACTCACCACGAACACACGACCATCCAATTGCAACTTCAGTTTTGTCTGCCCTATCACCAATATTTGCGAGTTGTTAGCAGCTAGCAATGTTTGTTGCGACGGTTGTATGTCACAGTTTCTCACCAATTTCGCCGGAACCAAGCACAGCTGTGACCCAGTATCAAGGAGAGCGTACACCAGTTTTCCATTAACTTTCATCCTTAAATACGCACTGGCAGAGTTTTGAATGTACCTTACGTTTTGCGGTGGATAAGCAGGCATGTAATTTCCATGTTCGTTCATTCCGTAATAATTCTGATTTATTTCGTTTTGCATTCGGTAGGGGCAGGCTTTTGCTAGGTGCAATCCTTGACAGATGTAGCAGTGACGCACTTCCGGTTGGTATCTTTGTTGCTGATTGAATCTCTGTTGTTGTGGAGCCCACGCTCGATTATTATTATTGTTATTTTGCCACGGCGGTGAGTACCTATTAATTGGAGGTCGCTCGCCTCTGACGTCATATCTCGTTCCATTCCCGTTTCCTTGCGCTCTGTTATTATTTTGGTTCGGACGATTCGCACCCTGTTCCGAAACATTTCTCTCTTCGCTCACGCCTCTTGCAACCGCTCTTACTCTACCAGTTGATCTGTGTGCAGACTCTAATCCTAGTTCAGCTTGTTGGTAACTATGCAAACGCAGAGATATCTTCACGGCTTGTTCCAGGCTCGTTGGTTCTTTCTCCATCGTACGTAAAGATAACCGGCGGTCAGACAAAGCGTCTAGATAGCATTTCATTGCAATCATTTCTCTATGAACAGATGCTTTTCCCGGATAAGCAAGAGACGTTAAACGAGTTATATCAGCTGCCAATTGTGCTAGGTCTTCGTTCGGTTTTTGTTTTCTTGCGCTTAACTGCATTTGATACATGGTCTGTTGGTCTGCCGTGCCGTAACGCAATTGTAGTCGTTCAATGACTTGTTCTGCCGTGTTGAAATCCTCTAGCTCCTCATCTTGGACAACATTCGCCGCCTCCTCCATCAATGAACAACACAGGTGGTTCAGACTATCGCTTGCTGACCAATTATTTTGTTTCCGACAGATTGCGAAACGACGAAGGAAGATATTCAACGGCGTTTTTCCATTGAAACTTCCCAGTTTGATGTGCGCAGAACTCTTGTTTGGAACGCTGACAGGAACAGGTGCAGGTTGTACGTAACACGATTCGTTGGGTACCGTCTGTGTAGCCACCGAATGCGTTGGAACGAAGTCACGATTCATCACTCCAGGGTTGTACTGTTGCGCGGCGGTGTGGTTTAACCGAGGCCAGTCGTAGCACGTTGGGGTATTTCGCATCGGGTACGCAGTCATGACAGGATTGGGTTGCGAAGCGAAGCCGTATGGAAGCGAGAACATCACGTCTGTGTTTCCATCTTGGTTGCCGTACGCACGGGTTCGATTCCTCCTCTCGTAATCCATCGAAAGCGCTCCACTGCTCCAGGTTTGCGTCGTAATCGGACGTTGATCGTTTCGAACATCGTGAGGTTGACGTTGAAACGAAACCGCTCCCATTCCTTCGGATATCGATCGAGAATTTCGCAGCTCTCCCGCGAATCCAATTCCAGATCCAGAAACAGCATTACTTGTATCGTAACTCGAAGACGACACAACTCCAGTTTCACTTCTGCTTAATCCGATTCCAGACACATTTCCAATCGCTTCGCTTATTTCGTGGTTTTCTCTAACGACTACATTAGACGCTATTTGTCTAACAGAGTTTTGGGGACCCCCCACAAATGTATCCGAATTTTGATTTGGCCGCTTGCTCCTTACATTAGCTGCTGTCTCATCAAAATCATCGTCTGCTTCGTCAAAATGTCCGTCCGTCATTCTCAAATAAAAATCTGTAGGCCTATTGCTTTCATCACCATATTCATTTTCATTCTGCATTCTCGTTTCATCCAAATGCACAAAATCATCTGTCTGAGTCATCATCTGATTCATACGCGGTCCATACACATCAAAATCTTGTTCCACATAATCATTTACACGTCTTTCATTCCTGTATACATTATATGCATTTTCAATAAATCTCCATCGTTCATCATCATTTGTAGATTTCCTATGCATAGGTAACCCTGAATCTAAGTTAAATCCCAATCGCTCGTCGCCATTTGTAGATTCCACCCCCCTGTGAAGTCGCTCCTCGTCCCTTGGGACTGGCGCTTCTTCAGTGAGGGCCCCTCCCCCGTTAGGGATCCACGTCTTCATGGGAGCGGCCGGGAAGGGCGCTACTCCGACCCGTTTGGATACCGCCCCCAATCCGAATTCCGGGGGTCGACGATCGTCTTCAGGGGGTGAGCGGAAGCCTACCCGGTCTAGCGTGGCATAATCTCTGCGGCTTCTTCCTCGAAGTCGCTCACTACACCTTACCCTACTCCTGCTAGGCCGGGTTTCTTCTTCTGTGACGAGGGCCCGAGTGGTTTGTTGGCCGGCAGAAACATTATCTGCAATCCTATTCTCTTCAGGACCTGGATTCGTGTGCGATCGCCGATCTTGCAAACTCACCCCCCTCGCTTCATTCATACTTTCCAGTTCATCCCTTTCCATTTCCAGGTGTGGGCCAGGCATGGGCCTATCTCCCATATCTCTCCCGGAAATCTGCCTCCTCAACTCTTCCTGGTCATACACCACTTCTCTCATTCGTCCCATTACTTCACTTATTCCGTCCCTTGTTTCTTCCATTCTCACATCCATGTGCTTCTGTCGTTCGTCCATAGTTTTCACCCGTTCATTCATTCCATTCAAAGTCTGTGTCAGTCGCATCAACATAATCTCAGTCTGGGTCATGGGCGATGCAGAAGTTACATTAGGCCTACCTACGCATTCATTCACATCATCCTCAACATCATCATCAGTTACACCCATTTGCAGCAATGAAGAGACTGACATTGTGGAATAAATCCTTTTGTATTAACCAAGCGGAGATATGGATTGCACTAGTCTAACAAGAATAATCACACGCCTATAATAATAATGGTAGAATTAACGTTCGGTCTACACAGTCGTCAGGTCACTAAGTTATTCTGCTTTCGCTATCGGTCTGGCTGTTGCAAGGCGCGACGGCTGTATAAATTGGGTAAATTTCACGCCCGGGGAAATTCCCTTACTCACCACAATGTCCTCACAAAACAGCTGACTCGGCCAATAACAGAACAGAAATTACGCTCCCGATTTGCCTCTATACGACTCTTAGGAATTCCGTGCTTTCCGTCATGAATTCTGCATCAGATCCGTCGTTTCGCACACACATTGAAGATGAATTCCGCGCGGTACTTTGCTTCCGTACGAACACTAGTCTCCTCGATCACGTCTCACACGAAGGCCTAAACTACAGACTTAATGCACTGGCTTCATTCTCAATAATCTCACAATCACGATTCCAGATGAAGGCCCTAACTACAGACTAATTCTTCTCGATAATAACTCAATAATTCCGCAATAGCTTCACTTCACGATTCACTCGAATGCCTAAACTTACAGCCTTAAATTCACACTATATAACGCAACGATTCCAGACGAAGGCCTAACTATACTTCATCTCTGTCGCTGAAAACCACAATAGTTTCGACTTCACGAACAATCTCCAGGCTTCACGAAGGCAGTATACCTCCGGGCGCATTCCCGATCTCCAAGATGAATTGCGGCTTACGATCCGGCGCAGGTTCTCTCTTCCACGATCCAGGCGAAGGGCGGCGTTTGGTGTTGCGGGTCCGTTTTATAGGCCTTTCGCTCGTAGGGACGCGGATGACGTCAGCAGCACGCTTGGCACGAGTCCAGAGCACGAGGACGCTGTATTTCGGCCTCAGATACAGTCGGTCAGGTCAGGTTGACCTAATACCACGCTTAACATGCTCCTAGCGCGTGCTTGCCCTTGCAGTTCTCAGAATTGGGCCAAAATGCAGGCCGTTGGCAGTTCCTACACACAGCGCTATATAATCGGGCCAACGTTGCGAGGTCTTATTAATGGATAATAAAGCCTAATATTAACTATAATAAGACAGTCCTTAGCTTCTCACATACTTTTTGCAGCAAGTATCAAGTGAGCCCACGCAATGCAATACGTTATTTTTAGTGCTAGAGTTCTTGTCCAAGCACAATATCACCAATGCAGAATAATAAAATAATGACGTGAAGTGAAGTCTCACGCTGCTATAGCACTGTTCTCAGTTTTCTCTCCTTTCCTTGCAAGTCCTGAATTTCCTTTATTCCTACATGTGTGCAGGCCTCTGAAAGGATACCCTTTATTGCGGAGTAAATACATGTCCTGACGAAGAGGGGGGCCCGGTAGAGTAGTGGTTAAAACGCTGGCCAAGAGTGCGAGAGGTAGTGAGTTCGAGCCCCCGTTGGGCGGATTTGCTTTGTAGGCTGCCATTGGCGCCGTGCAATTACAAAGCTGTCTGTTCAGTTAGTTGTTAAGTTTAATTAAGATTACTGCATAACTTGTAAATGTAAAGCGCAGTGCGTCTTGCAGGCGTTTAATTCAAGAAAAGATAGTATTATTTTATTATTATTTAAGAGGTGACAAGAGCTGATGGATGCAATGGCCAAAGAAACGTGCTTTCTGGAAGAGCTTCTTGCATGCTCGAACGATCATTTCTTCCGCAATGCGAATCATCTAAGATATTTGACATATTTATATATATGTATATATAATTATACTAGCTGGGTACCCAGCGTTGCCCGGGAAATTTAGGATTCGCATCCCCACCACACAACTGTTGATAGGTCTGAGCTCACCCTTTTGGCTCTCTATGATGTCTCTTCAGCCTTTGATATGGTTGATCATGATATCCTTCTCAAGCGTCTTGAGGCCTCCTATGGTGTTAAGGGCCTCCCATTATCTTGCTTTCAGTCGTACCTTTCTGAAGGAACCCAAATGATTATATCTGGTGACTCTCGAACCCAATGGGCTCATGTTAATCTGGGTGTTCCTCAAGGTTCAGTTCTTGGGCCTCTCCTATTTATTCTTTACACAGCTGACATTTCTTCTCTTTTTCCGATCTGTAGTGCTGCTGGCCATCTCTTTGCTGACGATGTCCAGGCATTTGTCCATGGTCCCCCCTCTTCCCAGCTGCTTCTAGTTGGGCTTATTGTGTGTGTGTGTGTAAGTTATTGAATCTCTCACTAATCATCTCCACTCATGGATGTCTTCTAATCGCCTTTCTCTTAATACTTCAAAGACTCAATTTATCTGGTTAGGTACTCCTCAGCAGCTCCATAAGCTTGATCTTATTCTTCTCTCTGCAAAATTCCCATTGTTTTCCTTCTCTTCAAGTGTGCGGGATCTGGGTGTAGTACTTGATAGCTCACTTACCTTTACTGAGCATATTTCCAATCTGACACGCTCATCATATTTTCACTTAAGACGCCTCAGAGTCATTCGTCGCTCTGTCTCCTCCTCCATCTTCACTACCTTAGTTCATGCTTTCATATGTTCTCGTATTGACTATTGCAATTCTCTTCTCATTGGTCTTCCTAAAGTTCGTCTTTCACCGATTCAGTCAGTTCTCAACTCAGCTGCTAGATTAATTGCCCGCCTTCCCAAGTACTCTCACATCTCTACCTTTATGTTTGATGAACTTCATTGGCTTCCTCTACGTGCTCGCACAGTTCAAGATCCTCACTCTGATCCTAAAGTCTCAACGGGGTCTTGCCCCAAAATATCTGACTAAAACCTTACTTCGTCCTCACTCAGCTTCCTCCCACCGTCCACTTCGCTCATCCAACAGACTTGACCTATTGGTTCCCCGGTCTAGAACTGCTATGGCTCAGTCTCGATCTTTTGTCTCAATTGGTCCTTCTCTCTGGAATTCTCTGTCTCCTTCTGTTCGCTCAACTCTTCTGTCTGTCAGTCTCTCCTCTGCTCTGTCTCTTCTCAAAACCTGCTTCTTCTCGCGGGGCCTTGCGCACTGGGAGCGCCTCTGAACGGTTTACCCTACTAGAGGCGCTTTATAAATGTTTAAATACAATACAATACAATACAATACAATACAACACCCCACGGTCCCCACCACACTCGACCTCTACCGGTACGCCACCCGAGAAATTGAGGTCTCAGGAAAATTTCCGCCTACCACATTATTTTAAACTCACTGATCCAACGATTATCCGATATACGACTCATTCCGCTCACTGACTCACTCACTTCCTCAGTTTGACTATACGCATCTATGGTGTAGTCTGATGTCATGCGGCCTGGTGTAGAGGTCTAGATGCGCGGTAAATGTCTATGGTTCACGCAACGTTGTGACGTCCACTTAGCTGGTCTAGCCTGCAAGCCGCTGCATCCATCGGTCCATTGGCTGCTATATTTAATATATATATATATATATATATATATATATATACACACACACATATATATATATAAATATATATATATATGCGTGTATGTAGCCAACGCATCGCAATAAATTACATGCTAACGGCCTCTGACGGACGCGGGGAGACGGTCGGGCAGCACGTACGTCTGTCGGTCGGTTGGTCGGTTGCTGATCAGAGGCTGGTACAGTTGCTGCTGCTGCTGCTGCTGCGACTACAGAGCAAGGAAAGAGACCGCAGATGCTGTAACAAACAGCATCCACGCGACGACCGGTCAGGATCGATAAGCGTTCAGGTAAGTGATGCGGTAGACCATCGCCTCCTCCCCCTCCTCATTCGACCTTTCCCCGATTAAGAGGGGGCGATGGAACGGGGTCGATTCCTGGCATCGATGCCACCGAACCCTGCAGCAGCAGTTTGCCGAATGATTCGTCGCTGGCTGAGGAGCAGAGCGACCTAGGTTCGGTCTGCGACTGCAGCTGTTAGGATATATTAGGACGACGGAAGTCGAGTAATATTGTGCTTTGGGTTGCGTTTAATCATGTTGGTTAGGCGGGATTAACGTGGCTTAATATGGCTGCAGACTGAAGCGCATGTTCATACAATTGCATTTGCAAAGGGTACATTCGTACATTGTACATTATGATAATGAGAGAGGAACGATAATGCAGACCGGCTTTCATATTCCTATATGACATTTACAACACGTAGGCGCAACGTTGCATCACAGAAAGAATTACCCTTTATATCTGTGACCTTGTAACGGCATTCTGGGCTACGTCGCCATATAAATTGTCATCATTGTAATCACTACTATTGCACACTCGTAAATCCATTGAGTATGTCGGTATGTCCGACTGTCGTTCTCTCAGTTTGAATAGCATTGCATAACAAATATGTCGTTTCAGTGTCTGGTTAACTACGGATTCATCGTTCTCAGCTGCATTAATACCACCATGTGCACCATATCGCTCTGCCACGTTGACCTTTCTGCTGACCTGTCTGCCTGTCCATTGACGCCTGTCTGAATACCATTAATTTGTGTTGTTCGGGTATACTCTGTTTTCTGCCATGATCGGCGTCGATTCTTGATTTTACACTTGTTTCCTTACTTAGTCTTTCCATGTTGAGGATGACTAGATAAGCTTCAGCTTCTTCTCCTCACGAGTCGATTCACCTTAACTCTCTACAACCCTACTTTCTCTTGCATAATTAAATCTATCTACTAAAATGTCTTTGCATTTGCTACTCTAAATGTGCATTGTGAACAGTGGAAACTGTGGAATGTATAGACTGAATTGATTCTAATAAATTTGATTGATTGATTGATTTGATCGACTGGTCGGTCAGTTGGTTGGTTGGTCGGTTTTTCAATGAGTCAGTCTGCCAGGAAGTCGCTGGCTCGCGCACTCGCTTACTGGCTCACCGACTTACCCACTCACTCAATCACTTACCTGTTCACTCACCCACACATTCACCCATTCACATTCCCTCACCCACTCACACACACACACTCACCCACTCACTCACATGCCCACTCACCCACTCATTCACCAACTCACTCATTCACTTTCTTACCCACTCACACACACACTCACCCACTCACTCACTCACTCACTCACTCGATCACTCACACACTCAATCACCCACTCACTCACGCACTCACTCGCTCAGTCGTATTTTTCCTGAAGTTAGGGTTAGTTTGACATTATAATTATGCTATAATTATGCCCATTCTCTTGCAAACTATGTTTGATCGTTGGTGACCATGTTCTTTATATTATCATCGTTTTAATCTGAGGCTGACAAATCACGTGATTACAATTCATAAGATGAACGAGTGATTAGCCTAGGCTACAAGTTATTGGCCTAATGTAACAGGAGTCATGGACATTCGCAGTATTTTTTGCGAAAAAAACCAAAGCACAATCGCTATGGTTACAGCTACATTTTCTAGCAGGAGCTTGAAAATTGAAAGGCAAGAAATGATTAACACGGTTAAATTTTAGACAGAGGTTTCTATATATGTAGGCCTACATTTCTCAGTTTCACTGTGTTTATCATCATTATAATTCGTTCTTTAGCGCGAATTTGTTTAAACAAAAGTGTTTGAGTAAAACAAATGGTCATCAATATTCCAGGGGTCAATAACCTACTCCACTTTGCCCCATATGCGGGTGCCTGCCCACGGGTTGAATTTAATTGCTGCATTGCAGACGTCTATATATCTTGCCATATATATAATTATATATATATATATATATATATATATATATATATATATATATGTATACATATGCTGCTGCTCCTTTGAATAACGCAGATCTGCAAATTGATTGAGGATGAGTTGACCTTTAGCGGATAATGGAAAACGATCCCGCGTTCGTGCATGCGCTCTTTCGTGACAGTGGTATACCATTGCCATATTAAACCCCCTTCCCAGGCTTTCTATGTCTCAGATTTCTCGTATAGCTGCATGGAACCAATATGGAACCAGGTGGACGTGAAGATGACCTGTAGAGATCAATCGTGATTAGTTAAAAAGAGGTAAAGAGAAGAATGACGTTGGGTTTGCGTGCTGAAGAAAGAGGTATAATATAGAGTTATACCCAACGACAGTGATGCTGAAGCGAAGTGTAGGCCTACAACTGTACATGCTAGACCTTGTATGATATGGCGTGCCTTGATCATTAAAACTATAGGCCTAGCAGGCTAGTTTGAGGTCTGAATGAGAAGCGAATTATCTTATAATGAACTTATGTGTTGTCTATACAGTCTACACAGACCGATTTAAGTTAAATATACACGTTTGGCAGTGAGGCGTGCAATACTGAAAGCTGGCAAAACTGAGGAAGCATTATATATATATACAGGGTGCGCCAAAAAAGTAATCCCCGAAGGTTTTTAGCCCATATCTTGGCCAAACGTACGAATTTTTAAATGAAACTTTACAGTCTTAAAGGCAATTCATATTTACGTACAATGGTCACATTTCAACAAAATATTTCAAACAGAACAAAAGTGATATAACTTTTGTTCTGTTCAAAATATTTTTTTTAATTTGACGATTGTACGTAAATATGAATTGCCTTTAAGACTGTAAAGTTTCATTTAAAAATTCGTATGTTTGGCTAAGATATGGGCTGAAAACCTTAGGGATTACTTTTTTGGCGCACCCTGTATATATATATACACACACACGCATATATATATATATTGGGACACGTGTGTGAAACGGCGCCCATTGTAAACTGATTTATTTGTCGCTAGAGTGATAACTGGAGCCTGAGCGGAGACGCCTGGAGCCAATTGCCTCGATTGCTGTCTCGTCTAATTGCAATGTAATCCAATTACTATGTCGTGTCTTCTTCGCATGTGTTGCAATCGCCATTGCAACTGCTATGGAGTGTTGTGCAAGCAGTGCATGATGCATCTAGACAGCACATAGATATCATCTCCAATAGGTTAGGCCTATGTACACATAGCTTCCTGTTTACTTATAATTATAATCAACTTTGTTATTGTCTATAATACGCAATGCAGAGTTGTAATAAATTGGTGCCGAAAACCCTTAGCGCATCCACTTCAAAGTCCTATAATTCATTGAATTACAACTCTTTACAATATTCACAGCTCAATTATATTTTATGTCCTAGTACCTCCCCCCACTCCCACCCCCGACTCCCACCCCCACCCCTACCCCCAAAGGGCCCGCTCTCTTTAACGACCCCAGACCCTACTCACACCAAGTTCTTCAACCGAGCCACATATACCATTATACCACATATAATGTATATCTCGATCCTGGAGCGATCTCCCTCCTGACTCCTTCGTCACTATGCATGCCAGTTTTCGCTCACCCACCACCGCCGCCTGCCTCCGGATCTCCCGTCTATATCACCTATCAGGCGCTTCACACAAATTAGTCTGAATTTCTTGAAGAATTCCTATCTTCACTCGCATGTTTCTTTTCTAAGCCTTTTAATCTTTCTCGGCATAGGGGCTTAATAAAACACGGCATCGTCTTAGCAGGTTTCCTTCAGCCTCCTCTCTCAGCCCCTTCTCCTCCTCTCTCAACCCTTCCTCCTCCTCCTCCTCCTCCTCTCTCTGCCCTTCCTCCTCCTCTCACAGCTCTTCTCAGCCCCTTCTCCCCTCTCTCAGCCCTTCCTCCTCCTCCTATACCTCCTCCTCCTCCTCCTCCTCCTCCTCTCTAAGCCCCTTCTCCCCTCTCTCAGCCCTTCCTCCTTCTCCTATACCTCCTCCTCCTACTCTCTCAGCCCCTTCTCCTCCTCTCTCAGCCCTCCTCTTTCGGCTTTCCCCTTCTCTATCAGCTCATCTGCTTTATCTCTCTTATCTCTTGGGCAACAGGACTTGGATCTGCAATTATATAACTGAAACCCGTCTGCATGACTGGATAATCCAGTGCTGTGCGCTTATTCTTGTGTCGCTTAATTTAAGAAGTTTACGACAGCGATTACCATTCACTGGTTTTAGGTAAAGTAGGCTATACACAGTAAATTATTATGTGAGCCAATATCGCTTTCCCATCCAATGCCCGTATTTTGCCCGTTCCGTCTGTATATTGAGGGCCTTTAGAAACCGTCCGCAAAGTGGCCTCTTCTCTGTATTTGCCATCATCTTAAGTGAATCTTGTGCAATTCTGTGGACCTTGATCTATGACCCAAATAATGACCATGCAAAAGGGACCACTTATGAGAACGGGTGGCCTATAAAGAATGGGCCCGTGAAGAGTATATAATGGCTGAACGAAAGTGTTATTAAATTAGAGAACATGAGGATAACAAAATAACATAGCCATCACTTGGGGTAGGGCAGTGGCAGATGACTATATAGATGAGAAGCTACATGACGTCACCACCCTATAGGTGTGAAGGAAGTTGCAGTCCTACAAAACCCTCTGACCTCGATATCATCTGGTTCAAACGCAAACGCAGAGGGTCCTGCGTGTTGCGAAAAGCTGAAGGTATTATTACTGCGTTTCGCTTTATTTTGAATGTATTCGAGACAGTAAAGAACTTCACCGAGATTCGTACACGAATTCCAGAACGTGCCCATGAAATAGAGACCTACTTGAAAAACTGTACAGTCATAAATAGCAGACCCTGAGACTGATCCTTTTAATCATGTTCGGCTGCTAGTCTAACTCGACCCAGACCACCACGGACTACTCTCACGGACTCAACGCAGCGCTCGTGAATAAGCTGGTATCCAGCGCTTGGCTTTCGAGTAGCGCTTTAGAAATTTCGAATTTACGGTTACGATTAATGGAATATGGTGCAAAAAAGGTTGAGCTATGTCCGAATATTATTTGGGTCTTAGCTTGAAAAATCATTCATTGTAATTCTCTCCATTGAATAAACTGCAATTCTATAAAACTGCATGAGACTAATGTGTCGTCACGGTTTTTAAACCAATCAGCTTCGAAGGTAAAGCTCAATTCATGAGCACGATGCTTTAGAAGTTTAGACAAGACGAGTAGCCTACCTCGAGTAGGCCTATCATGGTAGGTCTATACCTGCTATTACCTGGGAATGTCAGAAAGTCAAACGACCATTGTTGCTGTTGATAACAGAAATCAGTAAAGATGAGGCCTGAGTTATTATCTGAAAGGGTGAAACGTCTCTATAAACAGCACACTTTAGAACAACGGATGAAACAATGAAAAAGCTTTGCTACTGATCGAGGCCTCTTGCGATCTTGGTTTAGAATATAGTTTGGCATGGCGGGTCCTATAATTGGGACAATTTAATGGGGTGCCTTATATACATGTATAGTCTAGCTACTATATGTATATAGCCTACGGGAATCAACTGAACAGTTTTGACCCAAATTAGACTTTGATGACGTATAGCAGTTTATTTGCTTTAACACCATCCTAGCATTAATTTGCTCTTGGTCCCGTTTGCCCGTACCTCCATCATGCAGAGTCGTGCTTTTACTGTGGTTGGCCCGGTGGTATGGAATGCCCTCCCACTTGAGCTGCGCCTGTTCCCCTATAGATCACTCTCTGATACATTTTATAAGCACCTAAAAACTGGTCTGTTTGTCCGTTCTGGAGTCTGGAGCGCCTGTGAGTAGTTTCCTTGAAGAGGCGCTATATAAATACTTGAATGAATGAATGAATTTACGAACGCATCCGCGAGTTAATGGAAAGTCACAAATGTTTCTGTAATGAGTAGGCTATAGGTCTACACCGTCTACTTGAAATTTACTACACAGTTCTGTTGAAAACTGAAAAGTAGCGTAAACTTAGAGACTTAGAGTAATTGATTCAAGCTAACTGCTAACTGTACTACTGCACAGTTGCATTATTTATTCATAACTGAGAGGCTTAATGAACCCATAAGGGTATACAAATGGAGAGGGCGTGACCTTGAAGCCCGACCTGTGTTTTGTCGACGACCTTTGGCATTGAGTCGGACGCGTTCGGTCTGTCTGCTCATTAGGACAATAATTGAGAGCGTACGTGTCCACCCCGACCTATGCGCCCCCCTGCAAGGGACCTCGGGGTCCGTGACACCAGTTGCCATGGTAATGAACGGACGAACCGTTGGAATGGAGGTTTGTAGCGACAAGGAAGAAGACAGGATGGGATGAGATTAACTCCAGCAAAGAATGACTGGTGAACAGTGGTGATGAATAGTCACAAAGTAGCGAAACTGAATAGGTTCATCGTAGGACTATAGCCTACGCTCATCAGCACTGCCCCCTTCATTTAGGGGATGAGCAAATACACGCCTCCATGCATGGTACACGAGGTCTCCCAATCTCCATCTCCACTCACAATCTCCGTTCTCCACTTCTGTATATTTGTCTCTTTTTGTCTGTCTGCCTGTCTGTCTGTCTGTCTGTCTGTTTCCATTAGACAGACACACACATGCACACATACAGGTCCTATATATACATACATACACTTGTATATGCAATTTCTATTATAGACAATGCAATATATAAACCATCACTACATAACATACATACATATATACACAATGCAAAAGTGCATACAGTGCATGCATATATATTTATTGGCGAGACATTGATCGGCTATGTGTGCAGTCGGTCGGTGAGTGTTGCCTCTGCAGCAGACGAAATTGCGGACATCCTCCTCCCCTTCCTCTTCCTCCTCCTCCTCCTCCCATCAGTCGTGACGCAGCCTTGATGTCGCCTCCACTGTCTCCTCCGCAACCACAGCAGCATCAGCAGCATCTGCATCAGCAGCAGCATTCGCAAGGCCAGTGGTTGGCATCAATGCTCCATGAGTAAGCCGCCATGGACGACTTTCTAACAGAGTCTCATGCCTGCAGTGTACGAACACGTCCATACCCGATGCCGACTGCTGCTGCTGCTGCTGCTGCTGCTGCTGCTGCAGTCCATAAGGACCCACGTCTGCATGATGCGGACGGTGTGCATCGTTCTGCTGCTGCTGCTGCTGCTACTGCGGTTCATGTGGCTGCTGCTGCGGCTACTGCTGCTGCTGCGGTTCATGTGGCTGCTGCTGCTGCTACTGCTGCTGCTGCGGTTCATGTGGCTGCTGCTGCTGCTGCTGATGCTTGCTGCCTGGACAAGGTGTCATGCTGTATCACTGAATGCCATCGGAGGATGGATACACGAGACGTTGGAAGAAGAGTATGCATGATATACACACGGGGTGGAGAATGAGGAGGAGAAGGAGGAGGAGGAGGAGGAGGAGGAGGAGGAGGAGGAGAAGGAGGAGGAGGAGGAATGAGGTGGTGGAGGATGAGATGACGAGGAGGTTGATCGGAGGAGGAGGAGGAGGAGGAGGAGGATGGGATGATGGAGCATAGGGAGCTGGGGAGGAGCAGCGGAGTAGCAGAGACCTGACGTTTGATTCCTACTCAATTATTCAACCCTGATTATTATTCTTACGTTGGACGTCCAGATTCTGCTGCTCGCGGAGGTTGCAGTGCAGATAATACAACACACAACCTCCAAACATAATCATATATTCTTGAGATAGAATATGTATGAACAGAATTAGATGGCAACGTGGATATGTTCACTAGTTGACTAGAGATAGAAGGCGAATGTCATTTTTAGATTTATTTATTATGCACAGTATAATTATAATCATCAATAATAAAGTGTTCTCGCCAATCATCAATAACTATAGGGAGTATAGAGTGTTCCAAAACCAGAGCGCATCGTTGAATATACTCAAATTCAGTTTGTGATTCTAAGTTGTTTTTTATAATATCTTTTCTTTAATTAAACGCCTGCAAGACGCACTGTGCTTTACATTTACAAGTTATGCAGTAATCTTAACTAAACTTAACTACTAACTGAACAGACAGCTTTAATTGTAATTGCGCGCTCATTACAAGTGTTCATAAGTGTTCTTCAGCGTTCTAAATGTTCTATAAGTGCTACGATTATTAGAGAGGATACTCTGTTTCGGGTAGCCCCTCATTAGCGCGCAGGACAGAAGCACACCGAAAAAGCGCGCCGAAAAAGCGCGAACCGTCAATTGCGCGCGTCAAAATTAATGCACGCCGACAACAGCGCGCGCGGTCAAAGGCAATGGTATACGTTCTGTGTCGTAGAATCAAAGCTGGCAGACGTCGCCTAAGTCTGAATAATTATATAGATCTATTATAATTATTAGCCCGTTCTAATTCTTGCTTAAACGGTTTTTCTTGTTTAAATTAAAGCTACTTTGACGAAAACTGTTTTTTTCCTCCAATATATATAGCGTCCCTTAAATCTCTCTACACAGAGGCGCTCCCGACTACAGCGCGGACACTGCATTAATTGGAGTTTCACGCCGAAGCGCATGAGCAATTGCAAGTGAAGGACTTGCTCAAGATCCCTACGGGGCTATAGTTTAAATAGAAGATGGACCAATGAAAATAGCCCATCACGGTGTAGGCCTACCCTCAACCTGGAATGGTCTTCCTCTGACACTCCGCTCTCTTTCTAAAAATCAATCTCAGGCTTTCCTCTTTCATCTTGATGGCCTCGCTGAGGTTGGGAGCGCCTCTGAGTAGCCCCCTTGAAGAGGCGCTATATAAATGCATCTAATGAATGAATGAATGTACGAGAGAGATGACTGCGTGAGGGGAAAGCAAGTAGCGGATTGTATACTATAGACTAGGCCTAGGCCTATACGTTCAACTCAATTACGTACAATTATCTATTGCCTTGAATCTGATTATAATTATTGTTGCGTAGCAACAGCGTCTACATATTTTGCCGCTGGTGGTAAATGGCGCTTCAACGGAGGCAATTTTAACACTATTTAGATATAGGCACTAATTTGGTTTTGTGTTTAATAGGTCATGTGTTTCTCATAAGCTCCTCAAATGTATTGTGACAATTAGCAAAAATTGCAATGTACGTGTGCAATCAAAGTCTCTGGCAGTCGTTTAACTTTGCAATACACTGTGCAAGTTTATGGTCACGTTAAACACCTTTTTAATGGGTGCATCTGTCCTATATAAACTCTAGCAGTCACCAGAGAAATTAGCACTTCTCGGCCTTTTGGCTAAGATCAAAGTGAA
The DNA here is from genome assembly GCA_949752735.1 of Lumbricus terrestris. Classification (NCBI taxonomy): domain Eukaryota; kingdom Metazoa; phylum Annelida; class Clitellata; order Crassiclitellata; family Lumbricidae; genus Lumbricus; species Lumbricus terrestris. The sequence goes on along the minus strand of OX457044.1, from coordinate 35,384,740 downwards.
ATAATAATTAACTGGTTCCCTGCTGGACCGCTGGCGTGAGGTAAAACTCCGTAAGTCCAATAGCAAAGCAGGAGGGTCACTGGCGCGCTGTACCTGGCCGTAAACCTATAATAATAAAAAATAATAAAAAAACAAAAACAAAAAAATTGTAAAACGAGGTGTGGAGCGCTGGACCATGACCCTTTGAGGGTCGTGGCCGGACCCAGCTGACGCCGACGGAAAGGGCGTTGTACACGAGTTCAGTAAAGTGAGGGATTAGGGTTAACCGCCGGTGTCACGAAACAGAGTATCCCCCGAATTAATTGTATCCCCCAAATTGAAAAAAGTCGAAAAAACCGCTTCCGCGTGTATTTTCTTTTGCAAATTAATTTTCATCTGCTTTGTTTTAAACTATGACACCAACAGGTAGCCTACGTTTATTTCTACTAGATAATTTGTTTGCCTTGTTTTTAGAGCACTTAAAACATTTAAAACACTTAAGCACACTCAGAGTCACTAAATAAATTCGAGTTGCCTTTATCTGAGCATTGCTTAGGACACTTAAAACAATTAGAGTCACTATAAATTTTGATTACAGCATAACGTTTTTTATTATGCGCATTTTTCAAAAGAGGGGATAGAATGGTTTATCCCCCGGATAGTATAAACCGGTTAATTCCATCCGGGGGATAGATTAATTCATCCCCCCGGATAGCTTTCAGGGGGGATACTCCGTTTCGAGTCACCGGTGCTAGCCTGTATCAGAGCCAGATATATAATTATGTTTGGTCTGTTTCGATGTCAGATGATGACCTGAGGAGGTCAAGCCCAAGACACATCACCGCATGGTGGCAATGGTCAAATAATTGACGATTGTCATGAAGTGACCCAGAATTCAGACCGCCATTCCGAATAGGACCAAATCCAGTTTTCTTTCCGCATTCAGAGTCTTCCATCTCACACATCTGTCCGAACAACCTTCCTCCGCAGTTCGATCACAGTTCGCTGGGTGCTGCTTGCTGTTCCGTTGCCTCTCCTTGTTGTGTTCCACCTGCGTGCCATCGTCGACTGGAGACGACCTCCAGGGATGACAAGGTGGAACCAGTCCACAGGTCGTCGTCGTCTTCTTCCACTCTTCTACTGCTCCCCTGTCGTTTCCTTCTCGAACGCGACTTCCGCCGAACGGAATTCTGTACATGTAGCCTAGATATAAACACATTCTGAATAATTCTTAAAATAAAAAATGACTCTGACCGCCGAGGGCCCCTCAACAGCCTGGGGCCCTTGTGCACTGCACAAGCTGCACCACCTATTGCTACGCTAATTCAAGGTTCTAAGTTTGGTTCTCAAGTCTCAACGAGGCCTTGCTCCGACGTATCTTTGTGATCTCATATACTTCGCCCCATTTCGGCCACTTCGCTGCGTCCTCTTAGGTCCTCAGATCGCCTTGACCTCTTTGTTCCTCGCGTCAGGACCGCCATGGCTCAATCCAGATCATTTGCCTGCATAGGTCCCTCCCTATATATATGGAATGGTCTTCTCCCATCCGTTCGCTCTGCCATCCTCTCTGGTAGTCTTTCGTCATCTTTCTCTTGTCTAAAGACCTGCCTTTTCTCTCGGAGTTGCACGCACTGGGAGCGCTTCTGAAAGGCCCTTGCTGCAAGAAGCGCTTTACAAATGGTCAGATACGATACGATACGATACGATACGATACGCCACTGAATCCATGCTAAACAGAAGCTGGATTGAATTTCCGTTCTTTTGTGGAGAATGCTTTGAATGTTGTCATTGTAGTTTAAGCTGCGCGGGCTTTCGTCGACGCTCATTTGGGGCAAATTTTGCAGCTCGCAATTATCGGGCGCGCTTTTGTCGGCGCGCATGTCGCCCTCCTTCTTCATCCAGACTCGGGACTGGCACTGTCAGAGTGCAAACAATGACGAAGTTATTTCATAATAATTTGTAGACTTCTATATAGACCTAGGTAGCGCCGTTAACGTTGTCTCATGCACAGTGTGTCAACCGATAGCATCGGCGAAGGTATATAGTCTATACCTTCGTCGATGCTATCGGTTGACACTATAGACTATAGGCCTATAGATACACGGACTGCATGTGGTCGAACGTGTGAGCAGGTAAAGCATCAGCTGAATACGAATGGCCACAACAAGGAGATAATAATTATTATTAATTAGCTGCATGCTTTGTACGATTAAAGCAAAATCGATATGAAAATAATAATCTGATTGCGTCAGATGTCGCATCAGAGACTCCTCCTGTGCTTTCCATTCGTCCAATCCCAAGAAGGCAATAATAATAATTATTATTAGGCCTATGGGTTTGCGCATATAGCGCTTAATTGTCGGAATAATGGTCGTGATAGCCTAATAATGCCAACATCTCCTCTCACATAATAGTTTGCTCTGCACAAACGTCGGCAAGTCAATTGTAAACAACATCGCCTGAATTGTCGCGATATGTAAAAATTTCCTTTGATGGTATGATTTGCCTTGCACTCGATGACGGCAGTTCCAATGTTTATACGTACCAAATGATTGTATGGGCACATCTAAGTAGGCCTACTTATATATATATATATATATATATATATAATTTACTCATTTTAGCCACTCCGTCGATCCGTTCGAGATCCAAAAGTCGCCATTGGATTAGACCTAGGCCCTATGTTTTGGCATTTATCTAACCGCAAACGATTGATTTATATAGACTATAGCCTAAGTCTATAACCTATAGCTATATAGTTGTAGGCCTATATAGAATATGGCCAAACTGATAGGAATAGACCTATGCAATCATTAGCCTATATCGTACGTATGTAATCGTAGGCTATTTACCCCTATTAAGCTTAGGCAGATGTGGATTTGGAGAAAAATGCTAAGGATTTCATGGACGGAGAAGAGAACTAATGAATCGGTGCGCGGGGAGCTCGGAATAGAGAGAGAGGAGACACTACAGCAAACAGCAACTTGGAGGAAATTGAGTTACTTCGGCCATGTGATGAGATCTAACGGTTTGGAAAAGGAGCTGATGACGGCATGCGGTGAGGGAAGGAGGAGACGCGGAAGACCGAGGAAGAGATGGTTGGATGAGGTACAGGAAAAGTCTGGCATGAGCTTAGAGGAGCTGAGAGAAGCAACAAGAGAGAGGAGACACTGGAGAGGATACACCAAGAATGTCGCCAGAGCTCCAAGAGCTGACGGCACCAGGTGACCAGATGAAGCTTAGGCCTATATATATATATAATGTATATATTATCGGACATCTGCTTTGGTGTGGCTGTATCTCATGCGTGCTGCTCCTTTTTAATTAGCAAGAGCTCTATAGAGCAGCGTTTATTCTAGACGATTTGGGGGAAGTCCCCCCAGGATTGACATTCCCCCAGAAAAAAAATTGACGAAATGATAATAGTTTTTAGTTGCGGTTTACATCATTGTTTTACCAGAAGTAGGCCTATACCGTGATATTATTTGGTTGAGAAAGAGACTGACCAAGGCCAACCAAATTATGTTAAAAACTACGAGATAAATATTATTCTTAGCTATCATACGAACAGAATCTACTTTATACAGAAGAAATTAAATACGCACATTATAGTTTACAAACAAACAAAAACAAACGACAACATGCACAAAACACACTTAGTGATTGTATAGAAAAAAACATAAAATTATGTACCAGGTAGCCTATTAGGCCTACGTAGTTAAGAAATTGTGCATTGTTGGATGTGAGTGCACATGGACATGCAGTTCCCGTCTAAACAGTTGGAGGGAGGGCATTGAACGAATATTCGCATACATTCACACATTCTGTGTCCACGTGTGTGTGTGTGTGTGTGTGTGTGTGTGTATGTATGTGTGTGTGTGTCCGTGTGTTTCTCTGTAAAATATCCATGCAAATAATTATAAAGTAAAAATTTCTGTGTTTCAGAGCAGACGAATCGCAGCTATTATTATTCTCTTGGCGGTTCGCCTAGCCAGACTTAACCGTGGCTTCGAAGGGGGGCACCACCGGGACCGGAGGAGGAGGAGGAGGAGGAGGAGGAGGAGGAGGAGGAGGAACGATGGCGACATCGTCGTCATCGTCCAACTGCGTCATCGGAACCGTCGGTGACGTCGTTCAGGTTCCCGTCGTCCATGACAACATGACGTTCGAGACACGTCAGTCGTCGCGTCTGCGTGAGATGGAGAAGCGAGTGGAGGCGGAGATGCGGAAGAAGAAGAGGGAGTGGGAGAAGCAGGTGGAGCGGATGAGGGAGGAGTTCCTCGAACTCTACCCGAGCGACCGGGTGTGGGGCAGCGACGAATCGCTGAGCGAACCGTTGGTCGCCAGACGACGAGGCAGCACGGAAATACTGGACAGCAAAAAGATGCGAACGCTCTTCCTCGACTATCCGGACACCGGAAGACGCTACAAGATCCGGTTCAAGGTGGACGGATTCGATCCGAAGGCGATCAAGGTCACGACGGACGGCGAACGGATCGTAGTCCGAGCCACGAAGCCGGAGGAGGGCGAGAACGGAGTGAGCGTCGAAAGGGAGTACTGTCGAAAGATCCAGAAGCCGAAGGAGGTGGATCACTCGAAGTTGAAGTCATATCTGACGGTCGACCACGTTCTCATCGTCGAGGCCCCACTTCCGCCGACGAGTCTCAACCTACGCAAGGCCATCCACAGCCCGTCTCACTCGCACGGGTCGCTGGCGTCTTCAAGGTCACGGTCCCCCTCCAACAGCCCCATCGTCCCCGACACGCCGTCGAAGGAGAAGGTCGGCGTGCCGATCTTCCGCGAGGAGAACGGCCACCGACGGATGCATCTGGTCGTCGAGATGGGGTCGACGTTCAGGCCGCACGACATCACCGTCCAGGTGATCAAGGACAACCGGATCCTCGTGAAGGCGAAGCACGAGGAGAAGACCACAGAGCGACTGTCGAAGAGCAAGTTCACCAAGGAGTACGAGCTCGGCGAGAAGATCGAGACGCAGTCGCTGACCGGTGGCCTCGGCGGCGAAGGGAAGCTCGTCATCGGAGCGTATGCCAAGGGACATGGAGAGGGATTCGGGAAGAACATGGCGAACGACGACGGAGGAGGAGGAGGAGGAGTGGAAGACGGGCAACGTGACGATGAACTCCAGCCTTGCAATGTACTCGGCAGGGCATCAGCGTCAGTCGGCAGGGCACCAGTCGCATCTTCATCGCAGTAGACGACCATGGTGACGACGGTTTCGTACCATGACGACATGAGGAACAACTATAGGCTTATAGTAAGCAGTCCAGTGTCATGAGAATCGTGGAGAAGGAACTGGGGGTTGGAATATGATCCGCGTGGAGTTTGGATGTCAAAAGCAGACTTTACTATATGGGGCCATAAGAAAGACTGGGGGTTGAACCCATCAAAACCCACACCGGTAATTCTCACCCTGAAGCAGTCCGAGTTCCTTTCTGTTTGGCTGGGCATCCCGACCGATCATGGCTGCTGCTGCTGCTGATGTGCAGACCAGTCTGATGCTCGATCAAAGACATAATCCTAGTGGCAGGCAGGGGCGGATCCATGGGTGGCAATCCGGCCATGCCCCCATTTAGAAAATTCTTTTTTTTTTAATCACCAGCCATTTTGGCGTGGAAAGTGGACGTGCCCCCCCCCCCTATCAGTTCGGCAGACATTTACAAAAGTAGTCTATGATGATTTTTAAAAGTCGTCAACTTTTTCGGGGCAATAAAATAGTATATTTTTCCGTGAGAATCGGACAGACGACTGAAAAAGGTCATCAGATTTTCCGGCGACTAAAGATTAAATTTATCCTTGCCCAAGACCGAAAATTTTACACCCTCCTCGAAATGTTCTGGATCCGCCACTGGTGTACAGTGGTGGAAGGTATCGAAGGCCTATACGCCACTGTGACTGCATGCTCTCGCTTCATTGGCAACCAACGCCTAATGTTTTGGTCTTAACTAAACGAATTCCTCCGAGCGACAACAGAGGACAAGACTTAGTAATTACTGTCTCCTGCCCCTCATGACGACACGGTCCGTTGCAGAACGGTCACCTGCAGATAATTGTCAGTTAATGAGAGGCAGCGATCCGAGACAAACAGTGACGTCACTTCGTCCGCATTTGTGTTTCTGAAAGACTTATATGCTACCAAAACAGCTCCTTCTGACGAGTTTCACGCAATCGGTTTCCATGCGAATTAACAGCAGAATTATTATAGGATAAAAATGTGTAAGGATAATTAAGGATAAGAAATTAATTAAATAACACCAGGAAAATATGAGTAGCTAATAGCTATATAAAATATGCCTGTTTGGCACGTATTATTGGTATTAAGGCCAGTGGCGGCGCCAGGATTTCAGTTTTGGGGGGCTGAAGCCTCCCACAGGAAATTTTCCATTATCATCCACCAAAATTTCTGACCTTTTTTCAGTTTGCCATGCAAAAAAACCGGATAACCTTTTTTAGGGGGCTGAGCATTTTATAGGGGAAGGGCTAAGCCCCCCTTTAGCGCCGCCACTTATTTAAGGCACGTCATACCCCAAAGGATCAACTTTAAAAGGGCGTCTGGCGACCTGACCGTTTGTAACTGCGTTGATATCTAATTATTATACCGGCCTTTCTGAATTTTAATCTGATCGATTTCTCTGTGATTGTTGTAAATAATCGCAACTCGTCGACACTAGGGAATGTAATCCCGGGATCCCGAATTCCGGGATCCCGGACATTTTACAATCCCGTAATCCCGGGATTGACAAGCACGGAATCCCGTTTTTCGGGATTGCAAAAAATCGGATTTTTCATTAAATTACTTCAACATTTTGCAGTAATTCTTGGGTCAGTAGACGCCAAAACGACAGATAAGCAGACACCCTAGTGAAAGTAAGCTGGCGGCCAGCAGAAAACCCAGAGGAGTGACTGGAGGTAGGCGTTTCTCAGTGATCAGACAGCGGATTTGGGTTTGCTCCCTCCCATTACTTGTTTGGTTCATGTATATAGACTATAGAATCCTACACACACCAATGACCCACACACCATTCAGTGACTGATAGAACATAAACAGATGTCAGATGCCAGTAGAGTTGGCCGACTAGGCCTGGAACGTCGCAGCGCCTAACTCCGATTCACACGTGTTGACGACACCCCACCCCTATAATTGCGCCGATCTGTGATCTGGACGGCATACAAATGCGCTCTTGCTGCCTTAATATCAGAGGACTGCAGTTAGGCTAGCCGGCAAGATCAGTCATTCACTGGTGAATCTTGGCTAGCCTGCTACCTGTTTTCCTCGCTGTGTGGTCAGTCGGTGCGCTGGTCACCTTGTATCGTCTGTCCTAATTCCGGGTCACCGTTATGCAGAGGACTATTTATTACCCTATTCAGAGTGATCGCAACTTAAGCCCAGTTAACGACGGGGGAGTCTAAAATGAGCTCAACTCACGGCAATCTAGGTCAAAGGAGAGACACGGGAGTGACGGGAGGGCAGGCCAGGGTGGACAAGGAGAGGGGTCTAACTTGGTTGTGTAGTGGGATAGAAGCCACTGGTCGCAGGCCTATCACTATCAAGTTTCAAACAAACCCCGCTGCTGCCAGGGACCACCGGCAAACGCCCTTGCCGTGAGTCATAATTGATCGCGGTTGAAGTAGCGAAGACAAAGAGTAAGCTTTACTGTATTTGACCTACTACTATACTAAGTCCAAGAATTTTTTTTAATTGCCCTTATAAGTCAATCCCGGGATACCGGGATCCCGGGATTGACTCATTCATAATCCCGGAATCCCGGGATTGAGGATATGTCCCGGGATTACATTCCCTAGTCGACACCTGTAGGCTGTTATACAGTAGGCTGTAGGCTAAGCATGTGCCTTTGTGCGTTTGAAAGCATGGGCGGATGAATAGGCCTAGGTCTCAGGTGCAAGGGTCTTAGATGTAATTCCAATCTCCAAACTTCTGAAGCGCCACTCGAGAGGCAAAAGCAGGGCACCAGCTTATTTACGAGCGCTGCGTTGAGTCAGAAGCGTTGTCAATAAGAGTAGTCCAAATAAGGTCCGAGTTCGGTTACCCGGGTGTCAGAGGGGGCGGAGCAGATGCTAAGGCGGGTACATATCGCCTTGGTCGTTCATTGGACGGTGGAGGATCATAATTATGAGACTGATGAGTTAGGAGTTCTTGAAGAGGCAGTGGTGCAGACAAGGGGGGAGTTTCGGGGGTTAGACTCTCCCCCCCACCAGCCTAGGAATTTGCTTTAAAGGTTATTTATCCACTTAAATAAGAAAAACAAAACAATTGCTTGTAGTAACAATTGTTTTTCTTACTTTATTCCCTTTGTTACTTTATTCCCTTTTTATTTACTGTAATACTGCTGGGTTGGTGTCAGAAAGGGTATCCGGCCAGGCAAAAAACCCAAACTAACCTCCATCAAAATTTCCTGGCTACGCCACTGTGAAGAGGTGTCACTTCAACTTCGAACGGAAAGCCCAACGTGTGCTGAGGAAGGTGATGGTGTGTGCAAGTCCTTCACTCGCAGTTGCTTCTGCGCTTCAGTGTGAAACTCCAATGCAGTGTCTGCGCTGTAGTTGGGAGTGCTTCTGAGTAGTGATCTTGAAGAGACGCTATAGCAAATGGAGAAATCAATAAATAAATTGCATTCTATTTAAAATTTCTACTGAACAACTGGTCTTCAAGATCAATCTGTATGGAACCTACGGAAAGTTATATAAAACCAGTTTAAAATAAATAAAATACTGTAATAGGTAGTTGTCAAAGTATCACAACTGTCTTCACTTCATTTCGTGCTGGCGACACCTAGTGCCGGTTTCAGTTAACAAGTGTCATGGACATAGAACAGGCCGCCACAAATTATACATGGAATCTTGTCTGCAGCATTCAAGATAAAGGCTAATGGTTAACTGTGCATCTTAATAATTTCTATCAATTCTGTCCATTTTTGTCTCAAATTTTTACTGAACTTCTGACTGTCAGTAGCAATGCATGGGTAAATGTGTAGGTTGGTAGGTTTGTTATGAAAAGCAAAAAACTCCATCTTGAACTTTTCGATACAGCCTGGAAACTTTCCTCAACCAGGAGACTGCACACAGCTCTGCCTACAACCGCCAAAATGGCGCTGTGAAAACTGGTCAATTCGCTTACAACACAACTCACCTCAAAGAGCAAAATATGCCGGGCTGGACAGGATTTAAGCATTTGTAGTAGGGTGAACTATTCAGAAGCACTCCATGTGTGCAAGGCCACACAGAAAGAAGGCTTTGAGAAAAGTGAAAGAAGAGAGACAGCCAGAAAGAATTGTAGAGCGAACAGAAGGAGAAAGCGTATTCCAACTTTTAGAGAAGGTCCAATTCAAGCAAACGATTGAAACTGAATCCTATCAATTCAAGTATAGGGAATCAAAATATCGCCTGTCGGAGGAATAAAGTGGATGGTGGGGGCAGACAGAATGAGGCCAGAGTATTACGTATGATAACAGATGGAAACAACGTGTTGTTTAGCACCATTGGAGGCAAGGAACCAACAGATCATGAAGGCTGCAGGTCTGTTACGCGCAAACTGTACTGACTGATTGAAGTCCATCACCCAAATAGCATGTGCAAACACTCTGCCTCGTTAGGGCCAGAATCTGACAATTCACAATAAATATAAAAATACTTTTGATGATACACATTTCCATCAAATATTCTGCTACGTTTACATTTTAGTTAATTAAGAAGTAGGGTCTGCCCATTTCTTAAACTTGGAATCAACGTCTTCTGGAATTACAACAGAGTCCAAATTCTCCATTCCTTTCTCTGGTTCATCGGCGATCAAAACCTGAACGAGGTTTTCGATTGCGACTTGAACTGTCGGTGACTGTTCCCACTTGTCCAGCTCTCGAATAATCACGTACGTGTTCTTGTCCTTTACATATTGACGACAAATCTTGGTTGCACACACCTAAACAAGTTTCAGCATAGGTTAATTTAATAGTTCAGCATATATAATAACTTTCGTAAAGATCCTCAAAGATGGCACAAAGAATCAAATGTAGCTAAATCTAAACTTTACATGGGGATGATTGTTGCATACATGTAATGCTATCTACTTCACACTTTGTACAGAATTCTCAGAAACAGGTATAATATTTAATCATGATATTTACTATATCTGCACCAGGGTTTTTTAGCGTGTAGTTGAATGCAGTGTGCAGAACGTCCAAATGGATTTGTGCAGTTGTAGAAGCACTTTTGTGCAGCTAAAAACTAGTAAAAAGGGTCCTGTGATAGTGAGTAATTTACCATAGACGATGTGAAAGTAAAGAAGAGGTTGTGCAGTTATGAAAATTCATTTAAAAAGTCAAGATCTGCGCATGACAAGAATGCGTGAACACATGTGCATGGATCAGTGCCTAAAGTGAAGAAAAATAAGTGCTCCTTACCTCTCCAAAAGAAGTGCCTGGATGCCCCTTACCATTCCATGCTGTGCTGGCCAAGAAGTGACTGGACGGCATTCAGATTTTAAAATAAGTGCATGGATGCCGTCCATGACCGTCTAGGCACACTTTAAGCCCTGGCATGGATAATACACAATGTTTATTCTAAACTCTAAAATTGTATTCAACAGAATATCTCATAATTAATCAACTTAATTATACCTTATTAACCGTTTCGATCAGCATTTTTCGGATTTCATCCTCTGGTTCCCTTTTCTTATCTTCGCCAAGATACTGCAGATCATCCGGCAACTTCTCTGTGTCATCCTCGTCAAACTCCTCCGGTCCAGCCAAAGGAAGCAGCAAGCGTGGAAGGAGATCAACGGCTTCACTCAACAACCACTCGTGATACTCTACCAGAAAACATCAGACAAAATTTTTCATGCAAGTCTGCAGGGTTTCAAAAAGCACCAAAACACAAAAATCATTAACAGCAAAGTTCTTCAATATTGATGCCATAGCTTAATGCATGAGACAATTGAGACATCGAGACCAATCGTACAACAAAATCAAGTCACAACCGTCTACAAGAAATCTGCTTTTAGTTACACTTGAATCCAATATAATATTCTTGTAAAGCTTTACAGAATCTCTACAAATACATGATGATGATGATGGTGCTCTGCCCAAAGGTAGGTTCATTGGCTTTACACCCCTGGGGATGATAATGAGTGAGGTGGTTTCCCGTTGCCTTCCCCACAGACAATGATGGGTAAGCAACTTGCCCAAGGTCGCTCCGCGGGAGCTTTCGCCCCTGCGTCCCACACGTGCTAGCCCGAGATATCTAAATCTCTGAATGTCAACTCCCAGCCTGGGGCTTGAACCGCAGTCCATTGCAACCAACAAACGAATGCTGCTCTCGCTTACCGGTGTAGCTAACTAGGCCAAATACATAAGAATTCATAAATATTAATTTATGTAATAGTTAAGGCAAATCTATAAGAAAAGCAAATAAAGTGAGACAAATAATGTTGATTTTAATGGTAAAATCGTTTCTCATGCAAAGTGAAGCATTTCCCACTGCTTATAAAATTTCAAAGATATAAATGCAACATAAAAGCTGAAGACAGACAAGTGATAAATAATAATCTAAAGATATTTTAAAAATTTATAACAACGTAAAAACTGAAGGCACTAAACACAATTTCAAACCAAGCCTTTCTTACGCATAGCTAGCTTAGCTACCAATGCACCTTTGATAAACAACAATGGCAGCAACAAAATTCAATTTACCTGTTTCAAAGCAACAGTTTCTTAACGTTCTAACAACTCCTTGACGAACAATAACCGACTCGGACTGGATTAGCGGCAGCAACCTTTGAACAATGCATCTGCTCTTGTCCAAAATAAGCCTCCGCGTCGCCTGCTGACAGCTCATGTTCGATAGAAAGCTGGCGAGATACTCCAGCTTCTCTGGTGTTTTAGACAACATTTCAACAACTTTATACATGCCTAAATCTCTGTCTTCGCCATCAAGGCATTTCTCTATTACAGCTGAACACTCTTCCCACCGCGACAGATTCGCTGCTACCTTACACGCGTTGTACGCATGCACACTGCCTTCCGACAAACAACAATTCATCAGTTTTGAAACGAAGTCGCTGAAATTCGGAAGACCAGCTAATTTCACGGAATTGTCTAACTCCGCAGCAAGGTTTATAAGACTTTTGTATGCGTTACGCGAGATATCGAACTCTTCATCTTCTGTCAATTCAACGACCGATGCCAGGCAAGTAGGGTTGTTTCCGATAAACTTCCTTCCTTCATCTGTTCCTGTGCAGCCAAGCAGGTATTGCATTGCAGTACTACGTACATGCGTGGGAGATGATTTCGACAGAAACTGCACAAACGTCTCCAGGACATCGCTAGTAAATTCAGAATCTTCACTTGCCATCCTTAGACTCTACAGAAAAAAGCACATAGGAAAGTGTGACAAAGTAGCGGAATGCACTGCACATGATAGGTTTTTCTCTCTACTACTATGCAATACTATTTACAGATTTTATGAAGCATCTCTCACAGTAAATCGTGATCAGAGGCGCTCCTAGTGCGAATAACCTCTCAAAAAATAAAAGTTACGGGCAGATACAGGGGTACCCCACCCCTATCAGATACGAGATCTGATCAGGAGTTATAGCAAGAAGGTCATTCCACAGCAAAGGTCCAACAGAGGCATCTATAGGTACGGTGAATAACTTATTCCACCAAAACCGTAGATTGCCATATTAGCTAGGTCAGAGGGGTGCTGACCGAATCCCCAGACCGAATCCCCAAACAAATTTCGGTCGACTTCCCCAATTCGATTTTCACAAAACCTATTGATTTTCAGACACTAAACTTTGTTATCAACAATTAATTAGTCCATTGTACCATGTACTCAGGATGACTCTGGACAGCTTTCAGGGTTTCGGCCAATTTCTATTATAAAGCTGCTTTCGGGAAATCAGGCGTTGTATATTCTTGCGTCCTCCGAGATTTGGGTTTCGGGGATTCGGGTTGTTCCCGGTCAGAGACTGTTGTTGGGAAGGATTGGTGAAGTGAACCCGGATACTTCGAAATTTCCGTCGATTCTTACAATAATTTTACCTCTAACTTTCCATTATCTTCATTAAATGTGTGCGCTAGATGAGCGCCGAAATGTTTTTAGAACACTGTGGAATATTTCCAACAGCACGTGGATAGTAGGCCTACCTTTAGTTTCCAATGCTATATAGGATTACTTTTGGACAGACTCTAAAGAATAAATGAAAGCTTGAAATGGCAAAAACCATCACATTTACAAAATGTTGTCTTAAAATAAATACGTTTTATACCTTACTCCGTATTAAACAACGAGGCTAATAATAAATAATGTTTCATAACATTTCGCAAATTCGCAGAAACATCAGAAGACTGGTTCTCTGTTGTATGTGATGTGAGACTTAAAGACTCGTTTCTTTAGCGCAACTATGTTATAGGATAATTAAGTAAATTATATTCTTTAATATAACCAGCTGCCAAAAAGCACTCTGGCGAACAGTGTCACAATTTAAAACTCATACAGCAACATCAAGATTAAATTACCCTTACCTCCAGCTCTAGCCAAAAGGTGCAGTTCTAAATAAATTTGTGAAGCTGTAAAGCATATTCGTGTAGTTAGAAACAGCTTGGGAATAATATAAGATGAAGGATGGGAAGGGAAATGTAAATGTAAATGTAATCGCAAATTTATATAGCGGCTGTGTTATGGCTTCGACCCTGAGGGTGAGATCCTTCACCACCGCTACTCCACGTTTATATTGCGACCGAGCCACCCGCAGTAAAGATCCGAGAAATTAATCTCTGACCGACCGGTAATCGAACCCGGGCCGCCGGCGCGGCGAGCGGGCTACCAACCCACTCGGCCACCGAGGATGGAGAGAAGGCCCAGAGGTTGTGCAGTTTAAAGAAATTCCTTAAAAGAAGCCCTGAAAAAAACTTAGCCTATATTCAACCAAAATGCCCCAAAAAGCGTTGACGCCCCACACCTTCCCCATATAATTAGTCCTAACTCCTCCATATCGCATGCAGTTGGTCGCTTTGATCACCAAGGATTCACATCATGTTTCTGGAAGTTGTGCGTACAAAACAAAATCCTGGAAGCGCTACTGCATGATGAAACTGCCCGGATGATCCAGCATCATCTCTCTACGCTATCTATTCACTCGATCGTCTATCACTCATACTGAGAATTGTCATGGATCGTCAGAGGCAATGGCTTGTCACGGGATGGTGTGGACCTTTGGGGTGGTTTGAACCACGTGCCTCACTCTGAAAAATATGGTTTACACACAATATGTTCGTATCCCTTGAGCATTCAATCGGGTTTGGGATGGGGGGGGGGTGGAGTCTAGTAAAGCTTGTTAAAAATTATATAGACTCCTAGTAAAAAACAATGTTTTCATAACCACCCCACATTCTAAGGGTTGGCTCAATTCTAGTCACAGAATGCCTTGCTGTTTCAGTAATAGCCTACACAGTCATGAATGATTTGTATCGTCTGGAATTAGACCTGACACCAGAGACACAATCAGTCACTATAAGCAGACAGAGAAGAAGATAACGACGACGACGAAGACAACGATGAGAACGACGACGGCATCGACATTGATCGATGACGATGATGAAGAGGAAGAAGAGGAAGAAGAGGACGAAGACGACAATGCTGCTGCTGCTGATAATGATGGTGATGATGCTGCTGCTGATGATGATGGTGATGATGGTGGTGGTGGTGGTGGTGGTGGTGATGATGATGATGATGATGATGATGATGATGATGATGATGATGATGATGATGATGATGATGATGATGATGATGATGATGACGATGATGATGACAATAATACTAAAAATTTATGAACCTAATAAAATAAACGAAAGACGTCCAAACAATCAATCAAGTTGTCCAGCTGCTGTCCGCATGCAGCATCGATGACATACAAGTGAATTAAACGTGCATTAGCAAACGTTGAAGCAATTAACGAACCTGCAGCATTTAAGAAATCAGTAAAGAACGCGGCTGAATCGTAGGCCATAATTAATAGGCCTACCTCTATAGATACATTGTAATTCGCATTCTCGTCATACAAAGCGTGTAGGCTTACTGTTTCTTATTGAGTGACCAACGGTCGGAGGGCTGCTGATGGTGTCTCTCCTCCTCCTCCTCCTCCTCCTCCTCCTCGTCCTCCTCGTCCTCCTCCTCTCCTTCTCGTTCTCTTTCTCCTCCTCTTCCTTCTTTTCCTCCGCCTGCACCTCTTTTTCTCCTATTCCTTCTCTGCCCCTTTGCCTCCTCCTCTTCCCTATTCTCCTCCTCCTGCTCCTCCTCCAATTCCTCCTCCTGCCTGCCCTCCTCCTCCGCCTTCTTCTCCTCCTACTCTTCCTCTGCCTCCTTCTCCTCCTCTCTCCTCCTCCTTCTTCTCTCCTCCTCTCTCCTCCTCCTTCTTCTCCTCCTCCTCCTCCTGCTACTCCTTTTCTCTCCTCCTTCTTTCCCTCTCCTCCTCCTCCCCCTCCTCCTCCTCCTCCTCCTCCTCATATTCCACCTCTCTCCTCCTCTCCCTCCTTTTCCTCCTCCTCCTCCTCCTCCTCCTCCTCCTTCTTCGTGTTCGACCCATAGACAATATAATTATTCGGCCTTAGCAGAACAACAGCCGTTGAGAGAGGTGTCATTAAAGCGCACTGCGGGCTTTACGACCAGCATCACCGCAATATAAATAAATATATGTGTATATGTACATATATATATAATTATATATAAATTGCATATATATAGGGCCTACTGCTGCATCATATAATTTTATATACACTGTTGCATATATGCATATACTGTCTCATATAAAAAGAAATATTCGGTCCATATATATAATGTATAAATATATTATATATAGTATATTATATATAGTATATTATATATATATATATTATATAAACAAATTAAGTGACTGATGCATTCGCAGGTTGCGAGGCAAACAAACGCATATTGTTGCATATGCGCCGTAGTTGTATGAAGAGAAAGGCATGCACATGTTAAGACGATGGAACAACACATACAGACAGACAAGCGTATACACTAGTAAACAGACAGACAGACAGACAGACAGACGGATGGATGGATGGATGGACGGACGGACGGACAGACAGACAGGTGGACGGATGCGTATGTCTCGCAGACGATCTATGGGTCGGGATGTGCAGTGCATGGGGTATGAGGGAAAAGGCAATGGAGGAAAAATCGTTTCCGGTTCGTTGTTTATGCTGACCGTGCGGTTCGTGTGTCGAAAATCCGAGCGACGATAAATCTGTTGGAATAAAAGTCGTTGGATTCTTACATCGTCGACCAATTCACCCGTCCAGGGTTGTCCGTCCGTGGGTCGTTTCTCACCCGACCCGACCCGACCCGACCCAACCCGACCCGACCCGACCCGACCCGACCAGGCGCATCAAACAATAGACCCGTCCAGACCATGCAGGCCCAGCAATGCCAGATACATTCAGATCCGATCTATCAATTATAAAGAAAGTGTTAATCCATGAATACAATAAGAAAAATTATTAGCCTATGTTTAGGTTATGCTAATTCGCATGCAGAACTGAATAAAAAGAAGCTGCTTTATACATAAAATTAATATCTATACATACAGTTAGAGGAACTACTTTGATTTTTCCTTACTTATCGTACTCTAATTACCATATGTTGGGGTTCAAATGGGGGAGGGGATGCTCGGTAGCGCATTGGATGCACACTGGCATGGAGGTCAGCGAACCCGAGTTCGAGCCCCGTATATGGCGGGCGTGCTTTGCAGGCTGCTATTACATGTTTGTATGTGCACTTGTTATAGCGCCCCTTCAACCTCTCTCTACTCAGAGGCGCTCCCGAATGCAGAGCGGACACTGCATCGGAGTTTCACACTGAAGCGCTGAGCAATTGTGAATGAAGGATTTGCCCAAGGTCCTTGCGCGGCGAGGCGGATTCGATCCTCGAACCTTCCGGCTTCAAGGCAACGACGCCACCACTACACCACCGCGCCCCACGAAAAAAGCAAGAAGCTTCTAGCATCTGAAAGACAGCATAAAAGGAAGACATAGGCCTACATTAATCTCAATGGTGTTTTGTTGCGCACTCAGAACTTCGGAAGCATTCTGTTATAGGGTCGTGTATTGCAGGCTGTCTGTTCTGTTAGTAGTCAAGAATAATGTCTTCTTTCATTTGCATTCGTGTGAATTGTTCCAATTGCATATCCCGTCCGCACGCTGTAACCGGTTGCGGTCTGTCAATTGACCGGATTATTCAATAAAGAATATTGTTATTATTAATACCAGGATTATTAGGATAATTGGTGTTTTAGTAATAAATGTTAAAATTTGTTCACACTTTTGTATTATTTTCTACTGCAGGGTTCTGCAGTTGCCTCAGTTTAGGGTTTAGACTAGACGATAGGTGTATGTAGGCCTACATTGTACAATATTGTGCATTTATAATCACAATAGCGTTTAGGCTATAATCAAGTTTATTGTAACAAATTAATTGTTTATCCATCCCAACTAGCCTACATGCATGAAAAAGGGACAGCTCTGCATTAGCAGATTTTTCAGGGCATAGGCCTAATCATTTAAGGCAGTCCTGCTGACGACATTCGCAGTCGCAGATTTATCAGTTTTCTAGATTTACCTGAGATTTCTGTTGTTGCTTCAATAAACGATTGATTGATACATACGCGATGTTATCATATTAATGCATTATCAAAAAACCATAGGCCTATAAAATAGATTTATGGATTTAGCGGTCATAACCGTCTATAATACCGCGTCTAACCAAAAAGCATCTTGCATAAAGCGCGCAAGCTGCGTAAGTCTAATCATGATAAATCTTGAGCAAGATAAGTTTAAAAGTTATTTCTGATAGGTTATATAATTCCAATGATTCGAGAGTGATGAAGTCCGACACTGTTGATTCCAACTACGCATTGTCGTTAGAGACACCTAGCGAATGTGCGTGAAATAAGAACTATCAGAAACACAGGCAGAGGCTGAGGCAGACCGAGTCAAGCAGACAGACAGACAGACAGACAGACAGACAGACAGACAGACAGACAGACAGACAGACAGACAGACAGACAGACAGACAGACAGACAGACAGGCAGGCAGGCAGACAGACAGACAGACAGACAAACAGACAAAAAGAAAGACAGGCAGACAGGCAGACAGACAGGCAGACAGTCAGACAGACAGACGGACAGACAAAAAGACAGACAGACAAACAGACAGACGCAGACAGACAGACAGTCATGCAGACAGACAGAGATAGACAGAGACAGGCAGACACAGACAGAGACAGACCAAGACGGACAAAGACATACTGAGATACAGATAGAGACAGACATATACTGAGGCACATAGGCAGACAGACAGGCAGACAGACAGAAAGAGACAGTCAGAACGACAAACAGATACAGTGAAAGACAGAGACAGAGACAGAGACAAATAGACTTATGTTGTGTCCTTTTAGTGTCATGGCGGCGGAAGTTACTATATCTTTAAGGGACAATTAGCCATACGGTTAATTAGACGGATGGCTAATGATGCCAATCAATCATAAAAGACCTCGAAATCCTTTACTGCCACCGGCTGCCTGAAGGAAAAAGGAGAATCGATTTTGCATTCATGTAACCTAGATATTTCAGTAGACCTTTGTGGTAGGTCTTTGAATGGGTCTTTGCATAAAACCTTTTAATAGGCCTTTGCGTGTAGGCCTTTGAATAGGTCTTTGCAGCAGGCCTTTGAATAGGCCTTTGCATTTAGGCCTTTGAATAAGTCTTTGCAAAAGACCTTTGCATATAGGTCTTTACATGTATGCATCTTTGAATAGGCCTTTGCATGTCAGTCCATGCAGTAGGTTTATGCATGCTGTGTCGGAGGTTCATTTGAGCAAACGACTAATTCTATTAGATTAGTATGAAGAATTTGCTAATTCTAATAGCAATCTACTAGCAATCTAGCTGGTAGTAGGCCTATCCTTATCATTATCATCATCATCATCATCATCGTCATCGTCATCGTCATCATCATCAAGTTCAAGTTTAATTCATTTTATTTTCCACAATATATAATTGTACACATCACTGCATACAAAATATTTCGATTTTTTTCCAAAATCAGTCTGGAAGGGAAAAAAGTTGAATGAGCTTATCGAGTCCACGTTGCATAATAATCAAAAGAATCATCATCACTGCGGTCCATGGGTTCAGTGATCGTTGGTGTCAATCGCACATGTTTCACCATCCGTCTCAACTTGTGTCTCTCCGGTGCCATTCTTCTCAATTTGTGGATCTCCATTTCGCACCAGTCTGCAGTGATGTCGTCAATCAAAAGAATACACGTACATGTAAATAATTTGACCGTACTATATATTAAGTATTTACTATAACTTGTATCATGTACATCCTCCTCCTCCTCCTCCTCCTCCTCCTCCTCCTCCTCC
>OX457044.1:35347781-35360281 GCA_949752735.1 Lumbricus terrestris | reverse complement strand
GATTGCGTGACTGTTGTACTTCGGATTCTGCGCCGTAAAAGGAGCAACTAAAGTCTTATATATATAGAGCAGTTCACATGCAACTCGGTCACAAGTTCCCATCAGTAGAAGCACCGTCGACTGTTCATATAATGTGAAGCAATGTAAAGTATAATGTGATGCATATAATTGAAGTTCATACGCGGCGCCCCGGTCACAGAGACACTGATTACACTGTATACATATATCGACGAAACAGACCTGCTTTTGTGGCATCATACAAGGAAAGTGGTGACAATGGGTCATCGGTGTCGTTGTTGTTGTTGTTGTTATGGCCACTGCGACAATGACAACAATGGTGATGAGAATTTAGGGTTGATGCGAGTAAATGTCTGGACATCAAGTCGACATGAAAGGCGCAAGTTTATGCAGCGCCTCAAATCCCTTTGTAACGGCAAACGACGTCGGAGCTTCTGTCTGAATTATTTTGTATAAGTCTTAATGGCTGTTGCTGCAAATGAATGCTTTGACTTCTTTTACTTCTACCAGTTCAGTGACGTCGCTCGAAAAGTGTAAATGTAAAAAGTGGATATTGGTTATTATTTACATTACCGCAATACTTAATTGCTTATATAATTATGCAGTTTGCATTTCTATCTGTAGCCTGTAGTGACAGACTGAAAATAATTATTATTCATTAATTGTAATAGAGTTAAGGTGAATATATAGGACTTATAGAAGGGCCTGTATATATATATATATATATATATATATATATATATATATAGTTATATACACTGTGTCCCAATGAAAAGTAGACCCCAACAAAAAGTGCGATAACTCGGTCAAAACTTGTAGATTTTCCTGAAATTTTGAAAACAACACTAGTCATATAATGCCGCCAAAATAATCGTAACGCCGTTTGGAGATGTTGCTGAGTTTGCCAAGTTTATGAACGTTTGAGATGCAGTAAGCTACCAAAAAGGGAAAATATCCAACTTTCAAGAACTATAAGAAAGTGAAGTTCAGCTACAGCTGGAGTTCAAAAGTCCTCCTTTTTCACGAACACATAGCCTACTTGACCGTAGATGTATAGGCCTAGACCTACGCCACTGTTTGTTGGCCCAGTCGATGATCACATGGTCGATGTCACGAATTCGGTATACCGATAAACGCGCCCCTCCAGTACACGCTCCAGATTTTGATAGTCAACTGGAGTGAGGTCTGGACTGAACAGTTGGGCAGCCACACAGCTGGAGGGATTTGAAGTCGGGTGTCTTCCGGAACAGGAGAGCAATGGCCTCAAGTGCGTCTATGCGGTCATGTACAGCACACAATGGCCTGTGCTCTTAACAGTCGTATTCACCATCTCCAGATATACCAGATATATCGCCATGCATGCAGTGTATGAGAATTGCCATTCTCTCTATTAGTTTTATCGACGTCATAAATGACGTCTTTATTACATTACAATCTGCTGTTCACGTCAGATGAATGCAGCCTATTGATGTGCTTCAATTTGATTTATAATACGTTACACGCTTTTTGTTCTGTCTCTCTTCTGTAAACAATTATCCTATAGGTCATGTTTCTCTGTCATAAAGAAGCTGATTAGCACCCTCCTCCTTTACTCAAGCTTGGGACTGGCATTACCAATTTGACGGTAAAAAGCGGCGGTGGAGTTTCATGACTATATAGGCCTATATAATTCTCTGCTTTATGTCTCTTCATTTATTGCATGTTACATGATATATTTCATGAAATGGCATTTATTTGCAGAAGCAGATCTAGTTTTCGAGTCCACTGAATTTACGATTTCATAACGCAGTCTGCATATTGGCGATACGTCATCAAAAACACCCTCTTACGTCACTATATCATCCTGCGATGACTCACCGGTCGCTATTTATAGCCGTCCAGCAATGTAACTGTCAACTCATAACATCATCTTCCTTCCCCTTCGGTCGGTCCCTGCTGCGCCAGGAATGGGTAGAGGGTCGGTCGGTCGGTCGGTCGAGACTATCGGAAGACAACCGCTTAATTTTCATCGTTTCCTGAATTGCAGCTTGCACATAAAAGGAAGATTTACCAATTCGATTACGTGGCTTTCACGTCAGCTCTGCAATTCTCAGTGTAACCGGTAGGTTTATCTATAATAGGCCTACGTATCCAGAGAATAGGGTGACCAGAATGCGAATGAATAGACGCTATAGCTATAAACCAGCAGATGCAAATTCATCGCATTCTCCTTGATGCTATAGATATGATTTGTCACCTTATACTGTGTAGGACTATACATGGGCACGTAGCATATGGGCCTAAAATAGGTCTAAATAGAACTATAGCCTAATTGGCAGCGGTGTTGTAAGCCTATACTGTCATGTAATGGCTTCGTCAAACAGTAGTTTCTAATATAAACAGACATCATTTTTCCATAAGAGTGTGGCCTGTGACGTAACGCGCAGCGTGCAAACGGTATTTATATAGCGCCTCCACAAACCTCTCGGAAGCGCTCCATCGCATCCCGTGCATAGCACTGTAGAGGTGTAAAGTTTAATGGCGAATAATGGTCGTTGGTTCTAATGTCGCGCCTTCCGGCCGAAACATATTGCATTCGCACTCTGAGATCTATGTGACCAGAGAGAGACCACGTGGGCGTCTTCGTCTATAGGGTCAGCGCATCGAGTCTCCGCGTTACAACCATTCAGCCAGAGCGTAATGCGCGATTAATTAAGCACTTTTATAGGCCTATCTCTCTCGCAGTCTGGTACGTTTTTAAACGGCTGGTCGGTGTAGTCGAGAACGGGTGTCCGGTGCTTGTTTGTTTATTACCCATGGACCGAAATTTCTTATTTATTTAGCGCCTTTAATTTTGGACAGGAATAGACTTAGAGGTGTCGGGGTAATCGGTGACCTGGTGGTCAGTTCGTAGAGATGAGAGATCCACTGTCCAGAGTCTACGCTATTATAGAAGCTATTGAGTGCAAGCACAAATTGTCTGGTCACTCTGCATGGTAGTTGGCACCATCATACCATGGATGACCATGATGACCACGATGATCAACAGGGCAGAAATAAAAAGCCAGAAATAAAAACTTCAGCGGAATAGTGTGTATACCTCGGGTTCATTGCAAACTGTTCATTAATGCATTAAGTTAATGTCTTAAAGATGAATAAATGACACGATGTCAATTTAGTTGACATAAAGAGTATTTAATTATAAGGTTTTAATATCTATAGAGCACTAAAAATTAGGCTATAAGAGATGTAGGTTGCGAGAAATACACTATCGCACTGTGTATTTAGGCATGTGCTTCCATGTGGTCATGGGCATTAAATGACATTGTGTAACTAACTGCGCGTATATACATGTATAGGCCTACATATCCAAAATGGATTCATGTTAAGCTGGGAGTTCCCCAAGGCTCTGTCTTGGGTCCTCTGCTCTTTATTCTATATACGGCCGACATCCCCTCTCTTTTCCCACTCTCTGGAACAGCCGGTCATCTCTTTGCAGATGATGTGCAAGCATATGTCCACGGGTCTCCTTCATCCCAGCTACTTTTAGTTGAACGCATCCGGTCTCTCTCACAATCCCTACACTCCTGGATGTCATCAAATCGTCTCTCTCTTAATGCCTCCAAAACACAGTTTATTTGGTTCGGCACACCTCAGCAGCTTTTGAAAATTGATTTTGTTCTCCTCTCTGAATTATTTCCTCACTATACCTTTTCCTCAACTGTTCGTGATCTGGGTGTTACTCTAGATAGTTCCCTTTCATTTAAAGACCATATATCTAATCTTACACGCTCCTCATATTTTCATTTAAGGCGTCTAAGGGCAGTTCGGCGTTCTGTTTCGCTTTCTGTTTTTACCACTTTGGTCCATGCTTTCATTTGCTCCAGAATTGACTACGGTACTGTAATTCTCTTCTAATTGGTCTTCCCAAGGTTAGACTCTCACCTTTGCAGTCGGTCCTTAATGCGGCCGCCAGATTAATTGCACGCCTTCCACGCTACTCTCATATCTCTACTTTTATGTTTGAGCAGCTCCATTGGCTTCCTCTAACTGCGCGCATTCAGTTCAAAATTCTCATTTTGGTCTCTAAAGCACAACGGGGTCTTGCTCCAAAATATCTAACCAATGGAATTCGCAGGCCAGTTTCAGCCTCCTCGCATCGTCCACTCCGCTCTTTAAACAGATTTGAACTTCTGGTACCTCCTACTAGAACGGCTGTGGCTCAGTCCCGTTCCTTTACATCAATTGGCCCCTCTCTTTGGAATACGCTCTCTCCTTCTACTCGATCTCAACTTCTGACAGGTAATCCCTCCTCCTCATTTTCTTTTCTTAAAACCTATTTTTTTCTCTCGTGGCCTTGCGCACTGGGAGCGCCTCTGAATGGTTCACCCTAGTAGAGGCGCTTTATAAATGTTTTTATACAATACAATACAATACATATCCACCATATCTAGATTCTTATATGGCCTATCTGTGATCTTCATTCTTCCTGTTTTAGTAATTATTTTAGGAACTATAGCAAGCCCGCATTAAAGTGGGTGCTAAGGGTGATGCAGCACCTGGGCTCACCGTTTTGAGGGACTCGCTCAGGGCCGGTTTATCAAAAGTTGCTATAGCCTTTTCCTATTCAGAAAAACTGTCAGGCCCAGGCCCACAGAATCCAAAAAAGTGCACATGAAGTGCATAATATTGACTTTGTATACTGCAGTGGATATTCTATTGCATGTGACTACATTTCTTTGCTCTAAACACGCTACTATAATAATTATTATTATTACGTCACTGATTTTATTACACGTGATGCTACGTTGACAATTATTAGTTCCATGAAATTTCGTATAGTGATAGCTAAAAAGTAAAAATCTAAAGCCCTCTTGTGGGGCTAAGCCCGGAAAAAGATACCATTTACACGGTTAAAAAATGAATATAGGTCTTCTTGGGGATGGGACTTAGCCCTCATAGCCCCTGATAAACTCCGCCCATGAGTAGTACACGTTTAACAAGAGGTAGTCTATCTTCAGGTCATTGCCACAAATAGACCTACTGCAGCGTCTGTCACACGATTTTTACTAATCAGTAAGAAGCTGGACTTCAAGGCTAAAAGATAAATGACTTTCCTCGATTGAAAAAAACCACTCGCCAACAATTCGTCGCCAACAGGAAGGTGCAACTTCACTCTGTCTGTCGGCAGCTGCTCCATAATCAAGAGAATCCTCGTCCTTCTCAAGACTTGTAAAAATCTAAAGAGCCTGGACTGACTAATTACTCTGTGCCGCGTTCACATCTTCTAGTGACCTGACCATGGTAACAGTGATGTAGAAGACGACATTAGCATAATTGGACGATAGCCCGCAGCTGGGACGCTGCATATACAGCGCTTCAGCGGCTGAATTACCTCTTTAGGACGTCTTCTGTTGAATCAAAGTCTATTCAGTTTCTCTGGTGCATGAGTAACACCAGCAACCACGCTGAGACATAGAATGACCCGAATGTATATGGGAAGAGTCTAGAGATAAAACACAATTTTTTCGGTTTCCTTCACCTGATTGCTATATACATCATGATGAAACCTTTGGGTTCGAACCCGTCTTAGCCATGCTTACTATTTCCTCTCTCTTGTTAATGCGGATCTCTTGGAATAGGCTACACTGAACATATCGATCAATCGACAACCTTTCTGATGCGACGCAGCTCCCGTTAATAAACTGCATGTCGTGCACTTAACTTCAGAGTTGGCCTTCCACTTCATAATTTTGTAGCTTATGTTTAATTGGATTACGATGACTGGTGAAGCCAAACAAGAGCGATCCTTGATGAAGTCAAACAGCAGATATAAGTTAGATAACCAAGTCAAATCCTAGATGATCCGCAGCAGATTTTGGTCTGCTATAGACTGCAGATTGGCCTATAACAGGCTATAAGTCTATGTCGTAGAAATAAGAAAATTTTCCGATGTTTTTAATGACCTATAGGCCTAATAATAAGAACTTTTCAGAACCATGTCTAATGACGTAATAGTAAGAATGCTTTATACGATCTATGGAATGACTTGAAGTGGCGCTATATTAATGCGATAAATAAATAAGAATTGTTTTAATTAATGGTGGTTAATATTGATTTAACTTCGAAATTCTTGTCTCGTCATTCCTGTCCCATAAATCAAACGTCGAGTAACTTAACGACTTTAGACCATGGCAGATGAAGGCAGGCAAAGATTGCTGTTCTTGCGGAGCTGCTTATATATAGATTTATATTATATATGTGTATATATATATATTCTATATTATATATATATATAGACAGCAGGACGAACATCATTATATCACATGCGATATAAATGGAAGCATTATTGTCAGACATGTAGGCTGAATTTCATACAATTATAAAGTACGGTAACGTTAGTTGTTCAGTTGCAAAGCTAATTTCTCTTCGCATGTGCTATTATACGGAGAAAGGTATTCAAGAACGGTGTTATCATTTTCACATTGTCTAATTGACTGGATCAATAATATAAGTATAGAGTCTTCCTTAAGAAGCATAGCTTTACCTTGGGTTTCTCAAACACTAAAACGTTTTTATAAGCGGCTGGCAACATATGGAAATGAACTGAACAAAGTTTCTAATCTTTCGTAGGCCTATAGCAGGGCTTTTTTAACGTGCAATTGTACACAAAATGTGCAGTTGTAGAAGCACTTCTGTACAGTTAAAACTAGCAAAAATGTCATTGTCCTCCGATTGGAAGTAATTTACCATGGAGGATAGGAAATGAAAGAAGGGGCTGTGCACTGTGTGCAGTTCTAAAAATTCCTTAAGAACAGCCCTGTCGTATATAGGACAATAAAACCATCGGGGAATTTGCTTGAACCCATCTTATTCCGCATCACATATTTCGTCAGATCGGAAAAGCAAGGAACACTGCTTTTCTCCGTCTTCCCCAATTCCTGGACAATCTTCCATCAACTCCGACTAATAAAACCGGTACAGACTCCACCCACCGCCCACTCCCCCCCACCTCCCTCACCCCGATCCCGCTGTCCATTTCGCTTTCGCCTACAGCAGTATGCACCAGCGTCAGAGAATAATTACAAGATAATCCACTTAAGTAGAATGACGAAGACAATCCACCCATGGCAATGCTGCAGATAATCAGATTTGTAAAGTCGAAAATATCTGCTGTAAACACATTATTCCAATAATAATTAACAAAGATATTCCTAATCATACGCTGGCACACTACAACTTTCAATCTTTAATTGAGTGAAAATGAGCTATATAATTAGGTAGAGCATATGCGTATTATACCGATCAACGGATATTACATCGTCTGGAATCATAGTGCAGTCGTGTCATATATATATATATATATATATATATATATATATATATATATATATATATATATATATATAACACCTCGGCCATGCAGACATGAATGCACTAGGCCGACGTCACTCAGGCAAACTCATCACTGTCATCAGCCACTATATAATTATAAACCGCCTGTTCACATGCTAAATATACATAGGGAGTCTATGTCTATGGGCTAAATAATAATGATTGACGATAATAATAGTTATTATTATGACAATTTATATGGCGCCATGCCATTACAAGGGACCTTACTTTGTCGCTAAGATGCGGGAGAAACCACAGAGAACAAGCTTGCTTGAATCAAAGATAAAACAACAAACGAATGTATCCAAAAACCCACTGAACGGTTTGAAAATGAGAGCGAAAACTGCAAAGAAACTACAGCGCTGTATACATGGACGACATAAAACGAGCAGCCATGATCGGCGCTTTTAATTTACTAAGGTACACGGTAAAGTAAGGTCTATAATGAGATGAGTTGAAGTAATTGTTTAAAGATGAGTTAATCATTCAGAGGACTCGCAGTTCAGTCAGTCAATTGAGTCAAAGGATTCATATGCAATTCACATCAAAAACGGCAGTAATCAATTCAGACAATGGACAGAATTTCCTTTAATTGACTACACGTCAAAATCTCACACAGGAACTTTCGATTTGTATTTATATGTTACGCTTTCCTTTTTGCACCATACCACTCAATCATAACGTCCGTTTTTAACAGACATAATTTGCCAAAGTGGCTGTTCATGACGGCTCTTCTACGCTCACATGGTTCATGTGAACGGTGGC
Source organism: Lumbricus terrestris (assembly GCA_949752735.1). Classification (NCBI taxonomy): domain Eukaryota; kingdom Metazoa; phylum Annelida; class Clitellata; order Crassiclitellata; family Lumbricidae; genus Lumbricus; species Lumbricus terrestris. Next base: position 35,352,124 of record OX457044.1, on the reverse strand, counting down.
CACAGTATTTCCTTCTTTAGTGCTGAAAAGCCTTGATTGCAAACTAATGGGAGACATTCAATAACATTTACCACGGACTTCTTCTCGTCCTTAACAGATAAATGGTTCGCCTTCTTCCCCTTGGTCCTCTTCTTCCCCTTCTTCCCCTTCGTCCCCTTCGTTCCCTTCTTCCATTCGTCCCCTTCTTCCACTTCGTCCCCTCTTCCACTTTTTCCCTTTCCCGTTCCCTTCTTCCGGTCCTTCATACATGTCCGATTCGGTAGCTGCACCAGTTCATCATCGGAGTCTCCATCTTCCATCATCCATCATTATTACTCTGTTATTGACTTCGGTGCTCAAGCAATCTCACATCGCCCCACCCAGCGACACCCAATTGCCGACTGTATACAAGCTCTCCATCCTGTCATTTACGGTACATGCACACCGGAAAACCAAGGAGAACTCTTGCATCTCCCACGCTCACCTATATATAGCCTACGTACACATGCATGATAGCCTAATAGTTGTATATATGATTTTTATGAATAATATATCCCTGTAAATAATAGATTCTTATTAGAGGGGTCAATATATAGACAGCAATGTACAAGTACGTTGCACATTTACCGTACAGACAGTAATGTATTATGTATACGCGTATATATTGTACAGACTGTATAGACAGCAATGTACGTTGTACATACTGTACAGACAGCAATGTATGCTGTTCATATACTGTACAAACAGCAATGTACATTGTACATACTGTATAGACAGCAATGTATATTGTTCATATACTGTGCAGACAGCAATGCACATTGTGCATACTGTATAGACAGCAATGTATATTGTTCATATACTGTGCAGACAGGCTTGTACGTTGTTCATATGCTGTGCAGGCAGCAATTTACATTGTGCATATATACTGTACACATAGCATTGTACATTGTGCATCTGCGTGATACTGGACGTGATGCAAGAGGTGAGTGACCGACCATATAAACGAGAGACCGATGAGACGTGAAGTTGTGAGCGCTGGAATTATGGAGATTCAATTTCCCTCTCTTCAATTCCCGGTTTCTTTCAGTTGAGCTCCATGGGGGGGGGGGGGGGCGGAGGAGAAGGAGGGGGCTGGTCGCGTGTCTTCGACTGCTGTGGCTGCTGATGACACGACCGGTACCTCGCTGCTGCTGCTGCTGCCGCTGCCTGTCTGTCACAGATGTGACGCATGCAGATGCCTCGCTGAATCTGTGATCTGTGCCTGGATCATACAACCTGTTGATTATGACCGATGCCATCCGGATAGCTCTCTCCCTACACTCATCCGTCCTCTCACACAGTCGTTAAGCCGTCTCTCTCCCTCTCTCTCCCTGTCTATCTCTCTATCCCTCTCTCTCTCTCTCTCTCCCTCCCTCTCTCTTTCTCTTTCTCTTTCTCTCTCTCTCTCTCTCTCTCTCTCTCTCTCTTTCTCTCTTCTCCCCCCTCTCTCTCTTTTTTTCTCTCTCTCTGTCACTCTGTCACTCTTTGTCCCTTTGTCCCTCTGTGTCCCTCTGTCTCTCTCAGCCTCTTCGTCCGTCTGCCCCTCTGCGTCCGTCTGTCGCTGGATTGATGGGCTCACAATGTTTTGAGATACGGCGACGACAGCAGAGAGAGAGAGAGAGAGCGGAAGCGGAATGAGAGGGAGGGTCAGACGGCGGAGAAGGAGGAATTGACCAAGCAACCGGCAATGATGCCGCCGCCCGGGGTCGACTTGACAACAGCAGCAGCAGCAACAGCTGGTTCTGCTGCCTTTGCTGCTGCTGTCTTTGCTGCTGCTGCCTTTGCTGCTGATGCTGCTGCTGCTACCCTATACGGTGGAACAGAAGCCATTTGTCAAGCTGCTGTTCGGCCTGGTTGTTGATCGTGGCCGAAGACGGAGCGCACTTATCGTCAATGCCGCCGATGTCTTTAACCAGCATGCAGAGAGTTGCCAGGAAACAATTTCGTGGGGGGGGAAGGTTTTTGGTTTTTGGTCTCCATTGTCGTATATTTTCTCCGGTTTTTTTAATGACAGTTTTGCATTCATTTGGTGGGGAGAGTTTAAACCGTATACAATACCTCTTCTGCGCATGCGCTCATGTCTTTTTTACCCTGTTGATCGCATATATAGTTTATCTCTACATGATCTTTAACAGACCTTCTTCTGCTGGGAGAAACGGTTTTAGCGGTGATGTTTGTCTTTAGAGAGATGGCGGTAAGTTTGAGAATTTAGAACGTGCACATGGAATAATTTCACACAGATTTCACTATTTAGTTTGGATTGTACTTGATCTAGATAATTCTTTTCGAATCGTCCATTTTAAGGCAAAGAAAAGAGCGCTACAATCAGGCCCGGATTAAGCCTTCGGGGGGCCCACCGCCATATTCTGAGGGGGGGGCCCCTAATCGACCCTTACCTTCCGAGACCATACTCCTCCTACAGTCCCGCATATTGATGCATGCCAGGGGCGGATCCAGGGGGGCCAATCCGGCCATGGCCCCCATTTCAAAATTTTCTTTTTTTTGACCAGCTATTTTGCTTGGAAAGTAGACGTGGCCCCCCAAAAGTAGTTCCATGGGACTTTGGCCCCCCCTTCGAAAATTTCTGTATCCGCCCTTGATGCATGCATATATAATTGACTATTTAAATCAAACTCAATTATATGTAGCTTATTGAAATACCTGAATACTTTTGTAAATGACACTTTATAAGCGTCAATGCAGTAGAACTGAGTAGGTAGCCTATATAGTGTTCAGTTTAGCGGCTTAAATCCTATCATGCTGACTTTGGTAACGCAGAGACCAGGGCACGGTCCCCAATGCTTGTGGGGACGGAGATGCTATACATCCCCATGCAATATTTCAGAAATATTTTATAAATAGCCTATCATAAATTTCTACAATTTTATCCACTGAGCAATTTCGTTATGATGGCAGCTTAAAATGCTGCCATCACAATTTGCAAATTAAAAAATTCAAACAATTGTAGAGGATATTCATAGAAGTCTTCACTCTTAAACCACGTCAATGGCATTGATATCATAAGTAATTTTTAAAAATAATTTCTTAAAAAGTTACGGTTATAGTGTGCAAATAAATATAATTGTAGGCAATTAGGAGGAAACACTCTGAGGTCTTAATCCATGACCATAAGCATTGAAAATGAACAATTTTATTAAGATTAGACCTACAGCTTAAATTACAACAATCATATATAGTGTGGAACTAAAAACTGTGGACAATGGGAGGACATTAATTTTATCGAAGTCTTAATCATGTCTTTCAGCAAATTTAGTTGAGGTGACAGCACTGACAGCCCAAAATGTTACCATTAAAGTTTTTTTTTTTTAAATAAAAAGGAGGAGACGCTTTTAAAGCCTTAAATCACGACTATGAGCCCTGAAATGGTGAGAAATGTCTTTAAAATGACAGCCTAAAGATCAATTGCACTGTTGGCTGTTGCAGTGTGGAAATTTAAAACAAATCAAAAATTGGGAGGTGATGTGCCCTCCCAAGCCCATCCGCTGCTAGGCGCTTAATAATTCGCTCCTCGGCGATCGTCCTCCGGTTGCTCGCTCACCATCCCTTCCCAAGCCAAAGTCAAATCTCCCCCTACGCGAGCGCGCATGCTATAGCATGGTTCACATTATTCCGCAAAATTAATGGCGGTGGCAAACTGGTGAAGAGTATCATTGAAAGAAGCAGTATGTAAATAAGAGACCATAGAAGAGATATGCGTTGTAACCTTTAAGACACTATAGACTCACACACTTCAGGTTCTTTAGATGTAGACCTATTACTTTCAGTGCATGGTGCTTATAGTGCCTAACTATACCATTAAACATACCGATCCATCTCTTTCATTTGACACAGCTGCAGTTTATGAAAAAAATCCAGTTTTGGAACAGAGGAATTTACTATTTTTTCCCTACCAGAAGGGTCTTTGGGTATTCGCCTTGTTTGAGCACTGGAAGGTTGAAATATGTTGGTTTTTTGGCATCGTTTGTTTTCGTCAATACAATTATAATATTATGCCAGGCAGGGCCGTAGCAACAATGAACGGGGCCCCCTCCGAACAGATGCAGGAACTGGAATGCAGTATCTGTTTCATACAATATACAGGGTTGAAGGTTCGTATTATGCATACATAGGCGTCTAGGCCTACAGTGTACTGTACAAGTATTCTGTATTTATGCAAAGCGCTTCTTTCAAGCCTTGTTCTCGGCAAATTGCTTAATCAATGCGTCATAGTCCAGAGATCTGGCATTGCACTTCACCATACAGTCTTGATGCCCTTTGCCTGTTTCCTGCTGCTGGAGTCTTTTTGACAGTGCTTTCCAAGCAGA
>OX457044.1:35305281-35342781 GCA_949752735.1 Lumbricus terrestris | reverse complement strand
CTCTCATCTCTATTTTGTGCCTCTCTCTTAATTCAGTTTTTTGTAGCCATACTTTGTCATCATCCAGTCCAGTAGCATCGTTCTTGTTCTTGCTCGTGTCTATTCCCCCCACGCTCCCCTCGACTATGTCTCTTATTATGGTGCCAATCCTCTTGATGTGGTCTCTGCATTTTCTCTGGCGTCCTCGTATTGTCTCCAGCATGGGCGGAGTTTGGTTTCCGTTCTTGGAGGGGCTAAGACCTTCTTGAGAGTGGGGGGGCTAAGCCGGGAAAAGATATCATTTACACGGTAAAAATGAATCTGGGTTTCTTGGGGGGCCTTAGCCCCCCCCTTATAGCCCCTGATGGTCTCCAGCATGTACCTTTTCGATGCCATGCATGCACCATCTATAAGATTTCTTCATTCATCTTGTGATCCCTCCAGTTGACTCTTTGCATTCTGAGCTAAATCCACATTTCAAAGACCTTCAGTCCTTTTATTTCATCCTTCCTCATCGTCCATGTTTTCGATCCATACAGGACTGCACTCCACACCATGCAGCGTCTTGACCAGTCTCTTGTTCAGGTTCTTATTTAATCTTCCTCTGAGAAGTTCCCCGCTTCTGTAGAACCATTCTTTTCCCTTAAATATTCATATTTTAAAAATTAATTTTCCACATGGCACTTTTCCGTCGTCTGCAACCATAGTTATACCACACTATAAGATGGCAATTCTTTTTCGATATTTCTGACCACAGTCGCATTTCATGTTATCAGACATCGGTTTTTGCAAGTCCATAAAAGACTCCATAATGCAATGGAAACGTTATGCACGCAGGAGTTGAGTTGGTTGGGACTCACAGCAGTTGCTGCATGCATGTCACTCTTCACGTAAACGGATAGCTTTATTGACTTCCGCTCGAACTGCACGGCTCAAATTTCCATGCAACAAACAACAAACGATGGCAGAAGGTTGCAACATCAAAAGACACTGAATATATTAATAAATAAGTGAGTGAGCGCCTAAGTGAGTGAGAGAGTGAGTGAATTAGTCAGTCAGTCAGTAAGAGGATGTTTGGTTGAATGAGTGGGTAATGAATTAGTGATTGCTAGTTTATTCGTAATCCTTGCCAATGAAATACCATGTCCTAATGACGATCATGGGCTTCAAATGTTAAATCCAAGCAGTCCCTTACTTGTACTCACCAACAGACCTATACTAACTAGTCAATCCTTTGAGAATTAATTAGGCCTAATTAATTGTAAATTGGTAATGCTCATAGAATCACAACTGGATACATATGTTGTTCATTATGAAATTAACTTTTCAGTAACTTTGCTAATTGAAATTGTAGGCGGTGGCCTGACAAAATGTCGCACGACAAAATGTCGCCGACACAATGTCGCGGACAAAATGTCGCAGAGACAATATGTCGCAAGACAAAATGTCGCCGACAAAATGTGTTAATGTTTCGGTATGAGCCGCCATGATGTCGCCGACAAAATGTCGCGAATAATTCTACTCCTAAAGTACGTTATGCGTGGAATAAATAAATGGCTTCGATCTATTCGAAGTTTGAAGTATACATGTACCTGTGCGAAGAGGTAGAGAACCCATTCAATACTTGGGCGACATTGCCAGAATTCTGAATATCAATGTTGTATTAACAGTTTTAATACTGTATTAGCGTTACTCATGGACATTAACAGAGACACTAACAGATTGAATAACATCATGTAGGCCCATTTATAGTGTGTTTGCACACTACGTAGCTGTGTATTTATATTTTTTGCCATTCATTTTCGTATACGTTAACACATTTAACTTCACGGAATGAGAGTTAGTTCGCACACTTTTTTGCGGACTTTCTTCATGGACATTTTGTTGTTGGAATGTGTTACGTTGACACTATTATTAACAAGTTCATTCGATGTTTTTTTTAGATGGTCGATTTGTGCAATAAAAAACTGTTTTACTCATTTGCGATTGCGCCATTTAGTCGGCGACATTTTGTCTTGCGACATTTTGTCTCGGCGACATTTTGTCATGGAACCTTGTAGGCTAATGTAGGCTATAGTTATGATCATAACAATTTCGGGTCATAAAATCTTCGGATGACCTTGATCACAATCGGCGACTATGTCAGCTTTTTTTTGCCTCATTAGTATACGCCAGCGACATCTCTTTCGCTCTACGGGTATCCAAGGCCATCCGTATCCGTTCTGCAACTATGCAGAATCGAACCTTTACTGTGGTGGACCTACTGGTCTGGAATGGGTTCCCACAGGAGCTACATGTACGTTTGCTTCCTGTGGCTCATACCGAAACATTAATTTTTTTTATTCAATTTGAAATTTTACTTTTTGCCGTGCTAGAATTGTCAACGCTTCTAAGTAGTCACATGAAGAAGCGCTACATAAATTCTTGAATTAATGAATTGATAATAAATACATCATTTATAAACATAGCGCATTATGCTTCCAATTAAATCTTTATTTTGAATAGTAATTTATTTTGACCCCATCATTTGGGATTGAGCCACACTGCGGCGTGATCTTGTGATTTCTGAAAGCAGTGCCAAAAACATATCTACGATGGCAGGCATTTCTTGTGAGCCATAATACAACAGGTGTTTGGGGCATTTGCAAAGGCATTGGAAATCGAAGAGAATATCAAATAAGTCAATAACATGGTAACCATTATACTTTACGAAGATGATAATAAAGAATAAAATGACATTTTATTATTATCAATGCAATATTATTTATACAATTCTCATTGTTGTTGTTCTTGTTGTTGTTGTCGCTGTTGCTACTGCTATACTACTAGTGTATCCAAACATATTGTCGGACAATGTTGATCAAGTGTTTCAGATGGAAATGAGATGATTGTGTAGTGTCGCCGGTTTGACGACGACGACACTTGGTACTGGCAGAGTGGCAGCTGTGATGAATGTGTCGGCTGTCGGAACGATGTCAACAACGGTCGACGGAAAGACTCGTGACAGATTGTCGGCTGACAGATTGGCAGCGATGCTGCGCCTGACAGCAGTGGTGGCGGAACCACCGCCACCTCCGCCGCCACCGGCTGTTGCTGACAGCGTGTCAGTTGACAGATTGCTGGCCGACAGCTTACGTGTCGTGTGATGCTGATGCCTGCTGCTGCTGCTGGTGGAGTCAGCTGTTGATGCTTCTGGGAGGCAGCGGTCCTTGGGAGACAACCGAAGGGAGTTGTTGGGGGTCGTCGTCGGCACCGGATGGGTCACACCCCCGTCGGTGCTCACCGTCGGTGGCTTCCGTGAAGGGGGTTTAGTGGCCGTCGTGTTGTCCGCCACCAGTTCGGCCTTAGTCACTGCGTGTGAGCGCTGGAGGCGATTGGGGGCCGCAGACCGCTTGAGGGGCATCTGCTGCACCGAGAGTCTTCCTCCACTGTTCGCCTGCTGCAGTCCAGGCGCCGCCGCCGCCGCCGTCGTCGTTCCAGGGGGCTGGTCCTGGGGGCAGGACTGCCGGCGAGGGTTAGCTTTATCGACCGGTCCCCCACCGCCCCTCCCACCACCTCCTCCGGCTGCTCCCTCCTTGGCCGAGATGAAGGCTTCATCGACGGATCCGCTCGTCTTCAGCGTCCGATCCCCCTTCGTCTGGACGGTCAAGTGCTGCTTCCCGGTCGACGACTCGACGGACAGCACCGAGTGCTTCCGTTCCGACGACCTTGAACTGACGCTCGAACGACTGATGGAGCAACGCGGACTGAGCGAGTACTTGCGCTTCGTCTTTCCCTCGACGCTCAGGTGGTTCTCCTTTATGGTTGGCAAGGCAACGGCTGCCAGTGGCAACAGCGACAGCTTCGTGAGGCCGCGGTACGTGTGGTTGCTGCGCGTGCCGCCGTCTCGCAGTTTCGCCGTTATGTCCTTCTTCAGATTGCGGTAGTTGTCCCGTGACGACGTTTCGCGAACGATCTGGAACTCCTGCAGGTACTTGTTGATCTGTCGATCCTCGAGTACCTTGGCGTGCTTCCGTTTGATGTGCGAAGCGATCAGCATAACGATCGACATTCCGTAGACGAGGACAACAGCGATGACGTAATACGTGGCCCCCGTTGGGTCTGGGCGTCGGGTGTACCCACCCCCGTGGCCGTCAACGACGGCGGCGTGACGTTTCGTCGGATCGTCCCTCGTCCAACCGGGGAACGTCTCCCCCAACCATGACGTCCAGTTACGAAGGAAGAGGGTTCCCACGTACGTCTCGTTGTCACTGCCTTTCAGCGTGATACGCATAACGGGCGGTAATTCCATCTATGCTCGAAAATTGTATGGCCTATCTTAACTTGTCCAAAAACTACACAATCACTCTGTAATCAGCTCTGATCAATTATCATAAACATATATTATGCATAGCGCCGATACATAGTTTAACGATTACTTTCCTATACCTTCCATATTTCCGTCTTAAGAAGCGTACAACGTCTCACCTCCAGTATTATCTGCTAACTTCTGTAGCCCAGGTAATAGACCTAAAGACCTAATCATATCAATTTGTGCTGCGCCAGCTATTCATAACTATACGTCAGCTGAAATTTTAACACCGCATCGTAATTTCTCTTTCGACATAATATACAACTCAACAGACTGACGAAACATTAACAACATCCATAAACTGCAACGACTGTTTGTGTGTCGGTCCGACGGTCCCCGCGCAGAGCGATTAGAGCTGACTGCAGCAGATTTCAGCCTTAAGCTGTCTTATAATATCACTGTCGTTCTCTTTGAACTCTTCCTTTCAACATAGCAATCCGTTGCGATGACTCAAGCAAATCAAACGGCATTAACAACTGTTCTTTCGCTAAAACTAAGTAAATTTGACCAGCAGACTTATATGCCACACCTCACAATAATTCGCGCATTTAAGCTATTTACCGTTTGCAAATAAAATGACCGTTTGCTTCGGAAATCTTTAGAACGGTGGCGGCTGCGCACGCAAAGCATGAAGTCCACCAGACCGACAGACCGATCGACCATGTGTCAACGCCTCTCGTCCGTTTCCTTTATTCCTGAATCGTCTCGAGCGGACGATGACGACTGAGGCGCTAATACTGAATCCGACGAACGGCAAATGCCATATCGAATGACGCCGACGATATCTCCAATTATCGCTCGTCGCCTGTTGTTTACGAAGGCTAAGTTTCACAGCCGCTGCTGCTGCTGCTGCTGTTGTTGTTGCTGCTGCTGCTGCCGCTGCTGCTGCTGTTGCTGCTGCTGTTGCTGCTGTTGCTGCAGACGAACATGGACGCTTGACGACGCAAACCGCGACACCTAGCGACAGAGACGCGGCTGTCGTCTGCTTATCTGCAGGGCAGACGACCGACCAACCGACCGACGAATGGATGGATGGACCGACGGACGGACGGGCGATCGCTGCAGCGGCGGCCGCTCTTTGCGGAGACGGCAAAAGCTTTGACGATGAGACCTCGGGCCGGGCTTGCACGTGCAGGCCGCCGCTGCAGCCCTCGTCTGGTGGGACGGGGCGAGGGAGGCCCTAGCCTCACCGGCGGTGGACACCGCAGCCGACCACCGCAGCCACCACCGCTGCCGTGTTTACCGCCTCCGTTGCAAGACCTTGCGTCTTAGCGTCTAAGCGCTTGACGAGCGTCGTGACCAGCGTTCCAACCCGAGGCTATACATGTATATTATATATGCGTGTATATTGTATATACATGTATATTGTATATACATGTATATACATGTATAGGTGGAATATGATGGTTCGACTAATTACCGCCGATGTCTGTCGGTTACCGGTGCAGACGGATGGTCGAACGCTGGAGGTTCGGTCGGTTGGTCGAAGTGGGGACGTTTATGGACGGCTCGTAAAGAATACTTTAAAGGGTTTTGCCTGCGAAAGATAAGAAATCCCCTTCCGCTTAAGAAAGACAAACACAAAGGCGGCAGACGACGAGAAGGGAAGAGGGAAGGAGGGAAAGAGAAGGTGGGGAGGAAAAAGGAGAAAAAAGAAGGAGGAGGAAAAGAAGGAGGAAAAAAGGGGGGAAAGGAGGAAAAAGAAGGAGGAGGAGGAAGAAGAAGGAGAAAAAGAAGGAGGAGGAGGATAAAGAAGGAGGAAAAAGAAGGAGGAGGATAAAGACGAAGCTTTGGTTAATCATGGTAACGCATGCAGAGTGAATTGAAGAGCGATGAAGACCTTAGCCGAAAATCAGTTCAACAAAAATAGAAAAGCGTACACAGGCATCAAAAGAAACAACATAAACCTCTGTAGCAATGAGGCGCCTGTCATCGGAGTTATATAAATTGTGTTTTTTCGTAAAATTAATTATTATAGGCCTAATACCTGAGCGATTTTTTTCATCTATTTTTGAAACCGAACAATTCAAATTTAATTGTATGTTTAGTCAGATTCGTAATTCCATACAATAATAATATTTATATATAGAAAGGCTAGAAAGCTCAACAGGGTGGGCAAATAAAAATTATTCTGGGGAAATACAGCACACACAAACACACACAACACACAAAAACACACACAGACACACACAGACACACACACACACAGACACACACACACACACACAATATAATGGAGTTATGCATCGATATGCACTTGAAGCAGCGACGGTCGATCGATGCTGACAGCGAAGCCATTGAAGTCAAAAGATTAGATCATTAGATCAGATTAAAAGCATACAAGCGTGCATGAGTGCATGCATCGTCAGATACAAGTATAATATCCAGACATATACAATGGTGCACATGTATACAATATACAGGGTGCGCCAAAAAAAAGTAATCCCCTACGACTTTTTATCAATATCTTGGCCAAACATAGGAATTTTTCAAATCCAGTTTTACGGGCTTGAAGGTAATTCATATCTACGTACAATAGTCAAATTTCATAGTCATGTGTGAAACAGAACAAAAGTTATATCACTTTTAGTGAGGCCACCCACCGGTTTTCGACGATTCAAAAACGCGACGCAACGAAAATTAACAAAAAACCAATCTTATTATTCTGGCCAATATCTTGGCCAAAACTAAGAATATCGAAATGAAATTTTACAGGCTTAAAGACAATTCATAGCTGTACATGGTGGTCAGATTCCATCAAAAGATTTCAAACAGAACATAAGTTATACCACTTTTAATTAGGCCACCCCCGTTTCTTGACGATTCAAAGACGTAACGCAGGAAAAAGTAGCAAAAACACGATTTTATTAAGTCTCATCTTAAATATTTGGTATCAAATAGCCTTGATATTGCCAGATGATCATTTTTGTTACTATTTAAAAAAGAAACAAGGCACCAGCGTAGCTGCACGCCACTTAGCAAAATGACGATCAAATTGGTAAATAAGGAATCTATCAGCTTAATCAACAGGTCCATCAAGAACTTTGCAAAGAGACTCAAAAGAAGTTTTGGCACGGGTGGTGGGCGCATTGAACACAAGTTGTGAAGCACTACCAAGGTCATTTGACAACAGTTATTTGAGATGAGACTTATAAAATCGTGTTTTTGTTACTTTTTGTTGCGTTTCGTTTTTGAATCGTCAAAAAACGGTGGGTGGCCTCACTAAAAGTGGTATAACTTTTGTCCTGTTTGAAATATTTTGATGAAATCTGAGCACCATGTGCAGATTTGAATTGTCTATAAGCCTGTAAAAATTTCATTTTGATATTCTTGATTTTGGCCAAGATATTGGCAAAAAACCTATTTTTTGTTGCGCTTCATTTTTGAATCGTCAACAAACGGTGGGTGGCCTCTCTAAAAGTGGTGTAACTTTTGTTCCGTTTGAAATATTGTTTTGTAATTTGACCATTGTACGTAGATATAAATTGCCTTTAAGACTGTAAAGTTTCATTTAAAAATTCGTATGTTTGGCCAAGATATGGGCTAAAAACCGTAAGAGATTACTTTTTTTGGCGCACCCTGTACATGTACATTGTAACACAGATATTTACATACATGCATGCACACTGCCAAAGCCGTATATACATAATATATAGTCAGGATTTTGTTTCGGGGAGGAGGGGTGTTTACTCAGACCCTGAGCAAACCGACGAGCAACCGATTCTAATCTACTGTAAAATATCACATATTGAAACAAGAGTCTCAAAATGCAATCTTCTTAGTTCCGTATGCTAGGAAACACATTATTTAATTTTTGCATCATTTCGTTGGGGGGGGGTTCAAAAGCACCCAAAGCACACCACCCCACCCCGGCAACAGCATATATACTACATAATGATGAAATGTCTGGAATTAAATACAAAAGTTCATCATCTGCATATTACAGGTATACGCATACATGATATTTACCTGAACTGAACAAACCTGCCAATATATATGTATAACTACTACATATATATATGTATATATGTATATATATGCACGATATACATTTCGTCATCTGTATATATCTATAGGGTTGATTAGGTGGAGTAGAGATCACACGTGTATCACACATCACGTGGGTCGATTACTCGGCTTTCATTCATCCTGTAGCAGTCGACGAATTGCAAAGATATTAAAGCTCTGTATGTATGCGACCGCTGCAGATGATGCCATAAATGGCTTCTGCATGTGTGCATGTTCGTCTGTGTGTGTGTGTGTGTGTGTGTGTGTGTGTGTGTGTGTGTGTGTGCATGTGCTGTTGAGTAGGCGTTGTACTCCGTCTGTTTGTCAGCCTGACTGTCACTCTCTCTCGCCCCGTCTGCACTCGATGATATTTCGCAGAAGATGAAGTCAAAAACTCATCATCAGCAGCAGCAGCAGACTGTTGCTGCTGCTGCTGCTGCTGCTGCTGCTGCTGCTGCTGCTGCTGCTGCTGCCTTGGCTGCTGCACCTGGGATTCATCGTCGATATCGCCTTATTAATCCTCTGATGTTGACGTATATATACGATGAATTTCAAGCATAAAACATATCTGACACACCCGTATACCATTGATCCTATGGACAGTGACACTCACCCACACATACACACACGCGTATACAAACCTACACACGGGCACATACATTTTTTTAATATTTTGAAAGTTGAAACACATGTGCAGATACACAGGCACACGCAGACAATTATACGGTGCGATATATATATATATATATATATATATATATATATATATATGTGTGTGTGTGTGTGTGTGTGTGTGTGTCGGCGAGGTATAGCGTGCATGGTGTGTGTGTGTGATGGTGTGTGTGTGTGTGCGTGTGTGTGTGTGTCGGCGAGGTATAGCGTGCATGGTGCACAGTGGGGAGGCATTTATTTGTCATGCAGGATGCAGAGTTTGAATTTTATGCGCTCGTCTCTTCTGAGCCATGACTGAAAATGGCCTTGCATATAATATTAGAGCGGTTTAATTTAAATGTGGTCTAGACTTTTTAAATCACAAGATCAGACGAGTATTATGACAGCATTGATGACCGTCTGAAGGATGATACTTCGCTGTGACCTGCACGCAGATAGCATTGCAAGTACGGCGACATTGCGGTAATCGATTCGGCTAAAGAACAAAATTAATGTATGCTGTAATGCATAACCTATTGCATATATATATATATTTCCAATATGCATATATAGGCTACATCGTGCGTTTACAAATGGAGAGATAAAGAATATATATAATATATATATAATATACTTACTTTATAATGGATTCAAACCAATAGAATGCTGTTTTATGCGTTTACATAAACTTTGCATATGCATATTGCCTTCACGCACAGCCATTTTAATGCATTTTACCGTATGCTGCTTTATGATATTGGCTAGCACAGCGCATGCGTTGACCCGCATACGTCTATATGTAATTGAACACTTTACGTAGGACGATAAGATGAAGGAGGCGGAAGGGGGGGCTGTGTGTCGGGTGGCTCTGCAAAATTCTGATGACGAGAGTTGGAAGCGCTGCAGCAGCCCACGTGACCTGCCTTCCTAATCGTCGCATCCTGTCGCTGCATTTGATCTCATTAACTCTCGTGTTCGCTAACGACCTCTGTCGATTCAATTCATCATTCGACGTCTGCTTTTTTTCGACGTCTGCTCCCGCAGCAAAGAAGACAATCACATCGGGTGCTTGACTCGTACGGTATACATTTGTTTGTATTGTTTGTTTGTATGTGCACTTGTTATAGCGCCCCTTCAAGCTCTCTCTCTACTCAGAGGCGCTCTCGAATGCAGAGCGGACACTGCTTCGGAGTTTCACGCCGAAGCGCTGAGCAATTGTGAGTGAAGGACTTGCCCAAGGTCCTTACGCGGCGAGGTGGATTCGAACCCCGAACCTTCCGGCTTCAAGGCAACGACGCCACCACTACACCACCGCGCCCCACAATATATTATATGGTTAAAATCAATGGTTATCAGCAGGGGTCTTTTGCATGTCCTTCAGACGATGCAGCCGTCATGAGCGGTGTATCATGTGTCTTCTATATCAAATTCAATGGTATTCGTTACCATGCATCAGAAACTTATAATATTTTCAGTTTTCCCTTCAGGTTAGAATTAATTCCGCTGGTGAGGGGTCAGCACACTATAGGATCCTTTTCCTCCACTTCTCTCTGTTCCCAGTGTCTTTTTTCTTCAGTTTGAACAGCTTCAAGTTTTGTTTTAACTTTTATCACGTCCATCCATCTTTTCTTCTGTCGTCCCGGCTGCGTCGACCATTAGGCTAATACCCATTATCCATTGTCAACTGCTAAGGCATAATGGACCTTCATTTTCCGAAGTTTGCAACAAGTCCATTGACAGTGTTGAGTCGAGTTTCACTCCGAGAATTTTTTACAGTATATATATAGACGATGACATTATGATCGTGTGTGAGAAGATTGGTTAGAGGCATTTATGTTTGGCAACTTGCGATCTGGTCCCAAAAACTGACTTCAGTTTTTGATGGGTTTAGGAGAAAACCATTTTCCAGGAACCAACAATTTACAGCTTAATTCTGCACAGTAATGTTATAGCAACTGGTATTTTGAGAGGTAATGGAGGCAGTGCCTAAAGTGTGGAAAAATAAGTGCCTGGACGCCCATAACCTCTCCAAAATAAGTGCCTGGACGCTCTTTACCTTTCCAGTCTGTGCTCGCCAATAAGTGGCTGGACGGCATGCAGATTTTAAAACAAGTGCATGGACGCCGTCCATGACCGTCCAGGCACACTTTAAACCCTGAATGGAGGTATATAGCTGTGTGTCATCTGCATATTGGTGGTGCTGGATCCCGAAAGATTGGACGAGGAAGTTAACTGGTGATATGAACATAGATAAAAGAAAAGGACGAAGAACACTATCCTGAGGCACACCAGTAGTGGAAGACAGTGTCAGATTTGAATGAATCTAGAGTAACGAAGAAAGGCCTTTCTTCGAGGTACTCATGGCTGGCATGGTTGCCTCAGGGCTAGCTGATGGGGACGGGTCTTCTTTTTCTTCCTCTTCCTCTTGCTCGTGTTCTTCTTGCTCTTCTTGTTCCTCCTGTTCTTGTTTCTGTTGCTCCTCTTCTTCTTCCTCTTCCTCTTCTTCTTCTTCTTCTTCTTCTTCTTCTTCTTCTTCTTCCTCCTCTTCTACTTCTTCTTCCTCTTCCTTTTCTTCTTCTTCTTCTTCTTCTTCTTCTTCTTCTTCTTCTTCTTCTTCTTCCTCCTCCTCCTCCTCCTCTTCATTTTTTAAATATTTTTTATTCTTCTTCTTCCTCTTGTTCTTCTTCTTCCTCTTCCTCTTCCTCTTCCTCTTCCTCTTCCTCTTCCTCTTCCTCTTCCTCTTCCTCTACCTCTTCCTCTTCCTCTTCCTCTTCCTCTTCCTCTTCCTCTTCCTCTTCCTCTTCCTCTTCCTCTTCCTCTTCCTCTTCCTCTTCCTCTTCCTCTTCCTCTTCCTCCTCCTCTTCCTCTTCCTCTTCCTCTTCTTCTTCTTCTTCTTCTTCTTCTTCTTCTTCTTCTTCTTCTTGCTACAATAGTAAAGCTACCTTTATTATAGTACAAGTATGCATAGGTCTTCGTTCATTTTTTGATTTACCGAATACCATACAAATTGACACTAATTAGGGCTAACTATAATTAAGACGGTATAATCGGTATATATAGGACTTCAGCATGTCTACAATCTAGGCTGCATGCATAGAATTCTAATCCGGAAACAGATCCATTATCCACACGTCGTGCATTGCAGCAGAAAAGATCATTGTTCAAAGCTGAAAGATAATTAAAATAATTGCTGCATGCAGGTGCATATGTATGTATAATTGCATATATACATATAAGATTATATAATAACGTGTATATATTATATATGCATATACGGGTCTTACCGTACTGCATGTGATTTCGTTAGGTGTCCGTTCTCTCAACGGTGGAACGGTTCCGTCTCCAAGGGAGAAGAGCCCCCCTCCCGACTCCCTCGAAACCCGAGACTTCTTCAACGTTGACGCGATGAACCGACTTCCGAACGTGATCAGGGAGACGAAGAAGGGACGAAGTGAGAAAGGGAGAGTGGAAGGAGAGGCAGGTGGAAAGAGAGATGGAAAGAGAGGCAGGTGGAAAGAGAGACGGGAAGAGAGGCAGGTGGAAAGAGAGACGGAAAGAGGGTCAGATGGAAAGACAATTGAAAGAACGGAAGGTGATGAAGACGAAAAGCAATCAAAAAGACAGATGCAGGTGCGTGACAAGGCTTAACGAAAGATTTCAATGACTGATGGATATACATGCGTATGTGTATGTGCGTGTGTATGTGTGCGTGTGCGTGCGTGCGTGCGTGCGTGCGTGTGTGTGTGTGTGTGCATGTGGGTGTGTGTGTGAGTGTCTGTGTGTGTGTGTGTGTGCGTGTGTGTGTGTGCGCGTGCTTTCACGTGTGTATTTCGATGAAAACGAAAAGAAAAGCGTTCCATCGACGAGGTATGCAAGAGTCGACGGTGTAAATGAATGAGTTGCGGTGAGGAGGGGTAGCAAATAATAATAGGATGCGTGGAAGGGAAGATCATTTTTGAAGACAATCACGAAGCATATCGCATTGCAAAAAGCCTGTCAGAATACGAGAAGGCGTTGAAGGCAATTATGTACGTGCACACGAGTCGAATGCATTGATTTGAGGCTGTATAGTGTATATACATGTATATATAGACTATATTATATATGTATATTATATACTGTTTATATATGCTGCACACAGTGGATAGGCCGTCTGCATTAAGAATGATTTTCTATATAATACTGTTTACCTATTATAGTAGGCTAATTGCTGCACGTGCATAAAAGACTGTTGCCTGTATACAGTATTAGACTTAAATTTCAGCATTAGAATATATATTCTGTTTATTTACACTGTTGCACACAACTTATAAGCTACAATTTATTTTCTTGACAGACACGTAGAAAGGATTCACGTATGCACGCATAAATATAATTATAGACTATCTTACAGAGCCATGGAAGTGTGCCATGCAATATACGGGGTGGGCCATGTCCTGTTTGAATTATCTTTATGAAATCTGGCCATCATGTGTAGATATGAATTGTCTTTAAGCCTGTAAATTTCATTTTGAAACATTCTCACTTCTGGCCAAGATATTGGCAAAAAACCGTAGGGAATTTTTATGGTCCACCCTGTAGACCCACTCTATAATAGGTAGTGTATAGCACGTTAATAAGTAGACAATTAAGCGATGAAAGTTCAATGAAATAAGGCCGAAAGTCACTGATTATAAATATAAAATAATTTTATAAGATAAGTATTAAGTATATAGCCTATATGAACCAACTTGCAAGCAATTATAGAAAGCATGACAGCAATAGAGGAGTCAATCAGAAGAAACCTGAAAACAATGAAACATGAAACGAGCCAACCAAGTTATTTAACTTTTCGCCAGCAGCAGGTTTTATGTATCAATTCACTATCTGACTTCTTGCCCATGCGATTTGGAGTTCCACAGGGCTCCATTCTTGGTCCCCTTCTCTTCATTATATATATAAATGACTTACCTAACTCCTCTTCTTTACTTCACTATATCCTGTTCGCTGATGATACCAACGTCTTTTTATCGCATGCCTCATACGACCAATTGTTTGAGATTGCTAATGATGAACTAAGGGCTACTAGTACCTGGTTCAAAGCTAACAAACTGTCCCTTAATCTCTCCAAGACCAATTTTATATTATTTAGATCTAATAAAAAGCAAACACCCATACTTTCTAAAGACATAGTCATTGATGGCATAACTATTCCTCAAGTTACCTCATCTAAATTTCTAGGCGTGTACATGGACCAACATCTAAAATGGAACACACATATTGAAGAAATCAATAAGAAAATCACCAAAAGTATTGGCATCCTCACTCGAATCTCTTACTTATTGCCCTCCCCCACTCTAACCAACTTATACTATACTCTTGTTTATCCATATCTTACTTATTGTAATATCATCTGGACCTCCACCTATCCTACTCACTTAAGAAAACTTCAAATTGCTCAAAAAAGGGCCATTCGTATTATAACTAAATCTCCCTTTAACTCCCATACTCAACCTTTATTCTCAACACTTAAACTATTAACTATCACTCAGATCAACTTCATTCAAACTTGTGAATTTATGTACAAATACCACACCAAACTCCTGCCATCTGCTTTCCTTTCTTATTTTCCCCCTACCCAATTCAAAGCTGGCTTAAGAAATAAACCGGACTATAAACTTATTTCCACACGAACTAATACTCGCAAATTATCTATCAAATTTCAGGGCCCTCTACTTTGGAATAACCTACCTCTCAAAATCCGTACCTCCAATACTATCTCTTGCTTTAAACGTACTTTAAGAGCACACACACTTGAGCATGTATCATAGCTGTTAGTTAAGTTAGTTAAGTTTGTTATAAATCGTACGTTTGTGTTTTCTCAAACTGTTATTGTTCTCAATGTAGCCTAGGATCCCTGGGTCTTTTCCTCCTGTAAGCCCATGTCATCTTTAACCTCTTAATGCCACTTAGCTAAATAGGCCCCCTCTTAGCGGGACGTTGTCCCTTTGGTGGGCCTGTTGTTCCCTAATTTTATATTTGAATTCATTTCGTTTGATTACTCTGCTGGCTACCTGTTCTTTTTTAATTTCTTACCTAATCTACTTACTGCACCATTGTTCTTAGCCATGCATGATGTATTACCTTGTGTGTTATCATTGATTCTTGTGTGATTTAAGTTGATGTTGGGATCAATAAACTCAAACTCAAACTCAAAACTCAAACCAATGGAAACGAATGAAATGTCATCATCTAAATCGACGAACCTGCGCTGGTGCAGGGACGAGAAAACCGAAACACCTCTGTGACAGCCTTTTATATAGTAGGAATTGCTGCCATGGTTTTCTTTCTATGACATTGTATAACCGCTGTTAACTTGTTCTCACTACTAGTACTACGTACAACTAGCCTGAACTAGGTTAAATAAAAGGCTATTATGATCAATAACGTCTTGGGAGGTTGTGTTTAAAATCAGAGGACTCTTAGCTATACAGCCATAGGGAAATGCTGTCACTCTTAGGAAAGTCCTCTTCGAGCACCATCAACTGAACAAAATCGCAGACTAATCACATGCATAACAGGCTATTTTATTAGTAATACAGTCGCTCTCTCTATATATATAAGCCGATCTATATTCATGCGTTGCAATGCCTTTAGCTGCATTACCGATATCGAACACACACCCACACGCACAAACACACACACATGCATATTTAATAGTCCTAAGAGACTTACTGAAGCCTTTCGAATGAAGATGACGGGTTTATGAAAAGATATAATCATGCTACGCCCGAGTATATTATGACTTCTGTTATTGGCCACGTCATCGACAGGATGAATGATGACTTGCGTATAGAGACGACTTGGAAACAGGACTGGAGAGGATTATTTCAAAAAGGTAAATAGTAGCTGGCAGTCTGCAGGATGACAGGCTAACGTTGCATACTGAATAGTGCAGCGATGTATATATACTGTATATAAGGGAAAATAAGGTCATGCACAACCGCTTCTGAATGCTGGTTGAATTTAATGTCGTCGTGTATATATCGAGTGACAAATTAATAACAGCTCAGCAGTGTTATAGGAATACATGAAGACATACATGAACTCACTGTGTTTCGTCTAGTCCCTCAGCTTGGAGGGGTGGATTTTCGTAGTGTATCATTTTTAACCGTATAATGTAATGCAACAATATATAATTAGAAGTTGCCAATATTTTAAGAAAATTGTTAAGGGGAGGAATGCCGTTCCCGGGGAAACTTCCGTGGATGGGCCTAGAAAATCTAGATTAAACTCTGATGAACTAACATTATGCTGAATAATACTGGTTATACATAGGTCTATACACAGTTTGCAAATATGCATGCATGCATACATATATACATACATACATACATACAAACATACATACAAACATACATACATACATACATACATACATACATACATACATACATACATACATACATACATACAAACATACATACAAACATACATACATACATACATACATACATACATACATACATACATACATACATACATACATACATACATACATACATACATACATACATACATACATACATACATACATACATACATACATACATACATACTGCTATTGTTTTATATATCGTACTAATGTGAATCTGATGGAGCTTTGCAATAGGATTAAATGGACACAGGTGTTGCGAGTAGATTTCCGTGGGAGCTTGGAGTCATCAGGTGCACTGCAGACACTGCTCCGAACGCCGAGATTGACCCAAGTACCGCCAGATACATGTACGGCGCCGTTGATCGATACATAGATGTATTTATGATAATTAATGTGCTAACGGTGTTGAATACCTGTGTGCATGCAGTCGGTGACCAAATTGAACAGCACATGAGCTGTTTCTTTAAACATGCAGATATAGACTACTGCATGCATGAAGCCAACTTACAATTCATCTTCAACCCTTCGCTACATGAAGTCTTTTTATTTCCTCGGGGCTGTCACGCTTAGAGCGCCTCTGAATAGCTAGTCTGTAAGAGGCGCTTTATAAATGCATATATACTATACTACTCTATGCTGTGTCATGCTAAACCATACCATACCAGACCAGACCATACCAGACCAGACCATACCAGACCATACCATACCATACAATACAATTCAATACAATATAGGCCTACTGTCAATACGACTGCACTTTGATATAACCCTTGTTACAAAGCTCATGAGAAGTGTAAAGGCCTACACACCGTACCACGTGATACCACATGATACCACATGATACCACATGATACATCGACGGCTCAGAGTCAACAATATACACAAATTGCAAACGAATAATGTGAGAGAAGAAGGTCCCTACAAAGGAGCCGCCTCGGTCGAGGGTCGAACCCGTACTCAACGCGTTACAAGCCGATCGCTCTTACCTTGCATGGGGGCCTCCGTGCCTCGTTACGTATGTAGCCTATATGCACATTATATTATGGTCTCCAACACACAGATATCCAACAGGTATACAGATGCAGGGCCTCCGACAGGATTTGGAGGCCCAGGGCCACAACTAATTTTCAAGGCCTTCTCATTCAATAATCTACGTCCAAATTCTGAATCGCTATGAGATCCTGCTTCAATGTCAACATGTCTCATAATATTTGAAGGATTTAAAATAAAATTATTTGAATTATCTGATAGGCCTACATTGTCAATTGTCAAATGCTGTAGGCCTACAATTACATTTTCTTGGTTCAAAACTCCATTCTGTATCAGTCACGTTTGTCACAGTCATCAAAGTCTCTTGAAGGTCACTTTCTGTTTGTGATATATTTATTTCTCGAAGATCTTCTGTCTGGCTGAGCCTATTGCTATTATAGGATGTGCAAAGAAATTTGAAATTATCGGCTTGCTGAAGCAGCTTCCTTTTGTCGAGCCAATTTCTTTCGTTTCTCATGTCCACTTTCGAATATTCATCTTTCTGCAGCCTATGAGATTAAGTTAAAATGCTATTTATATGTAATACAATAGACTAATAGTTGGGGGGAATATTTGCTATGTTTTCAATAAAATTGACATCGTCGTCAATTTTGTCAAATTGACTGATATTGTTAAAACTATTTTAATATAGATTAAATATCAATTTCCTAAGTTAAAAACAAAGCCCCTAATCGTGCCCTCATCGGCCTCATTCCCCTCGAATTCGTCCACCACCACATTCATTTTCTACACTGCCCCAAACCCCAACTCCTGGCTACACCACCGCACTAAGAGACTAAGAAAGTAAGAATATGTAAGGGCCTATATAGCTATATAGTATAGTGTACTGTGTAGGCTACTCTATCCACAGGGTATCGGATGATTATATATTCATATTAAAAATTATTTAGGTTCGAGTGTTTGACTTATGACTATACGAGTAACGAGTTACGATAGAGTTTAGACTGTTGAGTGTTGACAAGTTTTCAGTTTTACAACTAATAACAGATTTATGAAAAATTTGTCTACAGTTTGCAATAATGTAACGTCAATGATTTCGACCCGAAATTATTAGAATTTGTATAGCCCTACCTTTCAATGAATAACTCCTTAGTTCCGTAATTCTCCATTTCAATAAATTATTGCTTGAAAATTAATAGGGATTTACTGAATTAAGTAGTTATTTATTACAAATAATTCTGTAATTCCGAAATTCCGAGGCCCTTTATCAAGTGAGGCCTGGGGCCAAATGGCCCCAGTGGCCCCCCTGTCGGAGGCCCTGTACAGATGTATATATATGTTACGCCCGCCCTAACCGCTAGGGGACCGGAAGCGCTTGCAAGGGATGCCCCACTTACTCGCTTACTTTCGCCCCCCTCCCCTAGTGTGGCGGCGTACTGCCGGGGCGACAGGGAACCACCTACGGGAACCTCAAGTGTGAACGACAGGGAGGAACGTCCAGATTCTCTTCTTTCATGGGTACCAGGGCCTACAGGACATGTCTCCGCGGCGGTTTGTCGACGCGCGACAGCACCCTCTTTCCGGTGCTCGTCTGAGTTCGTTATCCCCGCGGCAGCTTTGGGCGAAAGGGACTCGAACTCCTGAAGAGGTGGCGGAGAGTATTTGGCTGGATATATCTGGCGCTCTATAAATCTCTCATCACTACTGACTGTCCGCCCTCCCTCCGAATCATCCGATTCCTCGAGGGCGTCCCCCCTCAAAGAGCTGGCACGAGACATGGGATTATTCTGTTTTACAACTAATTGCAAGTCAGTCAGTGAATCACCTTCAATTCTATTTCAATATGCAACACTTTATTTGTTCTTTCACTACTTAATTAATATACAATTGGCAGCAACCTGTGCACATACAATTCTGCCTATAATACTTATCAGTTCAACACAAAGTATTCCTAACACTACACAGCATTTATGGCTGGTTATTACACACTCTGCATTACTTGATACCTATCTCTTATGCTCCTGCATATAACTAGGCTATCAGTTCAGTTCTTATTTCCTTAACTACTGCAGAAGGTCAAATCACGCTATTAATCAGTTACACGAAAGCAACGAATTAACATCAACACTTTGCACTAATTTACCACGACCACAGCAACAGTTATATCGCAAGGCTACTTCTAGCAACTCTTTCAATATATTCACGCTTCTTAATACAAGCGCTAAATTATCCTTCGCTCTACCTGTAATGCGCTATATAATCTATATCAACGCGTTCCGGCCATTTTAAACATTCATTCATTTACAGATTCAGCACGCTACACTTCAATTTATTTCTACTTCCCTGATTCCTAAGCGGTTTTGCTTATTTCGACGTTCTCTTTCC
Organism: Lumbricus terrestris; assembly: GCA_949752735.1. Lineage (NCBI taxonomy): Eukaryota > Metazoa > Annelida > Clitellata > Crassiclitellata > Lumbricidae > Lumbricus > Lumbricus terrestris. The sequence goes on along the minus strand of OX457044.1, from coordinate 35,323,000 downwards.
ACCGGAGGCGACCAGCGGTCGTTTACTTTATTATCTATTACTTTAGTTGAGTTTCTTATTAATTTAGATGCCCGAAAACTTAGTTTTAAACGAATTTCTATTCAAAAAGATGGCCTAGTCTTTCTCGTCGGTTTCACCTCTTCGCGTCTCTTCGTCCTACTGACCTAGATTGGTCCAGCAGCCAATAGGAAGCGACCTTTTACCGCTGTTTGTAGGTCACGCGTCGCTCTTGGCCAATCAGCGGCGCCCACACGTTCGCCACGTCATCTAAAAGGTCACACGTCATGCTGGCGTAATGTCTGCAGCCTCGCTCTGGTGCAGCATAGAGTTAATTAACCGTTATGGCCAACATGGATAAAAATAAGTATAATTTTGTAGCTTTTCCCAAAACGCTACACTCTCCCCTCCTTAACCCGAATTTTCCATATTACTGGAAAATTCAGCAGTGGTCGCGTACTGAATCCGTTGTACATGAGTTGCTAAGGCAGGGTCATCACTACTATACTAAAAGACATTGCTGCTTGAGAACAGTCTGAACAGTAAGCAGGCAATTCTACATCAGCAACTGTATGAAGTCTCATTTTAACTCTAAGAACCAACAGGGTTCCGAATTCACAACAGGAGAATCAACTAATTAGCCTCCTAGCAACGCTTGTTGTAAAAGTTCAGGCATACAAAGTACGGCATCTTAGCACGGCTTTACTCTTAACAACTTAACTCTAACAACACAGCCGCTTAAATTCTCAAGGTGACTGCAGGGCAATGTTTACGCTCATGTAACATCCTTACTTTGCAATCTCCCTGAAACCATACGTTCGGAATCACCAGCAAAAAGAGGGAGGGACGTCTACTTAAATTGAAGGTCTCCAACTCACTCTCGCTCCCTACTCCACGCAGACCACAATTCAGCAAAGGCACAAGGTCAGGGTATCAGGCGATTCAGAGAAAGCATACCACTAGGCCAGCCTCTACCTCACTAGGGTTACTAACTACGTCCATTGGTTACCCAATCCTCGTCGGAATACAGGCCATTGGTGTTTAATCACCAGTCTCTGCTTCCACGAACCCCGGGACTACTAACTACCAGACACAAAGTCTCTGAACTAAAGCAGGGTTGGAAATCCCAATAGAAATATTATCCATACTCTTACACATTATCAGGTGCTATCGGGTTATCCTCCCACCCAGGTTTCAGGTAATGCACATCAAACAGTTACAGTAAACAATGTACTACAATCCATTCCAGCAACAGCTCGAAGCCACAAACCAAGAGAATGTCCTCTAACACATACAATCATGCTCCGGCCCCAAATCCTACAGATAATCCTAGCGCAGTTAACATGTTATTAGCTACAACATTAACGACAACTTAGACTAACACGAAATATAAGCAATTTGACTTAAGCAGTTTTCATCCAAAAAGCAACTAAACTTAAGATGAATCCTTTTTTTTTTATTATGTATCCAGCCCAAAGTTAACTCTCAGCAGGCACAAATCATCACATCAGTAGCTGACACATTATTACAGGCACAACACGTTACAACAAGGCTTGAACCAGCTGCATAAGGCCTTACCGCTTAGTGAAGCGTACCTATGCCTACTAGGACGGATTGACTCCATGACCTACGCTGTTACCTCTACGTCACCTTTCCACACAGGAAGTTTACACAGGACCAAGTACACACATTTCCACCAACGGAAAGAATATCTCACCATCATTTCCACACAGGAAAAAGTTTACATCCATTTCCACCAACGGAAAGAGTACATCTCATGCATTCCCACACAGGAAAATTCTCAAGCAACCAATAACGACGATTGGACGGATTACCGCTTATTACATCTCATTCATTTCCACACAGGAAGAAGTTTACATCCATTTCCACCAACGGAAAGAGTACATCTCATTCATTCCCACACAGGAAAAAGTTTACATCCATTTCCACCAACGGAAAGAGTACATCTCATTCATTCCCACACAGGAAATTTCTCAAGCAACCAATAACGACGATTGGACGGATTACCGCTTATTACATCTCATTCATTCCACACAGGAAAAACTCTCGAGCAACCAATAACTGCGACTGGACGGATTACAGCTCATCTAACTAACAGACCACCAGTCTACTCTTCTATGTAACCCTTAATGCCTGCAACAATTTCAGTCTACCTACAAGTTTACCACCGATCTGTTTACTTAACTTCTTCAGGGCAATACACACCTTAGATTCCTAGTCAATTATTACTACTGTTTCCCAGTTACTGCTTAATCAGGAGCTCAATCCTTACAACCAACTTTTATATAAGAATTTAGACTATTATTCAACATGACAAATAGCTAAGTATCAACAGCAATCTTGAATATATGCAGTGCTCTTTAAGAATTTTATTATCCTATGTCAAACCATTTCCACAGCCGTACTCTCCAGTAAGATAAAAATCATAGACATTGGCACTAATCATTATTACAGGCAAGACACATTACATGAAGGCTGAAGCTACCTACACCAGGCCTTACCGCTTAGGGAAGCGTACCTATGCACCATGACCTCTACACCTCCATTTCCACACAGGAAAGAGTACACTTGAGCAACCAATAGCGACGATTGGACGGATTACCGCTCTTACCAATAACAGGTCCTTAGTCTCACCTTCGCATGCAATTCTTAATGCCTGCAACAACATCAGTCTGCCTACTAGTCTACAACTTACTCACTTACCGACTACTCAGGCCAATGCATACATCAGGATAATTCACCAAATTCTAGCAGACTGCTTTTCAATCAATGCACAAATGCAATCTTCTCCTAATCTAGCACATTTTAGATTCAACTTTAATCTGCAATCGAGGTTATGCACATCAAATCTTAAACTAACATGCAAGCACAACATTTTGCCTTTCTTCTGTGGCAATAAAAACAACAATGCAATAAAACACAAGTAAACAATTCTAATCTACCCCCAATGATCTAACCTAGATCAAAGTTATAAAATAAACATTTTATTCATCGAAAGGAACTAAAACCTAGGCTTCTTGCCACAATCTCTACTCGTCGCCATTACGCGACGTTACCATCACCTTACACTACATTACTCGTTATACCCCCCAGGCTGCACGAAGCTTTCTTGGTGATCTCGCCAGCGATGGTGAGGAATGGTGCCTCTCGACAGAAAGTGACGATTCTGCGGAACTCTGGTGCGTTTCCTCTCTCTGTCTCGATAGGCGGCGAGACCAGAGGAAGGATGCATGTTAGAACCACGAAGCCCGCCGAAAGTCGGTAGAGGCCACATTCCACCGCAGGTAGGGCTGGCGAAGTGGGAGGGCAGATGCACACCCCGACGAGGCGGGACTCGGGCCACCACCTTGGGCTGGTAGGTCTTCCCCCCAGGACTGGCTGGAACAGGAACTCCTTCTGGTGGTAGCGCTTCCGCTTCGACCGATGCTCGTGGGATAACACAGGATTTTCCAGCGACTTTTGGATTCGAACGCCTCACTGAAGGCTTTTCTTTTACTTTGCAGTTCGAAGACACCGGGACAGCGGTTGAGACGATGACTCGACGACACTGCGCAGGGCGGCTCTTCTGCTGAACCTGGCGTGCTTCATTGTGTTCCAGTCCTTCTCCCTCCTCCTCCGGCGTCGAGTCGTGGTTACGAGTGGGACAAACTCGAGCAAAGTGACCGGGTTGTTGACACTCGAAGCAGCGACGGTCACCCGCGGGGAACCTGGATGACCGGTTAACTGTTCTCTGACTTCCGAAAGTAGGTTCCGCCCTGGGTGGAACTTGACTTCGGGGCCGCCAGGGGCGAAATTGTCCATCACCGGAGGGGCTGCTGCATATGGCGTTTATTCTTGCTTCCATCTGCTCCAGCCTATTCAACACGATTTCTTGGAATTGTCTCTGACTGTCAGCAGGGGCAGAGTCTACTTCCGTTACAGTTTTTACCCGACTGGGTCGATGTTCATCGCGGCCAAGGTTCCCATCATCTGCTTGACGGTAACCCTCTAAACGCATGGCAGTCTTATAAGCATGGTCCAAGGTGGTAGGTTCTCTCTCACGAACCTTCATGGCTAAGTCTCTGTCTCGCAGGGCGTCGAGAAAGGCACGAATCGCTATGACTTCACTGTGCACCGAGGTGGGACCAGGGAACGCCAGGATCATGATTCGTCGAATGTCTCGTACTACAGAGCTGAGGTCTTCACCCATCTTTTGACGTCGTGTGTTCAATTGGGTCTGGTAGAGGACGGCTTGATCGGAGCTTCCATACCGCAGGCGTAGACGATCAACCAGGTCAGACCAGGATGCTATGGTCTCGGAGTCGAACTCGTAGAGCAGCTGATCAGCTGGCTCTGTCAAGGCACAGGTCAGCTGGGCGAATTTCTCCCCATCTGTCCAACCGTTACTGTTCGCACAGATCTCGAATTTCTTTAGGAAAGCTTCGACCGATGTCTTTCCATTGTACCTGTCCAATTTCATATACTGTCTGGATTTCGAATCAACAGTTCTGCTCACGCGTGATTGGGACTGCACAGTGACCGACGAGGGTGGAGTCGTACTCGGCTGAAAACGACCTTGGATCGTTGGTTGAGGTTCAGCTGTAGGCGGTTCAGCATACTGTTCGAACTGGAACTGACTGTTTTCGCTCCCGGATGTAGACACAACATGGAACTTCGCCTCCAGGTTGTTCTGGGCTGCTCGTGTGGTTACCCAGAATCGTTCATCGTAGGCGGAAGCTGGCCGACACAGAGCGGTTGTTGGTTGACCACCTGACAGGTAAGCGGGAGGGCCAGGATTCGAGGGCAGGTAGGCGGAACTTTGTGTAACCTGTGGTTTCAACGACGAGGACAAGGTCGACATGATTGACTGAGTCGACGACACGACGGATACGGACAGTTTGCACACCGAGGCTGTGACCGGGGTGACGGTTCTCACCCAAGGATTCGACTTGACGACACCACCGATTGTGTTCTGGGTCAGAGCAGGAGGGGCTCGGACGGCGAAAGGGTGCGAGGAGGGAGGCGGTGGTGGGAAGGTGGTAGCCCGAGGGTGGACTAGGGTTGGGTGCCCGGGATGTGCATCCGAAGTCGGGAGTCCCAGTTCCCTCGGCAGCGCCGAATCCCCATCCTCCATATCTGAAACTATACACTCAGAGTTAGCAAGGATCCCAACACAACCTTTATCCAAATTCAACATATTAGGATGCAACAGAACGTTATGAAAGGGTCGCAGATCAGTTACCTCCGAACCTTCACTTTCATAATTATTTCCTCCAAACTTTCTGTTAACCAACCTCGCTTGTTTATCTCTCATGTAAAATTCAAAATCAAAACCCGCATCAATTGCTGCGGTAACAGGGTAGTCCGAAGGACGCTTGGGTCTAGCGCCATAATAAGCCATTTCTTCGCCTTCCCACTTCTCTCTCTCTCCAGGAAATTCTGTCCTTCCAAATTTTCTTGGTTCCACTTGTTCCCCTTGTTCCACTCCTACCCCACTTCTGGTACCATTTGTTACGCCCGCCCTAACCGCTAGGGGACCGGAAGCGCTTGCAAGGGATGCCCCACTTACTCGCTTACTTTCGCCCCCCTCCCCTAGTGTGGCGGCGTACTGCCGGGGCGACAGGGAACCACCTACGGGAACCTCAAGTGTGAACGACAGGGAGGAACGTCCAGATTCTCTTCTTTCATGGGTACCAGGGCCTACAGGACATGTCTCCGCGGCGGTTTGTCGACGCGCGACAGCACCCTCTTTCCGGTGCTCGTCTGAGTTCGTTATCCCCGCGGCAGCTTTGGGCGAAAGGGACTCGAACTCCTGAAGAGGTGGCGGAGAGTATTTGGCTGGATATATCTGGCGCTCTATAAATCTCTCATCACTACTGACTGTCCGCCCTCCCTCCGAATCATCCGATTCCTCGAGGGCGTCCCCCCTCAAAGAGCTGGCACGAGACATGGGATTATTCTGTTTTACAACTAATTGCAAGTCAGTCAGTGAATCACCTTCAATTCTATTTCAATATGCAACACTTTATTTGTTCTTTCACTACTTAATTAATATACAATTGGCAGCAACCTGTGCACATACAATTCTGCCTATAATACTTATCAGTTCAACACAAAGTATTCCTAACACTACACAGCATTTATGGCTGGTTATTACACACTCTGCATTACTTGATACCTATCTCTTATGCTCCTGCATATAACTAGGCTATCAGTTCAGTTCTTATTTCCTTAACTACTGCAGAAGGTCAAATCACGCTATTAATCAGTTACACGAAAGCAACGAATTAACATCAACACTTTGCACTAATTTACCACGACCACAGCAACAGTTATATCGCAAGGCTACTTCTAGCAACTCTTTCAATATATTCACGCTTCTTAATACAAGCGCTAAATTATCCTTCGCTCTACCTGTAATGCGCTATATAATCTATATCAACGCGTTCCGGCCATTTTAAACATTCATTCATTTACAGATTCAGCACGCTACACTTCAATTTATTTCTACTTCCCTGATTCCTAAGCGGTTTTGCTTATTTCGACGTTCTCTTTCCACCGGAGGCGACCAGCGGTCGTTTACTTTATTATCTATTACTTTAGTTGAGTTTCTTATTAATTTAGATGCCCGAAAACTTAGTTTTAAACGAATTTCTATTCAAAAAGATGGCCTAGTCTTTCTCGTCGGTTTCACCTCTTCGCGTCTCTTCGTCCTACTGACCTAGATTGGTCCAGCAGCCAATAGGAAGCGACCTTTTACCGCTGTTTGTAGGTCACGCGTCGCTCTTGGCCAATCAGCGGCGCCCACACGTTCGCCACGTCATCTAAAAGGTCACACGTCATGCTGGCGTAATGTCTGCAGCCTCGCTCTGGTGCAGCATAGAGTTAATTAACCGTTATGGCCAACATGGATAAAAATAAGTATAATTTTGTAGCTTTTCCCAAAACGCTACATATATAGGTGGCTATATATATATACAATATGTATATATATAGCCACATTTGCACACACATCACCTGATTCACATTTCATGCACTTAACATATAGCCTACATAAAACAACGAGGAGTTCAAGAGATTTACCTGGAACGCCTAATGCCCATTTTCCCTATAGCTTCCGCTGAAAAGTCGTCACAGTGTCAACTAGGACATCATCAAAGCCATTCCACGAGTCTATTACTCTTGCACGGAAGACTTTCGGCTCTAATGTTCCCTTTGGCTTCAGTTAATTTACATAGCTGTTTCTCTTAATTGCCTTGTTTGGTGCCAATATAAAAAGACCTCCTCCTCTTAGTGTATCCTATAGCTTTCCTGCAATATTTAACGTTGCAAGTTTCGATTAAATCTGCTCTCTCCAATGCTGTTAGTCCACACTCTTATACTTCCATTTCCCATCAAATCTCGTTGTCTTCCTTCTTCATATATTTTGTGCATCGTTGACCAATTCTGCAAATAAAAGAGTATACCTCTTCGGATCAGTTAGATGTGATGTGAAGCGTTATTCAAAGGTGCTTAAAGGGTGTAACATTATTTGGCGTAGCCTATACACAGTGCACAGCCACTTCATTCCCTTCCCATCCTCTATGGCAAATTACTCCAGTCAGAGTACAATTACCTTTTTAAAAACTATTTTCATCTACACAGAATACAACTGCACAAATCCATCTTGCGTAAAACTATACGCTAAAAAGCCCTGAAGCATAATCAGATCGTTCTGTATAATTTATAGTAACTGGGCCCAGTTCCTGCATCGACTACAAACCTGCAAGGATGTTCGCCTATCTTACAGTCTAATTAATTATTTAAACCGCAATTCATCGTTAAGTCGATGAAGAGATGGCGCGCCATAGAATGGCTTAGTTAGTGTGAGATTATACGGTGACTTCATGATCATAGTTGATCAAAATAGTGCCATATATTCTATCTCCATCGTTTTATCAACTATCTGTCAACGTTTACATGCATGTTTATCACCACAGTCATCATCAATAGTCTGCATATATATGGTGCCTCGCGTAAACACTCGCAGCCGACACACGGCCGATCACGACGGGCAAATAATGCGCCGTTTAATCGGTCCGGAACTGCAGCCATTGTCACCATATATCTCAGCTCCATGCACACTGTAGAGATGCTGCACACTGTGGTGGTGGTGGTGGTGGTGGTGGTGGTGGTGGTGGTGGTGGTGGTGGTGCTGCTGCTGCCGCTCGTGATTCCGGAAACCAGTTCAGGAGGCGATTTTTCTCTGGCAACAAATCAAGTCCACAAGTGTTGTGTTGTATTTCACTGCCCCTGCATGCAGGGTCAACATCCAGCGAGGAGGTATTTGGCTGAGAACATCAGTTCAGAAAAATGCATGGATGCATGTAATTAATTTATGTAATTTGCGATAGCTTTTGATATAAATCATATACATGTAAGGTACGAATAGATTATATTCGGCCTATCATGGGAGCATGCCGGAAATATAGGCCTGCGATGATTTCTGTTAATATATTTATGTTCCTGTATATGTACCCATAGCCTAATATCACATTAACTGCAACAACAGAATTGATAGAACAACTTCTGAAGCTATTGTTTCACAAACAAAGAGACCCATAATTGCAAAGAACGTCTCTGCAGGATTCCGGAGAGTGACGCGGTGTATGTCAGAGGTATAGGCTCAGCTATAGCTGCCCAAATTTCTTAAAGGTTATGGTGGGGTTTCTGGTCATTGGGTTTGTCTAACTATAGGATTTCGAAGAGTACATTTCTCTGCAGGCATTTGGAACAACAAACTTAGGGCCACATATTTAAACGCACTCATGACAATTCACTTAATTGCAGAGTGATGCAGGATCGTTTGAACGAGCTGAATGCAATAGGCGTATAATTGTGCAGTATAGATCTATCATCTATTCATGCACTTACAAAGCTCATCTGCGTCAATTTTACTTCTATTGCGTTTTACACATAGCCTATAACTGTACTGAGAAGCGAATCCATCATTTAGGTAAGCAGGATGTTTACGACATACCTAGATGGACGCAAATCACGTGGTCCGCTTCATTCTTGCATAATAAACTGATGAATTGCTTTAATTTCGGGATTTCCACATGCGCGCAGATTATTGGCTATTAATATGGACCATTTCATATACTAATCATGCGTGCACAAGCCACGTTTCTGCAGATTTGTTTCGTCCATAGTTATTGCCATAGCGCATCTGGTGTTGCCAATTGGTCAATAAACATTGATGTGTATACGAGTTCATAAATTGATCTAAAAGGTGCATATACATGTAATTATAGCGCGAAATGGTGTGCTCTGTATAAAGTAGGCTACATGGAACGAAACGTTCGTGTTTTATGTGACAGAGCTGCAACACTTTTTCATGTGACACTCACTGGCAACATGCGGATCACGGAAGAGGATCTGCATTTGCAAGTTATATACCCGGATGATAAAACACGTTTCATTACTCTCTGCAGGTTCTCCGTAATCTGCTCTTTTATGATTCTGAGAAATTGAACATAAACATTCATTAGCTTTTTATTGCTCTTTCACGCGACATTAACGAAGCATGCGAAAAATAATATATTCGGCCATCTATCCTAAACATCGTTTAGGATGGAGTATTGAGATCTTATGGATTTCAGCGGTCAAATTGCGATTAATGCCACGCGTACTTGATCCAGTAGGCCCTATATCGCTTTGCAACACAGTGTCATGGTGACCTTGCTGTTACACCTCCTGTAAATCAACAGAGCAGCAGGGGGGCTTCGCCGTCACTTCGACCTTCTCCTTGTGGAAAAGACTTCCACGCATCCTGCATTGAATCCGAATACTACACATTATTTGCCACGCTACTAGGCCTACCATAGACTTTGTAGGCCTACCATAGACTTTGTAGGCTACATAGCAACCTATAGCGCCTTACGTCGTAAAGCATGTCCGCGCGGTTGTGGATTGTTAGGCTAGAAATAACCTTTATTGACCCAACGTTCCCAAAATGGAACATATTATTAAAAAATTTGAAGGAACGATAAAACCTACTGTAAGTCATGTCATAGCTAGGTAATCATATATTCGCGCGGTTGTGGAATGTTGCAAATAAATTAACGATGCTGAATTCGTTCACAGTGCAATATTTCAATAGAATATAAAGCTGTAGCCTATAAGCCCTATTGTTATATGCATTATTATAGTAAACGTCGCAACGCAACGTTTAGTGTTAGCAATTTCCGGAATTTCATGGACGCGCCCTTGCAGCTTTATGCATCAACTCATATAAAAATGATCGTTATACAAAAGTAATAGTTGATGCATTTGACATTTTGACAGCTCATTAGTCAGTCATGAGTCGCTGCAGTTGGTTTACTGAGGCACGTTCGAGGACGCGATCAGCGAAGGTTAATTTTTCATCATATAATTATGCAGTCGCTGCATTTAATACAGAACCTGAGCATTTTGTACGCATTATGATTTCCCTATGGAACAATTTGTCTGCAACTGGCAGTGGCCGACCAGGACATGAACGTATTACCAGTGGAGCTGCAAGTGTCCACCTTTACCCTCATACCAATGGTTTTACCAATAGGTCCATAAGCTTTAGATGATCCATGAATTTCTTAACTAGCAGGTTTGCCTTGTTATTATCCCAGTAGTTTGCGCAGTAACATTGCATTGCTGTAGTCACGTTTTATAACCGATTTATCTGCTATCAACTCATGCGGTGGCTTTGCTAACTCGTAAGTAAGAGCTTCAGTTTCGTATAAGTATCAGTACTTGTTAAGCTCCTCAGAGCATTCCAAACATGACAGTATGCCTTATAAAGAAAGAAAGTTAATGTTTACAAGTGCTTCGACAAAGAATCAGAATTCAGACAAGTAGGCCTACGTGTTGTTAGTCATTTGAATTGTTTATGTTAGAAAATTAATAGATCTACTAATTATATTCATGGTCACTTGTTATTTTATTATCTTTTCTATCTTATCCGTAAAATTCTCTATTTTCTATTACTTCCGCCCTCTTCATCCTTGCACTTACTTGCTTTTATCACGCCACTTTTGCCTGTAGCAATGCTAATTCAACGGTGTTTAAAGTAGATCAGCAGCCTTTGATCATCTTAGCTAATGTATCAACTTATGTGAGCATGATTTGATTATTTTAGCCAAGGTAGTACCTCTCAGCAGTGTGAACCTGACTTTATCCTCTTAGTCAAGGCATAGGGCCATCAGTTCGTCAGTGTGAACTTGCCCTTATCATCGTAGTCAAGGCATATCAATTCGTCAGTATGAACCTGCCTTGATCCTCTTAGCCAAAGCATATATACATCAGTTCATCAGTATGAACCGAGCTCAAACTGCTTCACCGCTTACAACGACAAAAAATGCGCTACTGATTTAAGACAACGCAATTATGGCATTACTTTGCCAATTTACTTTGCTTGTTTGCCATCAGGCAGATTGGGTTTTGAGCAGCACAGCAACTGCAACACTGGCTGAAAAGTATTCAGAAAAAATAAGAAGTGTATCTGAATTTATTTTCTGAAGCTCTTGAGAATCAACATATGCCACTTTTTAAAGCTTATCACATAAATAAATGAGAATCGTTCAGTGGCCTATCGCAACACCATCTGGTCTCCTTTTACACCGCAAGAGCAGGAAGAAGAGTTCGATTACCGACCTGTTCTACTTATTTACCTGCTTTCAGCTAAATCCGACAAACACGGGAAAATCCGACAAACACGGGATAACTTGAAACAAAAGTCTTCCAATCCTAAGCTTACCGATTGCGGGAGATCTATTATTCCCAGAATAACGTTTACCGTGAATTCTCCCGACTGTAAAAAAAGCAAAAAGCGTCACTAGGCGGCGCTTTGATCCCGTGATCTGTATTTTCGCTGCGGCTTAGAGCTGGACGAGGTAGAGTGACGTTCCAAGGACACGTCATCCATTACACTTCCAACCAGCACCCACCACTCCTCCACCACCACTCCTCTACCACCACTCCTCCACCACCACTCCACCACCACCACTCCTCCACCACTCCTCTACCACTCCTCTGTCAGCGACCCATTGGGAGTCGTTAGGAGTCGTTTGGAGAAGACCCAATGGGAGTCGTTAGGAGGAGTTGTTAGGAGGAGAGGAGACGTTAAGCAATGGTTGAGAGGCTGTGGGATGTTTAGGGTGTGATTAGGAAATTGAAAGGCTGACCGTGGGTGTTGTTTGTCTTGTCACTTAGGTGCGAGCGACAATGTCACCGCATAATGTGCTTACATAAGTAGAAGTGTGCTAAGAATCGCACACCATTCATCATTTATAAAGGGTTGTGCTACAAATCACCAAAGCTGATGCAAGATCGGTCTCCGTTTGTCGATGCAAAACAATGCGTTTACATTACGTGCTTTTAAATTGCATTCCAACGAATATAGATCTATTGAAAGATTTGAAAATAGGCGCTATAGGCCTAGATGGCGTCTAGAAATGTCATCCGTTCTACGAGCCAGTTGAAATCATGACATGTGTCGAAGTGATTTTGTTTGTCATGGCAAACTGGTATACGCACATGAAGCTGTGAGAGACACACACATATATATATATGCCTACCTGTTTAAAAATGAATTTCTGTCAAACTCGGGCAGGTCTAAAGTAGTAACTGAAAGTAGTAACTTTGATTTTAAGAGACGATGACTCGCAGTTCCAACTTCTATAATTCACCGTTTATATCTGCTTATTACGGACGCATTAAGACCTATCGAAGAATATCTCAGTTTCACAAGTGTATAGTAGGCTAGTTCATATATATAGGCAGATGAGCAAATTATGCGCCATGCACCATGACATTGTTTTACATAACTAAGATTGCTCGTTTTTTAAATACACATAATTATATACGCAAATAGGGGAGAGAGGCATAGTAGCGTCCAGCTATTCTGATTGGACTTTTACTGACCGGTGTTCGCGATAGCCTACGTCACTGAGGATATAATTATGCATGCTTTGAATAGTGAAAAACATTTTCGCCCCTAAATAATCCAATACAATTAAAATGTGTCAATTGTTCAACCGACCTTGCAACTTATTATATATTGCTGCAATATAATATATGACGAAATTATAATATATAAGGTTCTTTGCGAACGAGTGTCCACGGACTGTAATGCTGTCTACATTGGCGCCCTCTAGCACGTGTCCGGTCACTTCGGCAAACAGAGAAAGGAACAAGTGGAGCCTTAGAAATGCAAACAGCTGCGAAGTGGTTGGGCGATCTGCCAATCTGACGATAAGAAACGACGGCTGTATAGACCTACATTGCCTGAACTCGTCTGTACAGATGTAAGGCTATACAGTAGACACATACATACATGTATGCATACACATATACATGCATAGGCGGAGACCTGGGCGGAGACATGGGGGGGGGGGGGGACGGAAAGACGCGAGATTTTTTGATGGACAAATGGCTGAGTGTCGCAGAAATATTTCCATCTTTTGCCGGCCAAAATTTCTGACGACCGGGCCGAAATCTCGAGAAAAAAATATTTCTATTTTCGCCGCCAAAAAAGTTGATGACCTTTTTTAGTCTTGACGCTCAACGATTGGGGGGACAAATGCATGGGCCGCCCCCCCAACACCTTCATTTAGGGGGACCGTCCCCCCTGCCTCTCCCCTAGTTCTCCGCCCATGTACACATGCACAAACACACACGCAAACACACAACACATATATGCACATACATACACTAGAATAGAGTTTTAAAAAGTGCATACGCAAATGCGAAAACGCGCATACGAATAAAGATATACATGTATACGGCTGATGACAGTGATGAGACAAAGCTTTACCTTCGATGCCCCATCGGATCAAGTTGCTCCTGATGCTGATGCTGGGGTAGGGTTGTACAATGTACAGGCGAAGCGAGGACAATGGACCATAAACTTGGCAATCAGCAGCACTGCAGCAGCAGTAGCCATCTCTACGTCTCGTAGACTGATTGCCCAACTGAAGTTGATCGATAGAGGCGCTTTTCACATTGACTGCAACACAATCGAATCGACTGTCTGTCTGCCTGTCTGCCTGTTTGTCTGTCTGTCTGTCTGCCTGCCTGTCTGTTTGTCTGTCTGTCTGCCTGTCTGCCTGTTTGTCTGTCTGTCTGTCTGTCTGTCTGCCTGCCTGCCTGTCTGTCTGTCTGCCTGCACATATCTGTCGGTATGTCTTTTCATCTGCTCTTTGACTTTCTCACTCTCGCAGTGTCTGTTTTTGCTCCTGCATTGTATTCCTTTATTTGCTCCCCTATCTCTCTGTCATATTCTCACTCTCACTGTCTCTCTGCCACTCTAGATTTGATCTCTATTGATCTGATTTGCTGAAGAATTGCTTTTCTTTGCGCCCTATTCATCTTCAACCGTCTATTTTGCCTGTGTATGTTCTGTGCCTGGTATAGACCGTATAGTGCACTCAGACTTTCTCTGTGTTGTAGCTGGACAATTTTTTTATTCCACTCGCAAGATAAGATCGAATGCATTTGCGCATCTGGAGCAGCAGCCTATATTACTGCAGACTTACGTGTATCATCGCAAAATATGATTCAAAGCTGAGCGGTTGCGTTGGGCCAAAGTGATGATGACCTATATATCAGGCAAAAATGGCGTTGATCTGTCCGGAGAAGTTTTCTCCGATAACAGAACCTTTTATATCTTGCGAGGATTATGAAGTACAACCAACGAAGGATCAGGCTACAGTTTCCGTCCGTCAACGACTGACATATATATATGTATATAACTATATATATATATTTGTATATTATATATACAGATTATATGTATATATATATATAGATTATATGCATATTATATATATATACAGATGTACATATACTGACATCCGTTTCTGTGACTAAAAAAGAAAATATATAGGCGAAGATTATATAATAGTCATGCAGTGGCTTCTATCCCACTAAACTCGGCTCAATTGCTGCTTTTCTTCTTCCTCCTCCTCCTCCTCTTCCTCCTCCTCCTCTTCCTCCTCCTCCTCCTCGTCCTCCTCGTCCTCCTCCTCGTCCTCCTCGTCCTCCTCCTCCTGCTCTTCCTCCTCCTCGTCCTCCTCGTCCTCCTCGTCCTCCTCGTCCTCCTCGTCCTCCTCGTCCTCCTCGTCCTCCTCGTCCTCCTCGTCCTCCTCCTCCTCCTCGTCCTCCTCCTCCTCCTCGTCCTTCTCCTCCTCTTCCTCTTCCTCTTCCTCCTCCTCCTCCTCCTCCTCCTCCTCCTCCTCCTCCTTCTCCTCCTCATGGACCGGTCTTCCCCATTCCGGGCCGGGTCTCTCCTCTTCCAAGTTTGCCGTCTGTGAGTTTTAGCTAATTTCTTATCTCCCCTGCAGTATATAGGCCTAGCCTATACTTTACTGAACCGAATATGGATAAGGGCTCAGACTGACTGACTCGCAAAGCATCTCCTACAGAACTTAATTGTTTGGTGGGGTCTGACTGGTTGTGCTCCTTCCTACTTATCTCATCTATGTCTCCGACTTAGCCTCGCTTCCGCTTGCGCTGCGCCTACGACCTGAGAATAATTTGCCTGCTTTCCACCAGTTGCCCAAGACTTTCCTCTCTGGTCGCGGCTGGGTTGGGAGCGCTTCTTAGTAGGCTTCTTGAAGGGCGCTATGCAACGTTTTGGAATGAATGGTTCAAACACATCTCTGGCGTAGGCCTCTCGCTTTTGGCCTGCGATGAAATTTTAATTTTATTGTAGACAGAGACTAGCAGCTTACTTACTTATTAAATAAGCTGTATACGTAGACCTACATGTAACGTAATATTATAACAAATTAATTCCACTAAATCGATTTATCGAAGTTACAATGTTTAGGTTAATCAATTGTTTGATCAGTAGGCCTAGCCTATACATTGTATACAATCCCTAACTGATTGAGGTAAGCTAATTATTATAGATTTATTTAAATTGCTGTTATTTCATACTTAATTTATATTCATAGCCTATTGCTTAGTTAATTGCTTCCTTAAATTAATAAAGAATTATATAATAATTAACAATTCAACAGCATCTTGAAGAAGCATCGTATTCGTATGTCATCTTTCATCGTCAGTTCAAGTTGATTCGGTAGGTGGCGCGTCAGCGATTCAGCGACTGGCGACCGAAAGACTGAGATGATCACTGACAAAGTTGCGAGCAGCGATTCCGCGTTCTGTATTCGTAATCGTAATCGTAAACTCGAAATTTCTAAAGCGCCACTCGAAGGCCAAGCGCGGGGCACCAGCTTATTCACGAGCGCTGCGTTGAGTTAAAAGGGTTGTCCGCGAGAGTAGTCCGTGGTGGTCCGGGTCGAGTTACCATAGGGTCAGAGGGGCGGAACAGCTACTAAGGCGGGTGTTGTCTAGGCCGGGAATTGGAGGGTGGAGGATCAGATGAGACAGGGTAAGAGTTCGTGAAAAGGAGTGTATTAAGTTTCGAATGAAAAGTCAGAGGTGTGATGGATAGAGGAGCCTGAGGAAGGTGGTGGTGTGTGATTAGTAATGATAATGGAGGAACTGAAAAGGATCGGAATTCAGGAGGCTGATCATTCCAAATGCGTGGTGCTGAGTTGGGTATGGCTCGGTTGGAGAACTTGAGATGACTTGTGACCGGCGGTCGAGAGAGTGTAAGGCAGGCGGATGATCGGGTAGAACGGGTATGCTGACACCTTTTATGAGATAACCCCAATATCAGCGTCGTATGATGGACATAATATAATTATATGGTAACGAAATTAAACGAATTAATTTTAAAAAATTTGCTGATATGCGCAATAAAAATAATACGTAAGAAGAATGAACAAAAGAAGCAGGCACAGGCTTATTTAAAAACTGGCATCATAATTATAGTATTGCAAGGGCTTAGTACAACGTTTTGGCATACACTATTTTTCCATTCGTTCATTCACTCAATCATTTCAAAAATGTGTATATACATAGCGCACCTTCAAGATACCCACTCAGAGTCGCTCCCAGCCCAACCACGGCAATATAAAGTAGATTTCAGCAACTTGTAAGAAGTATTGTCATTATTTCCAGAGAGTAAAATTGGCGCATCACCAACGGAAGTCCATTCCAAGTGAATGGGCCAACAATCGAGAATGCACAACGTTACCTAGCTGAGGTGATAGTGCGGGTAACCAGAAGTTCCCCATTGGCACCAGAACGTACATGTATGGCTCGACGGCCTGCTACGCCCGAGACCGGACGACAAAGTGCACTCAGAGAGCCAGAGGCGCTACCAAGAAGGCATCGTCAGACCAGATCAGCTATCCTGTAGGACCCGTAGTATAGGAGATACGCTGCGTGACTGGGAGCCAGTGCAGTGTCAACCTACTAAGTCCTATAATATTGATATGTAGACTATAGGCTTATGTGTGTATATGCAGAACGCTGTGGTTAGACACTAGGCCCATGCATATGTATGTATGTATGTATGTATGTATGT
The DNA here is from genome assembly GCA_949752735.1 of Lumbricus terrestris. NCBI lineage: Eukaryota > Metazoa > Annelida > Clitellata > Crassiclitellata > Lumbricidae > Lumbricus > Lumbricus terrestris. Next base: position 35,305,545 of record OX457044.1, on the reverse strand, counting down.
ATGAATGTATGTATGTATGTATGTATGTATGTATGCATGTATGTATGTATGTATGTATGTATGTATGTATGTATGTATGTATGTATGTATGTATGTAGGTATGTATGTATGTACATGTATGTATGTATGTATGTATGTATGTATGTATGTAAGTATGTATGTATGTATGTATGTATGTATGTATGTATGTATGTATGTATGTATGTATGTATGTATGTATGTATGTATGTGTGTGTGTGTTCTTGTTATAGCGCCCTTCAATGT
>OX457044.1:35195281-35300281 GCA_949752735.1 Lumbricus terrestris | reverse complement strand
ATGTAAAAATCTTGCACTCCTAAGAGACACTTAAGGGGATGAAAATCTTTTATTGATCATTTGCATAAAACACTTATATGGCACCAAGCAAATGCTGTCTGATCTTCTAAAATTGGTTCAATAACTGAAAATAAGAAACTGAAATAAGTATAGTTAAATGCAAAAATCATCAACTCAAAGGCAGTTCATTTAGATTAATGTAATTGTCATACCTATATAGGCCCATGGTTTTTATGCCCGCTAGTGCTAGTCAGGGGTCAGATTATTATTAGTTTGGACAGTAATACAATTTGGGTGATGGAGATGGGTAGGCTAGGAAAATCTGACCTAAAATTGGAAGTCCCATCACGAAATTTGGCTGCTAAGAATTGTTCGGTCCGAATTGTCCGTCTCCGAATTGTCCGTCGACGAAATGTCCGGACACCATCAGTGCCATAATGTTAGACGAGCGATAATCAATGGCCATGTGGATACTGTTGGCCATCTAACACAGAAACGTAATTTTGATGTGTGTTCGTAATCTAATATGTTGCTTATAATAGACATCGATACAGAAGACAGCGACCAATCTGAACGTGTTATACTAGGCCATATATAGCCTGGGTTTAGTCGGCCAGATGTATTTAATATACATATAATATAGCCTGTGTCGTCAGGTTATTTGGTGCAATTTCGACGACAATCATGATCATTGAAGAAATCTCTCGAAGTAGTAGGCCCTATTAAGCCTATAGATATAGATATGGTTTTCGAGCTTACTGCTTGCATCATGTTGCATGCGCCGCATGGGTTTCGGGAAGTTGAGTTATTGATGTTAAACACGGCGATATAATAATTATTATGATTTGTATTTGTCAATCAATTAGATCTAATAATTATTGAGCTTTTATTTAAAAAAAACATTCAAAGAAAATGTAAATCTACTTGAGCAAAGTCATTAGAATGATTAGAAGCTGTCGACGTACGTTCTGATTTCAAGAGACTAAAAAATCATGTCGTCACATCGTGTCCAATTTACATTGATATTTGAGAAAGCCAGATTATTCAAGAGACGCGATTGCGATTGTGGTGTCCGTGGAAATCCGAGTTGTAGGCCTAGGGCCATAGGTTACAAAGGTGCAGCTAATGAATTGCCGGTCTCTAGTTTCTACCGGTCGTGGACGTGATCCTAGGCTTCAGCTGCATAATTCGCTGATTCTAGGAGACCGTTGACATTTCTTAGCCGTGATTTTGTTTGCATACGAGCTAGGGCATCGACTGCAATGCTGGTTCCCCCGGGGTCCCCCATAGTTCGTTACCCACATCCAACGGAGCTATTGATCGCCTCTGAATTGTTAGCAGAGATTTTCTTATTTTGGGGGCATTTGATAACACACTGGCGACTGGCATGGAGATCAGAGTTCGATTCCCGAAGCCCTCCAAGGACAGACGTGCTATTAGCGCCGTTGTATTGCAGGCTGTCTGTTCTGTTAGTAGTTATGATTGATGTTAATTAAGATATCTGTACATTTATTTATTTACTTCTTTTTAAAAATTTCTCGCATTTGCTATAGCGCCCCTTCAAGCTCTCTACTCAGGAGCGCTCCCAACTGCAGCGCAGACACTGCATCGAAGTTTCAAGTCGAAGTGCACGAGCAAGTGCGAGTGAAGGACTTACTCAATATCCCCAAGCGACAGCTTGAGGTGGATTTAAACCTGGAACCCTCCGGCTCAAAGGCAACCTTCCACTTCACCGCCAATGCCCCATATATATATATATACATTATATATATATATATGTTGTACTATATAATATGTATAATGTAGAATAAGGCCTACAAGTTTTGGCAGTTGCGCATCAAGATATGATCGATGTCCTGGATAGGCCATATAGGCTTATAGTTTCCGATTGCTCCTGTGCAAATTGCTGAAAATTTATAGCTGCAGCAAAGGAAAAAGCCTTTGCGATCGTAATGGTTACATCAAAATTCCAAACCTCTCAAGCGCGCCACTTGAAAACCAAGAGCAGGGCACCAGCTTATTCACGTGCACCGCGTCGAGTCAAGGTTTGTCCACAGGATAGCCATGCAGAGTCCATGAAGTTACCTTAAAGAGTGAATGCACGTTGAGGTGGGTGTCGTTGAGGTCGAGAATTTCGAAGGTAGATGATCAGATGAGTCGGGGGGAGGGTAAGATTTCTTAAAGAGGTGAGACTTCAGCTTCGAGGAGAAGTCCGAGGGATGACTAATAGGCCTATGTCCTACAGGAGCCTGGTTATATAAGGTGATGGTTTGCCATTGAATAGGCCTTTATTATAGTTCTGATTTTGAGTCCAAATTACGCGTCTGTCGTTTGGTGCACCGCCCTGAACCACTCAGGAATCAATCTAGAAATATTAGTTCGATTTTTTGCATTGGAAAATAAATATTCTTATAGCTTATTAAGGTTCCGAAAGTATTTCTTCTATATCGACAAAACCCGTCTTTGACGCATTGTTCGATACTGGGATCGGCTGCTAGAAGGTCGAACTTCTGTCGCCAACGACTTCATCTTGTGAAAAATTATGATTGAATCATTTGATTTTAAGGATAATATTTGCCGGACGAGACAAATAAGAACTTTTCGGTCAAGATGGGGTCGGGTCTTGACTTTGATCTAGCCCTATCGTCATAAGAACTCTTTAAGTTGAGGTCCGGTTGTGGATTTGAAGGCGTAGGTTAACTCTTAAAATTTCTGTTGATTGCTTGACTTTTTAGCCTAATCAATACTTGTTTATGAACGAATCAGGATTGGAACAAGTTAATGAATCAAATCCAACTTGCACTTTCCAATCATGTCTGAAAAGCTGCACTCTAGTTTAGGGTACACGCGGGTATACAGCGTACAGGTCACTGACCTCCGAGAAAAAATGGCATCGTATAGGGCCTACTCACCTCTGAAAACGAGGCTAGGCCTATACGCGGGTATACAGCGTATAGGTCTACTCAACCTGACAAAGAGCGGACGTGTGAGTAGGCCTATGCGCATAAACAAATCGTGAAAAATCACGATTTTTGAAAGAAAAATTAATAAAAGGTTGAGCGTTTGACGCCGTAATTAAGGCTTTTGGGACGAAAAATCGTCTGAAACTACCCGATGACTAAAAAATGGTCGTCAGAAATTTTTCGACAAAAAAGTCGATTTTTCCGTCGGCAGCGTGTAGGCTAGGCCTATAATACTCACCGCAAAAACTCTGAGTAGCCTACAGTCCAGGAAAAAATTGATAAGAGGGAAAATCATCAGGACGCTCTATATGCCTATATATATATATACGTTTGGGATTGCTTTAGCCTAAATGCGTTCCCACTAACCTGGGGATCAAATGCACAACCCGCCAGCAGCAAATTAATTTCCTTATTTTGTAGGCGTATAGGTCTAGGCTACTCTCTCCGCCATAGATCAAGTATTCGTGACTTTAGGTTTTAATATTCGTAAATATTTGTGAATATTAAGATTTTTTAATATTCGTAAATATTCTCAAATATTCGTTAACGAATTAAGTTGAACGATCGAAATCGCAATGTTACTCCGTATTAAGCAGTTTAAGTTTCTGCATGTAGTCTATGTCTCTACGACATTCACTTGCATCCAGGGCAATGTGGGGCGCGGTGGTGTAGTGGGTATGTTCGTTGCCTTGCAGCCGTAGGGTTGCGGGTTCGAATACACCTCAGGTCGCCGCGTACCTTGGGCAAGTCCTTCATTCGCAATTGCTCGATCAGCGCTTCGGCGTGAAACTCCGATGCAGTGTCCGCGCTGTAGTCGGGAGCGGTTCTGAGTAGTATAGAGAGCTTGAAGGGGCGCTATAACAAGTGCGCATACAAACAAACAAACAAAAGGCTGAATTAAACTATGCAGTTCGCTTAATATGCTGAGATCGGGATAATTTTTGCTTGTGATCTGGCACTATTATTTCCTGCGTTGGCATGTATATTTACTCATCCTGCTACACTGATACAAAACTTCTTTATCAATTTGCAGTTAGACCTACTATTAGGCCTATAGGCAGTTAAAGTTTATTTCTAATTTAGCCTACTCGGCCTACATGTTGCAACTTGCCAACTGCCATCGGTGGCTGCCTCTTTTCACTTGGGGAGGATGGTCAGAACTCAGAAGTCAGACAAAGTGACCAACAATAAGTATCGAATATGATATGAATGCCGCATGGCCACATTGGCCAGACCCAGCAGATACTTTGAAGTTTTTTTTAACAATAAATGTATTAAAGTTATTGTCACTTACGGAACTGATATAGGCCTATCCGTAGGCTAACTCAATTTTGTACAAATCATTCAGTAAAAGTTAATTATTTTCATAAATAACAAAATAAGAATTAAGAATAGAACGAATTTCTTGATATGAGCACAATATTTTACAAATATAGCCTAATATTCGGGTGCAGTCTTAATATTCGTTAATATTCGTGAATATTTAAAAACCTTAATATTCGTAATATGCGAAGACGCAATCTATGCTCTCAGCTGAATCTTAATACTAGTTATAGCATAGGCTATTGTACTAAGGATAAAATGATGCACAATTTACCCGGAATCGTATGGATAGAAACTCCATAGGCAAACGTGCAGCTGCTTATCGCCGTGACAACGGTTACCAAAGCAACAGCTTGGAAGAATATCCCACCAAACATGTCGCCGTTGTAGTCCGTAGATCTGTTGATTGTCGTCCGACTTTTCTTTCCGAGCTTCGTCTGTCTTAACCCGACTTTCCCCAGTGGCATACTACTGCAGCCCTGCAGTCCGGAGTTGGCGCTTCGCTATTATAACAGTCGCAGGCAGGCAGGCTACCAGATATGGGTACAGACTATGTAGGCTGGACTCACTTCCGTCTGCTGATCTGAATTCGTTTAATTCCGGATGCGGAATCAAAGTGCGGATTAGAATTCGGATCCAAGATGCAAAATTATCCACTTCAATTCGTTATTTATTCGTAACGCTTCGATTGCAGATCTTCGCTTGAAGCTGTCTGATTTTGATAAGTCAAAGTTCAGTCTATATAGGAGCAACGAATAAAAGTAGGATCAGCCAATTTATCCCTCTGTGTACGTGTCTGTCTCTCTGTGTGTGTGTGTCTATCTATGTATGTCTCTCTGCGTGTCCCTCTCCGTCTGTCTCTCTCTTTCTCTCTTTCTCTGTCTCTGTATCTCTATCCGACTTCTAATTTTATCACGAACTGCTGTCGGTCTCTCCACTGCTTTTAGTGTCTAAACTTCTGACCACAGTGGTAAGTCGTGTTCACTTGTGACGTGTGCAAGCAAAAGCGCTGCTTCAGCTAAAGTCTGCGTTCTACCACCTGCTGGAGTCTGCAAAATCCCAGACGTAACTTAAATAGATTTGATGGACAGACGTCATTTATATAGGACCGTTGCTCTGTCTGTTAGAGTGTATACGCCCACACGCAGACTACGATTGCTTGCGCCTACTAACTTTTGTGAGTAGCCTATGTGTGAGACTACCATTCTAAGACAGGGCCACACCATCATCTCTACTTATATGCCTATTTCTTTACAGTGCCAGCTACCACTGGTGTCACCGCGAAAATATGTGCATAGTCATTGCATGGGCGTACGTTAGTTTGCAACGTTGAACATTTGACTAAATTTAGAGTAGCAATATAGGCTATGTAGGCTATACCCAATTAATCTATTAGACCGTCGTCTTCATAGTTTTGGTGACTAGAAGCAGGACCTCATATAGATCAGGTGTGCCGCACAGTGGCGGCGCCAGGATTTCAGTTTTGGGGCGCTGAATTTTCGGAAAAAAATTCCGTTTTCAGTCGCCAAAATTTCTGATGACTTTTTTAGTCATCGACCAAAATCAAAAATCTCACGAAAAATTTCCATTTCAGCCGTCAAAATTTCTGATGACCTTTTTTTTAGTCATTTGGTCGAAATCTTGGAAAATGGTCCTTCCTTTTCCGTGACCACCAAGCTGTCTGCCAAACCTCGTGCATATATACCTTTGCGGTTATTTGGGGAGGGGGGGCTAAAGGGGGTTAATCGTCCCAAAATCATTTTTTACATGGGAAAAAATGGATGGCCTTTTAGGGGGGCTTAGCCCCCCTAGCCCTTCCTAGCGCCGCTACTGGTGCCGCAGCTGCCACTACCAATTGGGACAGCTCAGGGTCATTGCTCGCTCTCTGACTTCTAATTACTGTCTCACTTGCTCACGCTTTAGTGCTAATCCGCCTTGACTAGACCTTCGTATACTGTGCCTCCATCTTTGCTTGTCTCCCCAGTGGGTTCGAATCGAGAGGTTGGAGTCGGTCTATCGGACTGCGTCGCGACTCATTTGGCAGGTTTAACCAAGTCCGACCACATATTCCAGTATATGTGTGCGAGGTCTTGCACTGGTTTCCTTTCCCGCAGCGCATCTAATTCAGGATTGCATCTTTAGTAGGGTGGTGTTTGCCAGGTTGAACACTCTAGCTCTTATCTTCGCGATCTTACCTTCCCTTTCCGCTTATATACTGGCCGTCGCGCACTGCGCTCCTCTATCCACGGTGACTGAATGGTCCCTTTCGCAGAGCTGCTTCGTCTCTGTGGTTGGTTCCACAGTCTGAAACGAGTTCCCTTGACTATGTGACACCTCCAAAACCGTTCTCAGTTTCACACACTGTTGAAGATTGCTTTTTTTCGCTTGATCTGGGCAGGGAGCACCTCTGAGTAGCGATCTGGAAAGGCGTTGTATAAATTTTGATCGATTGATTGGTTGATACTTTATTTTACTTTGACTTGCACCTGCGCATAAAGTGTGGGAAAATAAGTGCCTGGACGCCCCTTACCTTTCCAAAAGAAGTGCCTGGACGCCTCTTATACCTTTTCAGGCTGCGCTGGCCAATTATAAGTGGCAGGACGGCGTTCGGATTTTAAAAGAAGTGCATGGACGCCGTCCATGACCCTCCAGCCACACTTTAGGCCCTGCCTTACACGAAGTTAATTAAGTTACTGCCAATTCTAATGCAAATTTTCCAGTATATACAAGACTTCGACCATGGCAAAATAGACCATGCACTTCTTCCAAACTACTCAACGATGAATCCACCACTGAAGTTTTCTCAACAATATTACAACTTTCAATTAGGCATAGCCACCGGTACTTATTCCGCCCCTCTGATCCTATGGCAACTCGACTCGGACCACCATGGACTAGAGACAACCCTTTTGACTCAACGCAGCGCTCATGAATAAGCTGGTGCACCGCGTTTGGCTCTCAAGTAGCGCTTTAGAAATTCGGAGATTATACGATTACGATTATTAAGTTTGAAAATCTCATTCAGAAGGTGTTCATGTCTAGCCTAGGCTCCGCCAAGCTTTGCAATAGCCTATAAGGAGAACAGAAAAATTCCAAGTAGATCTATTAGGCCTATAGGGTCTACTGCAAGAAGAGTTTGGGGAAATCGAAGTGTCTGCATAGGTTGAGTTGGCAGTTTGCGTCTCCTGTAGCCTACGTATTCCAATCAACATTAAATAGGTTCGACCGAAATAACAGCAAAATGAAGATGCTCTCCGTGAAGTCGACCGGATTGACCATTCCATACAGTCCATAATATAGGTCTAGACCTGCATACATAGGCCTACGCTCTCGTACAACGTGAACCGACTTATCGGAGTCGAACAGACGGACGCTGAATAGAAGCTTAGCAGCGATGCTAAGGGGCTTCAGCGCGTGGCAGCAACAAAAGCGCGACACGCGTTCCACTCAAGCAGCAAATAGCAATACCCGTAAAACCGACGGATCCGCTGTGGAGACCTGGCTTCGAATCGCGTCGAAGGTTTAATTGAAAGACTAAGGCAGTCGGTCGAGAACAGTTGCAAGGGTTGAGGAATCCGTCGTTTCTGGTGTTTACGATTGACCCATACATGCAGACGCCGCGCGCGCCATGCCAAGCTTAGGCTTAGGCCTACATGTAGAGTTGTAGACTAGGCCTATAGAGCTGGGACCGTCAACAATTAATTCTCCGAAGACAATTTCTCGTTTCATCTGAGCAGTTAATTAAGAAATGAAGCTCATTTTCAGAGTCATTTCAACACAAATAGGCTATACGATTAAATATTTTATGCAGGCCTATTATATAGCCTACTGGTGACGTTATTATAGCAACGTTATAAGAAGAGATTTTTGTCGAGCAAATGATCAAAGGACTAAAAAATCTCAGAAAATTTCGTCGATGAAAATGAAAAATGTCGCCAGTCGGCGATTCAGCCGTCCGCTCAAAATGTCGCGCATCCTCGGCGATTGTCCTTCGACCTCTCGTTCGTCCCATCCAACGTCTAGACCAAGTCTCCGCCTATGGGCGGAACAGCTACTAGGGCGGGTGTCACATCACCCATCTCTTCCGCTCTGACTTCATGCATATCCGCGACTTCTGCAGAGTCCGTCCTATGCTCGTATTAAAAACTGTGTCTGTACTTAACTCGGATTTCTAGGAACATACAGTTAATGGAAGATACAGCCAAATAATTCTAATGCGCTCATGTTGGGTACGCACTGATAGGCGCCATATAAAGTCGCCATATAAAGGCGCCATATAAATTCCCATATGAATGAGCAATGACAAATGTTGGACCTCTCAAAATGACGTCATCGTGTTGTCGTATGACGTCATCGTTTTGTTGCGATCCCTGAGATTTGCGTCAATTGTTAGCTGCATTTCGACATCGAAGGACGCATTAATTTCAACATTGACGAAATTTTCTTAAATTTGTCGTTCTTCATGGAAGTTTTTCGATTTCTGCTGTGCCAACCGCTGTTTCGTCGAAAGGTACGTATGAGGTGAAGCCAAATGATTGCAAAGCGTCGAATTTTTATCGAAAGTTCCAACTTAATAGGCTAAAGATTGATCTAGCGTAACCTACAAAAATATCGAGATAATTTTGCTTATTTTCCACGAGACTCCATAATTTATACAGAGCGACGATAATTATAATTTGTTTGTTGTGCTGTGGTTTCCGGCTCGTATCCACGAGCTCCGGAGCTTTGCAAATAGTTATACAGTTATACCTAATGTTATAATTATGTTTACAGGAAACATTTCTGAAGACTCATCACATCCATCGAATAGACGGTTACGTCATACTTCGACAAGACCCTGCAGCCACGGATGGCTGGCCATTCTGTTGAAGGATGATGTCAACCACACTCTGCTTCAGATGGATCAGATACCTGGAATCGAGAGGCAAGATATCGAAATATCGACAGCTAATGTCAGGATTAAGATTCTCAATGTTTACATATCTCCTATAGTGTGTCTGTGAATAAACATCAATTGAGTTTGCTATTTCCAGATCGCAGAATTAGCGTCGTCGTCGTCGTCGTCGTCGACTTCAATGTCTACACGCAGAAAGGGATCGAAATGCAGCTTGAACGACACACGAGGACTGGATCTGGAGGAGGGGGAGGCTGTCATGGACAAGGACGTCGTGGTCCTGAATAGGGGACAGCCAACACTCAACACCAGAGTAAGAATGGTAAATGATTCTGTAATAAATTGATCTTGCTGTTACAACTAAAGATGATGTTGCTTTGCGATGTATTCACAGCGTTCTCAACATGCACCAGCGTCGGATCCGATCACAAGGCCACGGTCACCAGAGTGAACGAAGTGGAGGACGTCGAAGGAAACGCATCGCTGCATCGCTGGAAGAAAGGTGACTGGAAGATATTTCGACAGACGAGAAGAATCCGAATTTACAACGACATACCATCGGACGACTTCGATGCATCCTTCCTGACTTTCATGGAGGAACTGCATGAAAACGCCTCTGCTGCTATCCCAGAGAGAAAGGTCAATTCTAAGCATTCTCAACGTAAACCTAAACATTTAATGTTTTTTGAATGATGACTGTTCACAGGCCATCTACGAACGGAACAGCCTGCACAACAAGGCAGCCAGATCGAAGAACCTGGAAGATCAGATCGCCTTCCACGATCAACAGGCGAAGACGAAGAAGTTCATCACCGACACAGTTCGACAGCGATGTGAAGATTTCTAATATTCTTTAGATGGTCAGTCGAAGCTCGGTCCGGTGTGTGGAATGGCGCGGAGGATGAACGACGCTCCAGCACAACGAAGCCTAGCAACGATGACGACGTCAGAAGGAAGAGAGACGACATCGAATGCAGACCAACCTGCTTGCAGAGACGTACGCCAAGACGAGCAGCACGAACATCTACAGTGATGAGGTCAGAAATCATATATATGGTCTTTGCTCTGTTTCAGATCCTGCTGCTGCAGCAACAGCCAACTCAGATGCAGACGTCGATGCCCTGAATGACGTCTTCAGTCTACATGAGCTGAAGGATGCCATCCGTGGAGCGAAGAAGAATCGAAGTATTGCTTGGAGAGGACAAGATCCCGTCCACGAGATGATCCAGAATCTACACAAGTCATCGCTGCGAGCTCTTCTGAAGATCTGCAACGGAGTATGGAGTAGCGGAAGACTGCCTCTGGACTGGAAGGAGTCTGGAGCAGCGGAAGGAAGACTGCCTCTGGACTGGAAGGAGTCTGGAGCAGCGGAAGACTGCCTCTAGACTGGATGACTGGAAGGAATCTGGGACAACGGAAGACTACCTCTGGACTGGAGGCATTCGATCATTCTTCCGATCCTCAAGCCATCCAAGGATCCGACGAAGCCGGAGTCGTATCGTCCGATCTCCCTCATGTCCTCCTGGCTGTGCAAGGTGATGGAGAGGATGATGACGCATCGACTGCAGTGGTTCGTGGAGAGGAAGAATCAGCTGACGAGAAGGACCAGGCAGACTTCTGGAAGCACCGGAGCAACATCGACCAAGTCATCCGCCGGCAGGACAAGATCATCAGAAGCCTGAAGATCTCTCAACCAAGTGAGATCGAAATTTCTGTGTTATTTTTCTATTGTAGATTAACAGGGAAGCCTCGAGTATACGTCGTAGCGAAGTGCAGGAAGAGATTCGGACTCCTGCGATCTGTGTCGGGCAGCAAGTGGGGAGCGAGCAAGAAGACCCAGCTGATGATCTACCGAGTCCTGATACGACCGATCCTCGACTACGGAGCAGTCGCTTTCTGCACGGCCAGCAACACCGAACTGAGGAAGATGGAGACCATCCAGGCACAGGCGCTCAGGATCTGCTGCGGAGGAGGAGCGAGAAGGAGCTGCTCATGGAACAGCAACGATAGCGGTGCAGAACGAGTACGGAGAGATGCCGCTACATCTACGATGGCTTCGTGACAGTCTGGAGGAGGAGGGAGTCAGGATCGTCACCGGCAAAGATCACACGGCCGAGGAGGTGATGAAGGAGCAATGGACTTTGCACAGAGGCAAGTTCCAACTCGGTAAAGAATTTATCGATTGTATGTTTCAGGAATGCAAAGGAAATGTGTTTCAGGAAGATTAGACGAAACGAGGTCGACCTGTCGCTGACAGGATCCATCGACAAGAAGATCGTCCATCGTCAGAAGTCCAGAAGACGATCGCCCTGGAGACGATCAACAGAGACCGCATCTGCATCTACACGGAGGACGGGTCCAAGTACGAGGACACCGCTGCAGCAGCAGCAGCAGTCGTCATCCCAAACATCGTATGCAGACGAATCCTACGACTGGCCGACTCGTCCAGCGTGTATGCAACGGAGATGACGGCGATACGGAACGCCATCGACTGGATCTGCGACAACAACCGGAAGTGCGACAAGTCGTTCGCCATCTTCACCGACTCTCTCAGCGCTGCTGAGTCCGTGAAGAACCAACGATGATTCGACTCCAGACCGACGCTGATGATGGAGGTGATCGACAGCATCAACAGACTTGGACCGGAAGTCATCTCGGTCGTCTGGATCCCGAGTCACGTGGGCATCCGTGGAGATGAAGAGGCTGCATGACGTATCGGCGAAGTAAGTACTCCAGCTTCAACTCTACATCGATCAAGAGGAATTAATTATTAACGCATTTGTGTATATTATAGTAAGTGCTGTAGATAAAGAAAGAAAAGAAAAAGGAAACATCAAGAAGCCGACCGGAAGGATGAACTGGAAGAAAGTTTCCGGCTGAGGACAGCGTCTCCGCCTGGTGGTTGGTCCTGGAAGGCACCGTCTTCAATGTCGTGGCGGCGCACGGTTGATCAACCGCGACTTGACCGATCGACCCTTGGGGGTGTGCGTCCGTGGTGGGTGTGGCGGCCGGAACTGCCAGAACACTGGATGAAGATGTTATCGAGGATTTACATCTGAACTGTTTGTTGATGATGTATTGTTTGAGGAGTGTTTGTTGATAATGTATTGTTAGAGGAGTGTTTGTTGATGATTTATTGTTTGAGGAGTGTTTGTTGATGTATTGCTTGAGGAGTGTTTGTTGATGATGTACTATTTGAGGAGTGTTTGTTGATGATGCATTGTTTGAGGAGTGTTTGTTGATGATGTATTGTTTGAGGAGTGTTTGTTGAAGATGCAGTGTTTGATGAGTGTTTGTTGATGATGTATTGTTTGAGGAGTGTTTGTTTATGAATTATGATGTACTGTTTGAGGAGTGTTTGTTGATGATGCATTGTTTGAGGAGTGTTTGTTGATGATGTATTGTTTGAGGAGTGTTTGTTGATGATGTATTGTTCGAGGAGTGTTTGTTGATGATGCATTGTTTGAGGAGTGTTTGTTGATGATGTATTGTTCGAGGAGTGTTTGTTGATGTTGCATTGTTTGAGAAGTGTTTGTTGATGATGTATTGTTTGAGGAGTGTTTGTTGATGATGCATTGTTTGAGGAGTGTTTGTTGATGATGTATTGTTTGAGGAGTGTTTGTTGATGATGTATTGTTTGAGAAGTGTTTATTGATGATGCATTGTTTAAGGAGTATTTGTTGATGATGTATTGTTTGAAGAGTGTTTGTTGATGATGTATTGTTTGAGGAGTGTTTGTTGATGATGTATTGTTTGAGAAGTGTTTATTGATGATGCATTGTTTAAGGAGTATTTGTTGATGATGTATTGTTTGAAGAGTGTTTGTTGATGATGTATTGTTTGAGGAGTGTTTGTTCATGATGTATTGTTTGAGAAGTGTGATGTCCCAATGCATCATATTTACTCAGTTCAGCCGTAGTAAAATATTGTTCAGGTTTAGTAATTGGGGTAATCCGTTCACATAAGTGTCTCTGGCAGTTTTTCTATCATTTTTGTCCTAATATTCCTTAAGCTCACCTGTTCGTCTTTGCTTTAGCACTGTCTCGTGTTAATAGCAAATGGTAGTGCGCAGATATTCTAAATTTCCGCTTTATCTCCACTGTACGTGTGTAGTTCTTGCGCTTGTTATGCTCTGCTGTGAGCCTCTCTGTTTCACTCACATTCTTCCATTTTAAGACTCTCCTACTTTTAGTCTTATATGGTCATTTAGCTTTTCCTAAGCCTGCTTCTTTCTTTGTCTCTGTCTGTGCCAGTTTCTGTCTGTTTCTGTGTATGTCTGTCTATTTCCTCTTCTTACTCTATTTGCCAGTCTATTTGGAAGTCTCTTCACTGTCTTTTGTTGTGAATCTTCAAATCTTTGTCCTTGTCTCACGTGTTCTGTCAACCTCGCTCTTTTCCTCTCTCTCTCTCTCTCTCTCTCTCTCTCTCTCTCTCTCTCTCTCTCTCTCTCTCTCTCTCTCTCTTTCTCTCTCTGTCTGTCTGTCTGTCTGTCTGTCTGCCCCTTTATCCTCTGTGGTAGTTGTACGCATCTTTTCACATTTCCTTGAATGTGAATCCTTATCTTGTATTCCGATCCAATTAAATGTAAATTAACTCGAATTGAGAAGATTTCTAAAATTGGAATTTCTGTGGGATATAATTTGCTACCAATGAAACTGGTGATGAAATTCAACTGCCTCATGAGCACTGACGTGAACGGATTACGGAGACCCTTGCCAACACCTCCACGTGGTGGTCTCTGGGCGTGTGGTCATACCAGCTCGTCAGTGTTTAATCTAGTCCCCCTGCTTTCGGTGGGGGGGGGGGGAGACGTCTAGATGAAACACTGCCAGCTGGTTGACTGCATGGCAAAGATTGGCAGCTGTACGCGTCATTATTATAAAATTGTCATATTATTATTGTCAGTGAATTATTATTGTCATATTATCAGTGAATTGTTCGTATGATTTGTTCTTATTATGCATGTTACCGAATAAATAAATGAATAAAAATAAATTGTTTCTTTCTGAACGGTTCATTATTTCTTTTACATTTATTATAATACATTGCTTTTTCTGGCGGAACATATTGGAACGGCGTTCCGGTACAGTGGTGGAGGCAGGGGGCTAAGCCCCCCTAAACAAAGACATCCAGGGGCTAAGCCCCCTAAAAAAGAGGCCATCCGGTTCTTTTTGACATGTAAACCTGAAGTTTTGTGGATGAAAATATGAAAAAGGAAGATTTCGGCCGAATGACGAAAAAAGGTCGTCAGAAATTTTGGCAGATACGAATGAAAATTTCCTCCGTGAGGATTCAGCCCCCCCCAAAACTGAAATCCTGGCGCTGCCACTGTTTTCCGACTACCCTTTGAAAAACCCCTCTGACTTGATTTATATTGCTGTACTGCACTAATATTATTTTGGTTTTGAGTGGCTCTTTATAAGTCTGGAATTAACAATTCCAACGGTGATTCTGCTCACCGTCCTTCCCTCTACCCCACCCATCCACCCATCATCAAACAGTTCTAACCCATTCTAACTCCAACATTCACACTCTTGCATACAACAAATGAACATAAAAACACAACGAACTTGGATGACGCAATAATCATTCTGAATGTCATTCCAACTAAAATCCAAGACAATCAATATAGTAGACAATAGATATGTTCTGTAATGTTCATACACAACGACCGTTGTTCCAACTATAATACCTATCAGCGTCTATAATGACAGAACCAATTCGACTTTCATTTTCCTCATTTCAATCTGTAATAAAATATGTCTCTCATTGGAAACAGCCGTCGACTCAGATTTCAGTAGTGATAGCCAAGCATACACCGAGAGAGACGGGCAACGCAGTGTAAATGCATTACACATTTTTTACAAAGAAGAATTCAAAATTCAAACTGAAGGAGTCGCCTGCAGGCAGATATTAAAATAGCCAGTCAATGCCAGCTACCAAAATGTCAGTGTACCTTAGAAAGCGGACACTGAGTTTGCAAAACCTGATCATCGATGCACATCACACACGCACATATTATAACAAACATCGGACAGAAATTGAACTCAGTTGGAAAGCACCACCAGACATCAAACCTGGCGCTTTAAGTTTATGAACCAGAAAACATTGCATTAATAGAAGTTTGACAACATGCAGAAATAGAAACCGTTATTGCTGAAAACAATAATAATGATCTCATACAATTTTTGAATCTTCTTTGAAATACATACCAACATGCACAGGGCAGCAACACACAAGTTGCCAAGAAACACTATTTTCGTATTAATAATTGTAGACATATAACTGTATATTAATATTCTCTTACACACCTGTGTCTTACTCGGGTGTTCAGCAGGAATTAAAATTGTGGTGAATTGCAAAACACATTAAGCAATTTGAATTCGTGTCCTGATAAATATCTGTGATCATGTCTGTTTGGAAAGAAATCAAACTGGGTTTGTACTTACTAGATCTGCTCAATGATTAGGAGAAACCGCATTTACAAATAACAACAAAGCTACAATGACTACAGCTATGACCCAACTTAGGCCTACATATAAGTATCTGTGCCGGGGTTGTGAATGTGAATGCTCACGATTATGCGGAGGCGTCCAAATAGCTGCCATCAATGCAATCTTCAAGCACCTGTAGTTCCAATTTGAATACATACACCACTTTGCATAACAATCAATGCACGTGACTAAAGAATGACACCAAAGGAACATGCTGAATTAGGTTTTTTTCCTGGGGCACTCGTAATGACAACGCAAATAAAAATGCATGGACAGGGAAACTTAAAAAAGAAGTACAGTTTGGCAGAGGAATAAAAATATGCAAAGAACTCAATTCGACTCATTCTATGTCTTCACAAAAAGTAACCTCTGAAACCAACACTTCCATCTGTGTGAGAGCTATCTCATCAAACGGTCAGATATCCTTATTTTGATGAGGCCATGCACATATTACAAAATGAACTGTACTGATAATTATATAAAATGCTCTGAGAGGACTAATTTCATTTAAAATGTTCAGCCCTTGTGGACCCAGTCATATTTAAAAACAGAATGGAATAGAAAGCCACAGGCTAAACAACAAATTAACTCAGAGACTGTTTAATAGTGAATGAGATCCCAAGGCCCAAGCCCAATTTGGCCCCTGTGGCCCACTATTCAGTAGGTTTGATCTTATCAATGTTCTGATATGAATGAAGCAGCAAAAAGATGCAATGCAAAACAACGCGAGTAGCTTGAAAGACTAAACGCAAAAATAGTGATCGAATATAGAAGACAGGACAAAATAGAATTTCAAATACTTATTTTCGATGGTATACCAATCAAATTAAAATCATAATTATTTATAACAACAGGTAATAAATATCACCCAGGAATGTAATCAATTAAAAATATAACTAAAAATAGCAAGTTTAATAAAGCAACAATAATATTTAATATCATTTAGGAATGTAATCAAATTGTAAAATAATAATAATAATAATAATCCAACATGACTTATTCACATCTGTAGCAGAAAAAATTTCTGATCTGATAAAAATAAATGTCTGGTGCAAAATCATCCTAGAAAAACCTAGATATGTACAAGAGCTATGTTCAATTATCACCATAAGCAGAAAAAGATCTAAGCCAAGCAGCCATTGAAAGATGGCAACAAAATAGTCAAAAGTTATGTACATGAATTGATTCACACATACATATATATATAGTTATATACACATATAGATGCATATATATATACATATGTATATGCACATGAATGTCTTATTCATGTATAAATATATAATGCACATATGTGAAACCAGGGCTGTACTCAAGGGTAAACGCGGGTATACGACATATACTCACCTCCAGGAAAAAATGACAGCGTATACTCACCTCAAAAAACGAGGGTACACAGAACTACACACGGGTATACAGCGTATACCCACATCAGTAAGACCAAGTGGGTACACGCAGGCAAAAATCGCGAATTACGACGCCAAAAAATCATGAAAGTAGAGCATTTTATGCCGTTTCAAAGGTTTTCCGTGCAAAATATCACGGCCAAAAACTTCGATGAAAAAAGGTCGTCAGAAATTTCGAAGACTAAAAAAGGTCGTCAGAAATTTCGATGACTAAAAAAAGGCCGTCAGAAATTTCGATGACTAAAAAAAGGCCGTCAGAAATTTTTGGCACCAAAAAGTCGATTTTTTCGGCGGCAGCGTGTACTCACCTCAAAAGTTCTGAGTACAGTCCTGTGTCAAACTATAAGCACACGCATGTGTTGCATATGTACATGTGTTCATCTGTAAATATTATACATGGTTACGTATTAAAATACGTAGCTGCTAATTACGCTGTTTTTGGTCCTTCGCTTTAAGGACGATTTATTAAGCAACGGCTTCAATTATGACCTCAAGACATGAAGAAGAAACAAATATCAGCAATATTATGAAAGTCAAAATAAAATTTCCAAAAAAGTGATACAGTATGTATACATTTATGTTTGTATACAATATATATAATATTATATATATTACATATATTTTGGGTATAATATATGTTATATATATAATAATGTGCTTATATATATATATATAATATATATATATAAGCACAGCTACTGCTACTGGCCACAGGAAATATCTCAAATAAGACCTCGTATCTGATCATCACACTCATCTGAGTTAGCCACAAATGGAATGTAATAATTGATAAATGATAAACTCAGCAGCCGTATAAATATAAAATAATTCGGCGGAAATTTCAAGTGTATATAAGTACCGTAACAATCCAAGATGTATGAGATATGAAAAACATTTGATTATAGAATGGAAATTTGACGATGACAACAGACGCCAGTCACAGCTTCGAGGGGAGGGGTCGTCTGTCCCCGCTGCTCGTGGCGGCAGAAGTGGAAGAAGCTTTAGATCTTCTTGAGGCAGCCAAGGTCCCACTCGACGGGGGCCGAGACAGTCTCAAGGGCGAGAGACGAAGGACTGAACTTGAACTCGACTGCATAGACGAACTTCGTGTCCATAAGGAGGGACTGCGTGGAATCCTTGCCGTTTCCAGACAGCTTCTCCTGGATTTTTCTTATGAAGGTCACCGGGACTCTCTCCTCGTACTCGTTCAACGGTGTGTACAAATGCAGAATTTTGATTATCTGAGGAAACACACATTTTTAAAATCAAATTTGTTAGTTTCACATGCAGGGCAGCATTGCCACTAGACGAACTAGGCAGCTAGCTATAGTGGCAAGGCGGCCATAAAAAAATTGCCCTGCCTGGCACAAATGACAAATGAAGGCAAGAAAGCAATAGGAAAGAATGGAACTAATACAGCTGGAATCCCACAGGTCATAAGCTCAACTGAGCATCTCACCTGAAGTGCTGGAGCTTCAGAAATTGATACATGCAGCCTTACTTAAGATGTGGTTTTATATAACACGGATACTATTCAAGTGAAATTAATTTTATTACTGTTTTTTCTGTCTATCCTTTCTCTCCCAAACAGTTCCAAAGATGTCTGTTATGTGTTTTTTTAGTTGAAATCTGTGATTTTTGAATTGTATATTTAGATTTTCTATGATTGTAAACTGTAAAGCTATATTATGTTCTCATCCAATGTTCCCGCAGTGCGTTTGCAGGCGGTTCAATAAAGCAAATACTTAAATTACTTAACTTGATGAAGAAAAGTTAAAAAACTCAGCACATTTTGTATCATTCCTCTTGGTACGAGAAGAAAACAGAAGCAAATCACTTATAAAAGATGGACGATGAAATCATTTGAAACCTCAAAGAGGTATTGTTTGACCTTTAAATATTACACACAAAGGACTAAATTAGCCAATTATGAGAATAATCTACTGTAACTGACCTGAGCTGTGGTCAGTTTGGAACACATTTCACAGATGCCTTCGACATCCTCATCCGTCTTTCGTGCTTGCAGAACTTGCAGCAGCTGCGATGCCTGCAGAATTGGTTCCAGGGCCACAAGCGTTCCATTGTCATGTTCCTTTGTATCCCGAAACCATTGTTCCAACTGCGTCAAATTATATCTGACACACACAGCATTCAGTCAAATTGGATAATGTATTATAATGAAGTTCTATGTCCCATTGTGCGTTTGCAAGTGGAGTAATAAAGAAAATACTTACTTAATTTTTACAATCAAAATGCCGAACAAAACTAGATGGGTACCACAGTTAAAAAATTAATATCACGCTAATTTTACTGAGATGTGATCTCAAACAACAACTTTATAAATTTTCTCGATTATATAAGCACATTGAAATTCTGGTAGCTATTTCTGAATGGCTAACAATGGCCAACCTCATTTGGAGACCTCTCATCCAATGGCACATGTCCTTCCTCAGCAAAAGGTTATTCAGCGCATTTGCACAAATGAAGTAGAACAACTGGAAAGAACAACACAACAGATTGCAACAACAGATTGCAACAACAGATTGCAACAACAGATTGCAACAACCGATTGTAACAACCGATTGCAACAACAGAATAGACAACTAACAGATCCAGCAACTGATGGCAACAAGTCATAATACGTATCAGGCGTGATTATAAATGTTATCCCTTCACATGTCTTTCACACGGTATTCGTTGATTTATTCATTATGAAGATTTATATGGCACCATTTTAGGTTACTACTCAGGAGCGCTTACAACTGAACCTCGGCTGAAGGCAGCGAAAAAATGCATCTGAGCAAACCACAGGCAGAAGGCGTATAAGACAGTGGAAGCCCATCCCATACCACTGCAGCAGTGGAAATCTTGCCAGGACTTTTTTTAACGTGCAGTTCTACACAAAATGTGCAGTTGCAAATGAATTTGTGCAGTTGCGGATGCACTTCTGTGTAGTTAAAGCCAGTTTAAAACAGGACTGTAATCAAGGGTATATGCGGTTATACGGTTCAGGGTACACGGGTATACATGAGTAAATCACGGTACACGCAGCTGTTTAGGTGTATTTTTTATGAAATTCGAAGCAAAAAACTAAAAAAGTCATCAGTTTTCCCGGACGGAAAATGGAGAATTTTTTGGGCTGATGACAAAAAAAAGGTCAGCAGATTTTATTCGGACGGAAAATGGAGAAATTTTTGTGCTGATGACTAAAAAAAAGGTCAGCAGATTTTATTCGGATGGAAAATGGAGAAATTTTTGGGCTGATCAATAAAAAGAAAAGGTCATCAGAGATTTCGCACCCAAAAAGTTGATTTCTCTCCCGGCATGGAGGAGGATGGAAAGGAAAGAAGGGGTTGTGCAATTCCAGAAATTCCTTAAAAAGCCCTGAATCTTGCAGTGGTCCATGACAGTCAAGATGGCCACTGGTCACCTCAAACAGGAGTCCATTCAACAACAATGCACTGTCCCTAGGAGGTTATGCAATGTCTGATCATTTAGAACCCAAGAACGTTTGGAAGATGGCAATCCTCAGTGAACATTGTCATAAACACTAACTTGCTCTTCCTTAGAGAAAACCTTCATCACATATCAAATGAATCCTAATCAGAGTAGACACTGCCAACTGAAACCTGTAAATCTACTGCATAACAGTAATTAACACTTTAACAATGAGATGCATTGGTTTCGCATAGCATTTTCAGCACAACTGCACTGCAAAAGTGTTTTAAAGAGGTCTCATCATCATCATCAGAAGTGCCACTGCTCACCTGTTTCAGCAACTGCCTTATAAGATCATCCTCCACATCGTATGCCTTCAGCATCTTGTAGATGGTTTTAATCTGCAATAGTCAATACAGAAAAACTCAAACGACTCATCTTAAATCATGTGGTCTCAGTTGTAGTTCACCGCAGCAAATAATCGTGAATGTAAACTAACTTTAAAAAATAAACCTTGACATAAAATGACACAAACGCATGATACACCACCACCACAAAATAATACATGATGTAGTGAAATGGCTCCAAGGCACAGTGCTCACCACTGCACCACCACGCCCCACTAGATGGGCCACTAGCATGCTGCCACACTGTTAAATTCAACTCCTTTTAATCTGTTACTACTATATATGTAAGCAGGGTTTAAAGTGTGCCTGGACGGTCATGGACGGCGTCCATGCACTTATTTTAAAATCTGAAAGCCATCCTGCCACTTATTGGCCAGCACTGACTGGAAAGGTAAGGAGCGTCCAGGCACTTATTTTTCCACACTTTTAGCACTGTATAATGTAAGTTTACTGGACTTGCATCAGTTTGAACAAATGAATCTATTAATAATCATTATTGCGCCTGACTTACAGCGCCGACGAGAGCTTCTGGTGTGTAATCTTTAGCGTCGTCTGCTGATGCGTTGCTTGCTCCTCGACGAAAGCCACTTGGTTTGCCCGTCGATAAACCGGAGATGGACTCGTTTTCCAGGATTGCTCCAACTGTTTAATAACATAAAAAAATATATACTGCAATCATATGGATTCAAGTGTCAGGATTATGCTACAAAATGTATGCAAATGAAAATTTTTGGTGCTCACTAAACTCTGATGGACCTAAACACTAACATGATGGACTTAAACACTAACATCAACCATTTCCAGACTTAATCGAATTAAGAGTAAACAAGACTTAATCGAATTAAGAGTAAACAAGACTTAATCGGATTAAGAGTAAACCAGACTTAATCGAATTAAGAGTAAACCAGACTTAATCGGATTAAGAGTAAACCAGACTTAATCGGATTAAGAGTAAACCAGACTTAATCAGATTAAGAGTAAACCAGACTTAATCGGATTAAGAGTAAACAAGACTTAATCGGATTAAGAGTAAACCATACTTAATTGGATTAAGAGTAAACATTGCAAGAATTCAGAAACATCGCTGCCCTGCTCATAATCAAACAATTGCAACTCATCCGAAGTTTTGCAACGTTTATTTTAAACGATGCTTTCATAACGACAATGTAAGGCGTATCTCATTAGAAGGCTTGACTGAATGACATGCACCTCCGGAAGAAGTGCCCTTGAAGTCAAGTAGATCAACTAGATACACTTACCGACCATCGGTTGAATCTGAGCCTCGATCATTTTGATCAGTCCTTGATAAATCCAAACCGCGAGATCGTTGAGAATCTGACGATACTCAGCGAGATCGAAGTTTCGGAGGCACTGCTCGTTCTGCTTTGGAGTATTCTCAGCTTGGAAAACCTTCAACAGACATCAAGTGAATCTCAATCAAGTGAATCTCAATCAAGTGAATCTCAATCAAGTGAATCTCAATCGAGTGAATCTCAATCAAGTGAATCTCAATCGAGTGAATCTCAATCGAGTAAATCTCAATCAAGTAAATCTCAATCAAGTGAATCTCAATCAAGTGAATCTCAATCAAGTGAATCTCAATCAAGTGAATCTCAATCGAGTGAATCTCAATCGAGTGAATCTCAATCAAGTGAATCTCAATCGAGTGAATCTCAATCGAGTGAATCTCAATCGAGTGAATCTCAATCGAGTGAATCTCAATCAAGTGAATCTCAATCGAGTGAATCTCAATCGAGTGAATCTCAATCAAGTGAATCTCAATCAAGTGAATCTCAATCGAGTGAATCTCAATCAAGTGAATCTCAATCAAGTGAATCTCAATCGAGTGAATCTCAATCGAGTGAATCTCAATCAAGTGAATCTCAATCGAGTGAATCTCAATCGAGTGAATCTCAATCGAGTGAATCTCAATCGAGTGAATCTCAATCAAGTGAATCTCAATCGAGTGAATCTCAATCGAGTAAATCTCAATCAAGTGAATCTCAATCAAGTGAATCTCAATCAAGTGAATCTCAATCAAGTGAATCTCAATCAAGTGAATCTCAATCGAGTGAATCTCAATCAAGTGAATCTCAATCGAGTGAATCTCAATCGAGTGAATCTCAATCGAGTGAATCTCAATCGAGTGAATCTCAATCAAGTGAATCTCAATCGAGTGAATCTCAATCGAGTGAATCTCAATCAAGTGAATCTCAATCAAGTGAATCTCAATCGAGTGAATCTCAATCAAGTGAATCTC
Organism: Lumbricus terrestris; assembly: GCA_949752735.1. Lineage (NCBI taxonomy): Eukaryota > Metazoa > Annelida > Clitellata > Crassiclitellata > Lumbricidae > Lumbricus > Lumbricus terrestris. The sequence goes on along the minus strand of OX457044.1, from coordinate 35,277,096 downwards.
AATCAAGTGAATCTCAATCGAGTGAATCTCAATCGAGTGAATCTCAATCAAGTGAATCTCAATCGAGTGAATCTCAATCGAGTGAATCTCAATCGAGTGAATCTCAATCGAGTGAATCTCAATCAAGTGAATCTCAATCGAGTGAATCTCAATCAAGTGAATCTCAATCAAGTGAATCTCAATCAAGTGAATCTCAATCAAGTGAATCCCAATGAAGTGAATCTCAATCAAGTGAATCTCAACCAAGTGAATCTCAATCAAGTGAATCTCAATCAAGACAGACGACACTGCTATAGAAAGCTTTTAACCTATAGATGTCGTAAGTACACAATCCTCTGTGTAAGTTAACAACTGATGGGTTCTAATTCTGAACATTTCTCCCACGGCTTTCATGCAACATCCAGCCAACAATTGTAAAACTTATATCACCTGAATAAGAAAATTTGAAATCGTTGTCAATTTCATAAAACAGTATCAAACTGAATTGAAATAAAATGAAAAATTTTAATAACAATTTACTTCTAAGGCTAAGGCTAAAAAACCTTCGCAAGCAGAATTAGTAAAAAAAACAGCAAATCATATCGATCTTGGTACCTTTTCTCCGCTATATTGCTTTAGGTTGTTGAGCAAACGACAAGTGTTGGACAGCCATGCTGTAACCGTCTCAATGTCATCTTGACGATTCTGAAAGATCAAAATGAATTGTCAGGGCTAAATCAATAGGCTCCAATGCCATTGCTATGGTCTTTGTTCTGTTATAGACAGTCAAGTGCATCTTTTGCTTTCAGCAAACAGCATAATATATATCCATGCCAAGTTTTAGCAATGTGTCCACAAGGAAATAGATCTCCACACCGATGAAACAACATTACTGGTCATAAGTGACAATAATTAACGGTAAATGAAAAACAAAACTCTTATAGAATTCAGACAAAACACCCACATCTTGCTTCTTAACCCTTGAGAAAGAATCAAGAATTAAAGCAAGGTACTGAACATGAGTCAATTTATCCCAGGACCGGTCGATAACTTCCCGGTTTGTGCTGGTACCAGATTCAACCAATACGTAAAAAAAGATGGCCACTGAATAGTAAGTGAGTCTTGCACAATGCACATATTATTATGTCTCTTCAGCAAAATGTAGAATCGCCTTTAGTGCATTCGCTTGCCTTGACAATCTTCTTGATGCCATTGATCGAGTTTGTCAGAAGACTTCGCACTTTCTCATCATCGTTCATGTGATCCGTGTAGCGCATGCACATGAAGAGAATGTTAGCAGGAAGACCCGGCATATGCGTCAACATCATCTGCGGATTCAGTTCTATACGACCGCAACAGAAGTACACAAACGTATACGAATTCATTCACATCACTGCTACTATCCACATCATCTGTTATCATGCTTGTCATCTGCTAACCATTGCCGTCAATTATCACCATCTTCATCAAACACATTGCTATGATCATCATCATCATCATCACAATCATTATCAGCACCATTGTTAATGTTACTGCCATCACAAAAGCTGTTGTCATATGTCATCATCACAATAAGTCATTATTATAATTACATCATCGTTCATAAAATATCGCAGTTATATCATCAATCAATTTTTACCAGTCATTCTTGACATCATTGCCATCATCATCATGAACGTTGGCATAGTAATAGTTGGTAACATAGTAACAGAACAGTTGGCATAATAGAGCTGTCTTCTGGTTAAAAAAATGAAACATTTTCAGTCTTTTAGGGGCCGTCCATAAAGTACGTCACGCTCCGGGGGTGAGGGGGTGTAAGAAAGTGTGACAGTTTGTGACAGGGGGATGGGGAGTCAGGCCATGTGTGATGTCACACATTTATTTTTTAAATTCTTTATTATATTTTTTGTTCTTAGTACCTAAAATCCGACCCGGCCCGGCCCGGCGTGTCTAAAACCCGGCCTGGCGGGATAAAAGTTGATTTCCCATCACTATCAAAGCGTTTAGGGACACACGTCACTATCAGAGGGATTAGGGATAGTATCCTAGGGTTTAGAGGGTTAGGTAAATGGTTGTTTCAAAAAAAAAAATCAAAAGTGTGACGTACTTTGGGGGGGGTCCGAGATTTGTGACAGTTTGTGACAGGGGGGTAGGGGAGGGGGTAAAAAATGGTCAAAAATAGCGTGACGTACTTTATGGATGGCCCCGTATCATTGTTAACAACTTCATCAAATCGTTATACAGCATACCAAGTATAAGGTTCTTAACGAGAAGTGTTTCATCTTCTCTTCGGTATTCAAACATTCCGGTGAATTCCCGCAAATGATGATGCTTTACCGCTGGCATGTTCTCCTCCGCTGCCATCTCTCTCTCCAGTTCCGCCTGTGCGTCACGAACTGGAAAACAGATCAACAACAAAATCCATTTCATTATTAAAATCAAAACTGGTTATTGTCATTTCTATTGCACTGTAGGTACATTACTTATCACGATTATCATTAGAGTAATCAATAAGTGTACTGCAGAAGATATTATCCCTTATCAGTCTTACTAGTATTGCCATTATTAGACATTGCTGCTATTTATTTTATTCTGATTAATTCATTCAGACATTTATATAGCGCTCCTTCAAGAAAAAACTACTCAGAGGCGCTCCCGACTCCAGCGCGCCCAAAAAGAACAGTTTAAGTTTAGTAAGGAAGGATCCTGGTAGAGTCCCAGAGTGTAAGCGTAGCTCAAAAGGAAGGCCATTCCAGACCACCAGGCCAACCAGAGAAAAAGCTCGATTCTTCATGGTAGTATGAGCAAAAGGAACTAAGAGGACTCCCTTATCAGCGGAGCAGGTAGATTAATGTATATGTAAATACCAAAATTGTTTAAAATACTCATTTTACACACTTTCATAGAATTTGCAATTCATACAAAAGAATTTTTTAGCGATGCTTTGCATTAGTTAGCATCCGCATAAGACTAATAATATCTTGACACTTAACACTCAAAAGACTGAAACATATCAGTAACCACTTTATTTCAAGTTTTTTTACTTAAAGCAGACATTTTTATCATTAGAAACTGTTGCTGTAAAAATTAGATCAAACGTGATTCTAAACATTAAAAATGACACACATTGTATGATCCTTTATAAACTTGCACTCAAGAACCGAATTTTTCATTTCATCTTACCATCTGTGCCTTTGAGACGTTTGGAATAAATTTTAACGGCCCACTTCAACTTTTTACAAGAACTCTGCAACTCGTCAATCTTTTGATGCAAAGCCTATTAAACAGAGAATATAGCAACAGTCAACTCAAAAAATAGCATACTATATTTTAAAAACCTTTTTAGTACCATATAATTGAGCAAATCACATGTGAATGTCAACGTAAAACATCTCCTATCCTACTGATTGTGCAGAGCCATCAAGAATTAAAGTTCTGCTCAATTCTTCATCCATTTTGATCCTACAATGAAGTGGTCGATGTGATCTTGATACTACAGCACAGACACCACAGATTCTGGCACTGTATAAGTTACTATTCAGACTCATTCACGTAGGTAAATACTTCAATGGCCTGGCAAACATGCTAAAAAGAAATGTTTTAGAAAAGATGGAAACAAACTTACTTTCATGAAGTAAATAGATATTTTCTATGATTTTATACAAAAGACAGAAGATTTATAGTCAAGCAAAGACAAATGCATGAGAGAATCTCACAGTATTACAATAAAGACAGATACCACAAATTAGTAAGTGACCTGCAGGAAAGAGAAAAAAGGTCTGTAGAAACAAAGGTCTGTAGAAACAAAGGTCGATAGAAACAAAGGTTGATAGAAACAAAGGTCATGTTTCGGCGATCGGTCCCAGATGTTGGAACAGTCTTCCACTGGACATCCGATTGGCCACCGTAGTTGACTTTTTAAGATCAAGGCTTAAACCTTATCTGTGTGCCAAGGCTTATCCCACAGTTAGCCATTTGTGAGGTGCCCTTGTAGTGGTCGGCTGCATTATGGCTCCATATAAATTGTCATTATCATTATTATTATTATTGCACATCATCATTATCAATATTATTACCAGGTTTTCAGCTGAAAGGCGTGCGATTTCAAACTGAATGGTAGCCTCGAGTTTAGCTTCGGCATTCTGGGAAAGGTTCTAAAAAAGAACAAGAAATCTGATGAAGCTATCAGCAGTCTCATACAATGTACAAGCATTACGTCTGTAACTCGTGTGCTAAGATTCGTATCAGTTACTAATAAGTGCTACCAGTGCGTAAAGACTGTGTAAGATTTGAGATTGGACTGGGTCTTAGTGCTTGATCCTGCTAAGCATTAATATACTGCCAGTCTCTAGATATGAGAAAAGTTTGTCTCGGCCAGTCTAACACTTGTAAGTGTTTTAACCAGTCTGTGTTAACTAAATAAATAAATTTGTTGGTTATTGGTCATCGTGTGCAATGGACCTGCTTAAGAGTTTACGTGTAAGTTCTATTTGGCTAAATACAGTGCACAACATCATTTGTGAACAACATCTGTAAATCCAATTGCTAATTATTCGCTTCCTAGACCAATAGCAGCTAGACCAGTGACTGGTGGACCTCGTGATTTCTTACCTGTCCGATAACTTTCCGCTGGCGTTCATTATCAGCATTCAGCTCTTCAATCTGTCGACGAAAGTCGCTTTCCCTCAAGTCCAAGATTTCTTGGATTCTCTGTAGTTCGTTTTGTAGCAGCCTGAGAATGAAATTTTTTTTAAACAACCAGATAAAAAGGAAAAAAGGAATGCAGGCGATATGAAAAATCCGCAATATTATTATTGCCAATTAGAAGAACTTATTTGCCACTCTAGTGTCACTGATGCAGTGAAACGTCGTCTTCAAATTCTGTGTAAGTTCATCCAGTGGCGTAGCCAGGAATTTATGATGGACAGGGGGGGGTTGGGGTCTTTTTTGGCCTGGCCGGATGCCCTTTCTGACACCAACCCAACAGTATTACAGTAAATAAAAATGGAATAAAGTAGCAAAGAGAATAAAGTAAGGAAAACAATTGTTACTACAAGCAATTGGTTTTTTTCTTATTTAAGTGAATAAATAACCTTTAAAAAAACTTTTTTCTAAGCCAATGGGGGGGTTTTAACCCCCAAAACCCCCTTGTTTACGCCACTGAGTTCATCACTATGAGAGGACATCCAGCCTAATATGCAGACATTCATCAGCTGATTACATTACATTACTTCGAAGTATAACCACTGCTGATCAATCAGTCTAAGTGATCACTCAGTATATTATTATCAATCTGAAATTACAAGAGAGTGAAGCAACCATCTGTGCTAGCAACAAATTTCTGAAATTTCATATCCACTACCGAAAGAGGATTCCATCCGAAGTCACAAAACACTTATAAATAAAACCGCATAACCTCAATGTCATTGAAATGCTCATAAATAAAAATTACATGTTGAGATCTTTCTGTGACTGGTACGCTATTTCCAGTTCCCCGTCTTCGTTCAGTGGAATGGATTCCGTAGAGTGCGGATCAATTCCAGCCTTCTGGAGAACACGAGACTTTGACGCGAGCAGAGCTTTCAGATGAGTACATTCGCTCTGACGAGACTTCAACTCCTCTCTCATCAGCTCAAATTGCTCTACAAAAATCATCCACACGTACATCATTATTACAATTTATGTCTATTGTCATCTATTTTTACTACTACTATTAATAATTATTATTATTATTGTAGCGGCACCCAAATGATCCACACTTACATCAATATTACAGTTTATGCCTATTATCATCTATTTTACTACTACTACTACTACTACTATTAATAATTATTATTGTAGTGGCACCAAAATGAAGCTTAATGTGAAGACTGAGTGAGGTATCGATGCACTGTGTTTGGCACACATAGACAATAATTGCAGCACAGCCTAAGCCTTAAAAATCAAACCAAAACAGACAGCAGACAGTCTGAGCAGCTTTGGAGCTAATTAGAGTACATTCACTGGACTAGATTGTTAATTACAGTCCTGTTGAGCATTGACATACTTCACCCCATAGCACTGTTAGCCCAGCAATATCAACAAAGTAATCCAAAATAATCCCTAGTATTCCGCAAGAGTGTGAATATCAGACTCGCAAAAGAGAATTGGGGTGGGAGCGGGTGCTAATGCCAATGCAGACAAACATTAGCAAGAGGAGGAAGCATTCAAAATTGGTTGCTTTGTGGGCATGACTTGTGGTAAGAAAGAGAAGCGGATATAAGCAGTAGGGTAAAAACACCAAGTTCCCCGTCGGTCTTCATCATCAGCATTTCCTGCATAGCTTCTGCTGAAAGACAGCTAAACGAATTTTGCAAGAAAAATCCAAAACTTGATCAAAAGTACCTTTGATTAGATTACAATGATTTAGAACTGATTAGGCTGGATTCATCGGATTGGAGGATACTCACCCATCAATTGACTGGCAGCAATTTTCGTCTTAGTTCCCTTTAAGTCGAAGCTCACAGCGCCCTCTGCAATGGCCCGCTGTAACCTCACAAGGTCATTCTTCATTCGAGCATTTTCCAACTTCAAATCTTGAATCTGAATCAAAGGAAAACATTCACAACTTATTAATTACTTTACACGGATGTATATCTGCTATGACAGCTGGTCTGCCATTCAACAATTATGGTTTGTGTGTCTGTCAGGTACTCCTGATGTATGTCTATGAACAAGTTTCCAACATATGTTTAGCTGTCACAATGTGGTATAAGTTGCTGTCAGCATAAACAAGGCAAATACCATTACAAGGCCAAAGCAAAGAATGCTGATGAGCACCTCCCATGGGTTCTACTGGGTACATTGGCAGCTTTTATTCTACTTCATCGCCCTATCAATAAAATTCCATGAATAATTCAGATAAACCAAACTCTTTCCAGTTATAGCTACCTCCATAAAATTATTTATATTACGCATTTACGCAGAGACGGGTATCTAAGGTTGCCACCCCTCCATTCTGCACAGGAGTGGTGCTCTTTGTTCCTTCTGCACAAACTGCAACCATGCAGAATCAAGATTTTTCCATGGTGGGCCGAATGGTCAGGAACGTGCTCAGCATTTTCTATTCAACCCAAAATGGTGCTTTTTCCGCATGCTAGAGTTGGAAGCACTTCTAAGTAGTCCCCCTTGAAGAGGTGCTATAGAAACTCTTGAATGAATGAATACACATTTTAAAATGTGCATACATAAATGATACAAATGTGTACCCAGTAAATGAATAGTATGTACAAATGTAGACATTTTGAAATAATATCCATCTAATCCAAACTAATGACTAGCAAAGCATCACAGAAATAGTGTACAAGGCATGCAATTGATGCCAATGTAAACAGATCTAAAAACTACAGGATGCAGACGATTTCTGATGCAATCCATTTCCTGACGAAATGACTCACTTTGAGCGCTTCGTAGAGTTGTATTTCCGAATGGTCTCCTGGTCCATTGAGGACGTCGCTTCCAAAATCTCTCCGGTCAAGTTCCATGTATAGTCGTGCTTTCTCCTTCTCCAAGGCCTGGATCTGCTGTTGAAGCTTAACCATTAGCGGAATATCCTTCTTCTCAACCACCGGAACCTTAGCATGAAATGAACAACAAACGATACAATATATAAAATACAGGAACACATCAATTTCCAAAAATTCCATTGCTGCACTACTCTAGATAAATTCACTTTCCTTAAAGCTGGAGCTCCATTTGCCTCACATAACACGAGACAGCCTGTAAGCGATGACTTGCATCCTCCTAAATATCCTTCCTTATCGATTAACTTATTACTCTTAATAAACTGTCTAAAAATAACCACTGGTGCACTCTCTAATGCTCGCCAGTGGTCACTAACAGCTATTACGATATCATTTCAATCTTTACAGATGAATTTACTGCACTTAACAAACTCTTACAATTCCAACTGAAAATATGAAGAACAGCCCCTTTAAGCTAATGCCCTGAGGCATTCAAGTTTACGAAGTGTTAGCAACTTCATTTTCTTAGCCTCAGCATATGAGGATGGCGGGTGACCAGTCCTCTCCCTCACCGTCTCTTCTTCCCACCAACAGTGTACGGTCGATTCACTCATCACAGCTGACTAGACTAGAGGGTGCACATGGAACAGAAATCTCAACACAAATTTCTGCTTTGGTGGAATTTTAACACCCCCCCCCTCTCCGACCCTGACCGACTGACAGTCAGGCATGCTAACCACGGCACTACCGAACAACATCCCTAACAATATTGTATACATGTGTCACTAAACGTCAAAAACCACAAACTTAAGTCTTACCTTTTCAGCTGGGCTGACAACATCAACGTTGTTTTCTGTTGCCTGCTTCTCAAATTCTGCATCGTTCAGATTGTCTCGTTCTTTCTGTTTCCTACGACTTGTGCCATAACCATGATCCTATTTAAGCAACAGATGATAGAAGTAAACATGGCATCTTGACCCGGTTAAACTGTTCAAATAGATTAAGTATTTAAACGTTCTATCAAACAGCTAAAAATTCAACTTCTGAAAAACGCCAAATTACTCAAAGTCTCACGCAGATTGCTTTTAAAAGCATATATTAACAACGTAATTTAGAAGTTAGCATCGCAATAATTCACCTGTGTCATTAGTCAGCAAACAAATATACCTCAATTCATCACATAAGAAAAAACTTTGAATTGACGTTAACCAGATCTGGTACTTTCTCAAAATGAAATCAATGCCAGGATTCACTGTTTTGAAAAGAATGTGATCTGGTAACTTACCAGGTCATTCTTTTCTCCACTGCTTTCTGACTCTATGCTGACATTGGACGGTGAACGACTGTGAAGTGAAGTTGGAGGTATGTGCAACTGAATGTCATTTTGAAGGTTTTCAAATCTCTGCTGAAGACGAGCGTAGTCTTTAACGAGCTTCTGATGATGAACCCTCTCTGACTCAAACTCTTGCTTCAACGCTTGGTTAGATTCCTCAACTTTCTGTTTCGTAAGCCCTGAAATGCAGCAAACCTCTCATTATTCTTAACATTCATTATTCACATTATTCAGTATTCTTGTCTCTTTCAGGAAACAATCAGAAATGATTTGACGGCAGAGGATATAATTCTCACAATTTGTACAATGCTCAAAACCTTCAAATAGTTTGCAACTTTACAATTTCCTTATGACATTCTCAAGCACGTCAACAATACATTTAAGTTTGCGTAAACAACAGCAAGATCTGCAATTTTATTTCCACAGTTTGGCAATGACTTAAGTAATTCACCTTCTTGACTATCTGCATGCTGTTGGAGTTCGTCATTTGCCTTTTCCAGTTCACTTTTCAGCCAAACTTTTTCTTGACCAAGAAATTCGATAATCTGGAAAAGAGACCAAGATATGCCATGACCTTTTACTCCTTACTACAGTTTAATGCAAACCATTTCCAGCGATTTATTAAATTCCTTTATTAAATTCTGGATATATATAATCACAGTTAAGATTATTATTGCTGTATCACCACTGTAAACATACAATGTTTGACAAAACCAACAGATAGAAAATTCTTTTAAAAGCCTTGTCACTGTAATAACTTGTTAATTACTATCATAACACACCGTAATGTAACTACGTCTTTTTTTCTCAGGGTTATTGGCCAATAGGTCATTTTCTTAGGTTTTTTGTCTATGGGGTAATTGACCATTGTCTCTTGCCAAGACCCATCAGATTCATCCTGCACATCATCGTCTGTTATCATCCTCATTTCTGAGCAAAAGAGACCGAGCTAACCACGTAGATTTTTAAACAAAATGTCAAAACTAATTCTTTACCTCACTGGTTTCTTTCTTAAGGTTTTCTTTCTCGTTGGCAACCTTCTCCCGCTCCTTCTTCTCCTGAGTCAACTCTGACGTCAGTTGCTGGATCGTCAGTTCAAGTTCTTCAATTCGACCTGACATTGACTTTGACACCTGCTGTGCAACACGCAGCTTCGCCACCTCGTTCTTTATTTCGTTCACTTGGATCTGCTCCTCGCGCAAAACGTTCACCTCTTTTGCCTTTTAAGGAAAAAAATGAGAAACACTCAAACCTATAATAATGACAATGTAATGATTAATCGAGGCCTCACCTCGATTATTGCCTGATCAATTCGTGATACTTGTTATGCTTTATGTAACTATTTTCCTGCCTTATATCTTTGTGTGCTTGATACTTATGGACCGTGGGGCGCGGTGGTGTAGTGGTGGCGTCGTTGCCTTGAAGCCGGAAGGTTCGTGGTTCGAATCCACCTCGCCGCGTAAGGACCTTGGGCAAGTCCTTCACTCACAATTGCTCAGCGCTTCGGTATGAAACTCCGATGCAGTGTCCACTCTGCATTCGGGAGCGCCTCTGAGTAGAGAGAGCTTGAAGGGGCGCTATAACAAGTGCACATACAAACAAACAAAACCAATAAAAAAAATTGATTGATTGAATTACATTAACAACAGCAATAGTGCTATTAACAACAGCACAGAAAGTAACATATCAAATGTGAACTTGGAAGCATGATTAGTGTACCATAAATTTAAAGATAGATGTACTATTAAACTGAACTCCTCTCCACCTTCCAATCAAATATAAAATTTCATATGAACCAGAAAACTGCCACCAGCTTCCAGTTACGATTAAGAAATGGAGTCATTAAAATAAATCAATACAAATCCTGGAACAAGACTTCTGATTGATGACACCGTAAATTAGAAATCTGAAAGCACCTAAGAGACGAGACAATGGAAAATGAACACGAGACAATAGAAAGTACAAATGAAACCCAATTTAAGTATAAAGCATAAAGAACTCAATGAAATTCAATATAGTAAAGATTCTTATAGCCAGTAACCTTCTCGTCAAGTTTCTGTTGCAGTTCAATGATTTTGTTTTCAAGTCCCCGGTTGACATTCTTCATATCATGTGCCTCAATCTGAAACAATCATTCAAAAACTTTCCAAACCTACCATATTCCACATAATTATGGTATTAAAAAGCACTTACTAGGATCAACCTTACTTATAATTTTTAAAAAGCATTTATACCTATGATTTTGAACACAGTCAAACAAAGCAAATGGTTATAGAAATTAAATTTTTTTAATATAAGTTATTTGCAATATATCTAAAATGACATATATAATGTGATCTTGGCCAAGAAAATAAACAAATCGTCAACAAAGGACTTATTAACAGTTTCAATAAGCATACATGTAAGGGAACCAGGTTAGACTGCCTGTGCTTGGCCCACAAACTTATGAACTTTTAACCAAAGTATAAACCATCATTTGGCAGGAAATTCCTATAAATATTCAGTCTATCTTTACCCAATGCATTAATACCTGATTTCGGTCTCAAAACATCATGGGGGGGTTTACAGCTTGTTGTGCAAGCTTTATCTGCCAATGCACTAATTGTACACAAAAATGAGTACCGTATTCATTGTATTACAAAAAAGGCTATTTCCAAGTGACTAAGTATGCGACATGTGGCCCCTTTTCTCCGCCAAGGTCACATAAAAGTCTGTAGCCAAAATACGGATCACAATTGGCCAATTAAAGAATATTTCTATCTCATTCTTTATATATTATACTAGTAAGGCACTACATAAACGATTTGAATAATTGAGGCCATTATCAATTTATTGTAATACAGTACTTCCAAAAGTCTGAAAGTTGCAGGATATAACAGCTCGCGTTACATCATTTTCTGCTACTCACATCCAGCCTTCAAATTGAATAGGAAACTGGCGAAACAGTGGCATTGCATTTATGCCGTCTTAAATGGCATAAAAACCACACAACTAATCAATTGATCCGAATGAATCTGACTGACTGAAAAACAGTTTAAATCTGACCTTAAGTTCCTTGAACTTTCGCTTAGCAATCCTCCGTCTCACATGCGCCTGCATAAGAACAATTCCACGTTGTATCCTGCGGAAATGACGACGCGCGAGCCAACCGCGTATGTAGCGCTGGATTGACAAGACCTTTTTCGTCATGACGGTTGACATGAACTCTCGCCGACCAATCAAACCGCGTGCAAAGGCCTGAGATAATAAATACACAAATATTTATAGACATTGCAATAATTTATATAGACAATGCATAAACACATTAAAATATAATTTTATTTATGACTTAACAATACGAAAAATTACAGGAACATAATTTTACAAAACTAACAGCAGTTTTATGATAGTGATCAAGTGATGGAACCTGAATTGTGATGATAGCTGATCGATAACCAAGGTATTTCTTTCGACAGACGTAGCGAAGCCAAGCAGCTCGTATGATATTAGATGCTCGAGTCTGTCTGAGGAAAACTGCATGCCTAGAAATAATAAAGACAGTAGAACCAGTCAATAGATCCAACAAACAACCATTCATATAACTAATTTCTGACCATGCAATAGCATATTGCAAAACACGCTCCAATATAGGACGCTAGATAAACTAACGCAAACACAAAAATAATAACACTATTTACATGCAACACAGAAATAAATCTAACTAATTGATAAATAAAATAAGATAAATTGCCTTGAATCTGATAGCAATTTCACTTAGATAAGATATATCGTCAAAAAAATCAATGATGCACGTCGTCCTGTTCAAAAGAAAAATCTAAAATATTAACTTCAGCGCAACTTGTCTTCACTGCTTCAGTCTTTCACGTGGGTCTATCTTTTTACGTAACATTGACTTATAAATGCCATTCTTGGATCCTACCGCAAAACACTCATACTGACAACAGCACTAGGCATGATTTATAAACGTCTTCCCATGATTTATAAACGTCTTCCCATGATTTATAAACATCTTTCCATGATTTATAAACATCTTCCCATGATTTATAAACATCTTCCCATGATTTATAAACAATAAACATATTTCCATGATTTATAAACATCTTCCCATGATTTATAAACAATAAACATATTTCCATGATTTATAAACATCTTCCCATGATTTATAAACGTCTTCCCATGATTTATAAACATCTTCCCATGATTTATAAACATCTTCCCATAATTTATAAACATCTTCCCATGATTTATAAACATCTTCCCATGATTTATAAACGTCTTCCCATGATTTATAAACATCTTCCCATGATTTATAAACGTCTTCCCATGATTTATAAACATCTTCCCATGATTTATAAACGTCTTCCCATGATTTATAAACATCTTCCCATGATTTATAAACGTCTTCCCATGATTTATAAACGTCTTCCCATGATTTATAAACATCTTCCCATGATTTATAAACATCTTCCCATGATTTATAAACATCTTCCCATGATTTATAAACGTCTTCCCAACCTCCTTGCCATCATTCCACGACCGTACGTCTGAACACGAAGCGCCGTTCTTCGGATCTTCATGTAGCGTCGTTTCGCCAGCCACCCTCTAACCGTCTTCTGAATCATGATGCTGCACTCACGCAACCTGTCGGACCTCAGCTTCTCGAGATAAGCCACTTGACCAGCTCGAAAGAAGATCTTCGTTTTGCCGAACTGATACTTGTCACGGTCCTACAATATTATTTTTAAAAAAATGAACAATGGCATATATAATTCTTTAGTTCTATAATATAGTTCTTTCATTGAACTGATACTTGTCACGGTCCTACAATATTATTTTACAAAATCAACAGCGTCATATATAATTCTTTAGTTCTATAGTTCTATAACATAGTTCTTTCATTGAACTGATACTTGTCACGGTCCTACAATATTATTTTACAAAATCAACAACGGCATATATAATTCTTTAGTTCTATAGTTCTATAATATAGTTCTTTCATTGAACTGATACTTGTCACGGACCTGCAATATTATTTAAAAAAATGAACAATGGCATATATAATTAATCGAAGTCTGGAATTATGATAACATGATATTCCAAAATGAATTTGATTTATTATGATAATAATTACGATAAAAAAAATCGTAAAACAAATAATTTTACAAAATCAGCAATGGCGTAAATGAACAATAAAACTCAGGAATACGATAACACGGCATTAAAAAATGAATGTGACTTATTTGCGATAATAATTATGATAAAAAATAAATCATAATACTTGACCCATAGACTTTTAAACTGTCCACCAATGCCAAATTTCTTTCATAATTCATGCAAACAATCTACTACTTCAAGGGGGTAAAGTTAAAGCAAAGAAAATCACAGCATAATAACGAGATATAGCAAAAATTCAATAGATATTACCGAGATGAGCTTCCCAAGAATGTTCTCACATGTTTTTCGCAAATCATTGCGTACAATGTGTTTGGAACTGGCAAGAACTCGATAGCGTTTAAAGAAGTCAGCATAAATCCATCTGTAAAATTATTACAGTTAAGAAAATCAGCATAAACCAGTATGTAAATGAATATCTTTAAGGAAGTTGGCCTAAATCTATCTACACATTCATGTGCCCATTCACTTTAGCAAAAACCATCTAAAATTTGATAGGCTTGGCGCACTAGCAAAAATTAATCAGTTCAAGAAATTTGTTTATATCCCATCATCGACAGCTGAGTATAAAAAAAATGTAGCATATATAATTTGTTTAGATCATTAGACTTTCTTGATATCATACTTAGCAATAAGAAGGTCAAAGAACACAGACGTAAGTCAAAATTTGCAAAGCTTCAACGTTCTGTAACAAGACTAGACAACAGATGGAAAGGAAAAGAATAGATACAATGCAATGGAGACAATAGATTACGAGACGTTCAGACATATAGAGCAGATAAAGGCAGCCATGGATATGACCTATCAGCAAATTTCTGCCCTGGCGAGGACTTGAACCCCTCACGTCTCAGTTGACAGTTGAGCATCCTAACCACTAGACTACGGCACACATCCACAATGAATGAATGTACCTGGTACAAGAAAACACTGAAAATCAATCTTAGAACAAAGTACAAGATAAAAATTGACACTATAACGTCAAAAATCTTTAGAATGCATGAAAACCTTGAAGGGTATCCTGCAGCACTGATCCGTATAGTCTCCAAAACTCCACATGCTCTCAGCTGCTGGACTGCGCGGATTGGCTCAAACCTACGACCAATCAAAATTCAGATTTAAATGTGACTGCTACAGCACAAAACTATTTTAAAGCATTAATACAGAACAAAGTTCACCATCATCATCAATGCTCGTGAAGGAATAACATACTTTAGTAAATTTCATTATCAAGCACAAAAAAACTAAACCAAATGAATTAAGGACAACATAATATAAAGGATAAGCGAACTATTTAACAATATTTCAAGAACTTCTTCAAACTCGAATCATCAGAATATCAAGTAACAGCTGACAAGAGTTAATCAAATTCTAAGACATGGGTGCCTTGAGCTTTGCGAGAAGAGTTACAATACTTATTCAATTATGAAATGCTGGAGATGTTTCTCTTACCTGAATGGTTGTTTCTCATCGTTTGGCTTAATGCAGCGAACATAATGAGGAGTCGTTGCAAAAAGTGTCTCCATCAGCATGTTCAAAGACTCAGAAAACTAAAAAGAACAGTGAAGGGTTAACATGTTCACACTAATAAATTAACAAAGAATTAGATAAGAAAACCTGTCACTTTCGCATCAATTAGAAGAAAAATCCAAAATCAAGCTTTTTGGTCACCTTTGATATGTAAGGTCAGATCATTCAACAAGCAAATTGATGAAAGAAAAGATATATCAAATGGAAGTAATTTAGAAATGAAATGACCTGATCAAACAACTGCAACCTGCCTTCCTGTCTCTCATCAAATGCATCTAAATTGGAATCGCAGAGTTACCATGTGTTGTATACCATGCATTGTATACCATGTGTTGAATACCATGTGTTGTATACCATGTGTTGTATACCATGTGTTGTATACCATGCATTGTATACCATGTGTTGTGTACCATGTGAATCATTGATCAAAGTTTTACTTTTAAATACGCCAAATTAACACAGCTATGAAAAAGCAATCATATTAGAAAAGACTTATTGAATAAAGATATAAATCTGAGCAAGCACAAGGAAACTGGCATTCCTACCTGTGTTCCAACCGTTTTGCGATGCTGCCTTGTCTGACCTGTAGTCTTTGGCTGCTCCTTGGCAGCTCGCACGACTGGTCTCGCTGGACCTCCACGAGTAGAACCTGACTGTGCCGGTGGTGCATCAGTTTTGTTATTGAACAGTTCTGCTATTAGTTCATGCTAAAACAGAAATTAACTATATAAATACACAGATTAAAGGTCTAACATAAAGTCACATGTATGTATATTTGTCATAGCGCCCACTTCAAGATTCCTACTCAGAGGCGCTCCCGACAACAGTGCGGACACTGCATCAAAGTTTCACAATGAAGCGCATGAGCAATTGTGACTAGTAAACTTGCTCAGGGTCCCGCGGCTTGAGGTGGATTCAAACCCGCAACCTTTCGACTCCAAGGCACCGAACACACCCCTACACCACCATGCCACATGTACTTATTATTAATTTTACCCCCGATATGTACGTACAAACAGGGCTTAAAGTGTGGCTGGACGGTCATGGACGGCGTCCATGCACTTATTTTAAAATCTGAACGCCGTCCAGCCACTTATTGGCCAGCAATGACTGGAATGGTAAGGGGCGTCCAGGCACTTCTTTTGGAAAGATAAGGGGCGTCCAGGCACTTACTTTTCTACACTTTAAGCACTGCGTACGAATAAGCTTCTCTACCTGCCCCTCCTTACAAAGGCTATTTAGCTGTTTAAGTCACATGTGAAACGTGTATGTTACCATAGGCTACTATTCATTTTTGTTAAACGTCATATTTGCTGGTTGAAATACATGTGTGAACTTTTGTCTACTGTCTAGATCAGAAGAGAATATAATTTTAATGTGGTCAAATATCATAACTGATCATCACAATGCTAAATTAAAGAAGACATGTTTTGAGCACTTGCCTCACTCGCTTTGAGAATATTTATCTGTTCCTCCAGAACTGTGTCACGATTTTTCTCCAGAAATCCATCGCACTGATATTCCACGTTGTCCGCGAAATGGTAAATGATGAAAGCCGCTTGCGACATGCGAGGTTTTCCAAAGTGCTTATTTTTACCATGCTTCTCGTACAGTTTCCGACACCAGTTCTGATCAGAGCCTTTCGGCAGCTACTCACATAGAAATAAACAATAACATGAAATCCAAACACCATTTTGGGTAAAAAGTTCATACTGGACACCATATTTGAAATAGAAAACGACAAGCTATCGCAAAATCATATTATAACATAGAGACATGGAGAAAAAAACAGAGCTGCACCAAAGCAAATCACATCAATCATTAAAGATGATTTGTTACAACTTGTTTTATCAAAGGACATTCAAATTCACTGGAGTTATAAAATTAGTCATTGATTTCAAACCTTAACCAATGCATGGCACCGTTACTAACAACATCGACAGAGGTCAAACAGCACTCGTGGTCTCAATTTCACCAACTTTTATTTCACATCTAAGTTCTTTATTTAACTAATGAGCAATGTCCCTTGTATTCAATCACATGGTTATAGCCATCATTTCTACACTACTTTAGGTTTTTTCTAAATAATTATAGACCTATGGCAGTTGTGATAATCATGGTTTCCGCATTTTTTACAGAAAAAATAGCGTGATGTTATGGTTCAGCCACTGTGCCATCCAGCTGCAGCAACCCTAGCAGGTTCATGCAACCAAGGTTGAGAAGAACTGATTTAAGTCCGTTGAATTTCCTAGACTGACAACAGATATTAGACATCCATGGAGAAATTCATTAATTCCTTCCCAATTGAAGACTATCCACAAAGCTCCGAGAAATTATCTAAAACAATTCAAACCAACAACCATCTGCTATCACTGGGGACTTCAACAACTGACAATAATCAACATATCAACAGATCTGCATCATTCTGTAAAACTCTAGAATAAAAAGATGCCTACTTTGCATTCTTCATCAAGAAGATCTAAGATTCCCAGTTTTCCTTCAATCAAATCAATGCACGGCTGGTTGTCGTAGAAATCAATGAACGACCACTCAATCTGCTCTTTCACGTACTCCTCTTGCTCCAATTTAAAGACATGCTATTCAAACAAAAGACAAGAAGAAATTCAATTATTGACTGCCAGAGCAGAAATGATTATCAAGATTTTCGCTTAACTGGTGCGCCAAGCAAATTCTGCCATAATGCCATCAATTGGAATATCAAGTGCAGTGAGAGAGAGGACAGACCAGGTAACGACCCAACTGTCCTCATATGCTGAGGACAAGATAAATACTAACATTTTACCTATCTTTTTAGCTGTGGCTGGGCTGGGAGCGCCTCTGAGTAGACTTCGTGATGGGGCGCTTTATAAGTTTTCGGAATGAATGAATTTCAAACTCATGATTACCTTTCTGGGCCACCTGATTTGACTGCCTGGCTTCTCTAATTAATTCAATGGGAATTTGCACTGATGGATAATGACTACAATTTCACTTGAAATGACCATCAATTGAAACTTAATGCATTCTGGTATACGTCACCAAAGAGATAATTAGATTAAATAAGATCCGAAGACTTTTGCATTTTACACCAAACATTTTCACACAAGCTGAAATCAGTTCACTGGTTTTTAATCTGAAGCATGCTCAAATAAGACTTCCTAATGCATATTAATTCTCTCATTTGATTAACTATGAACTTAGCATCAAGCATATATATTAAAATTAAATAATCAATCAATCCTATCAATCTGATAGGTTTAATACCTACTGCTAAAAATTAACTGAACCAAAATATTCACTTTTCCCTGCATATCCATCACTCTATTTAGACAGCATAAACTAAAATGCTGCAAAGAGGAACACTGACCAAACAGAACTGTTGTTGAAGCTTCTCATTTGCATAATTTATGCAGAACTGCTCAAAGCTGTTCACTTCAAATGTTTCAAACCTATTCAAAAGAGAAGAACAAGAATGAAAATTCTGAAATTCAAAAAATGGTAGAACTAAACAAACAATTCATCAGATAATCATAATCAATAATGGATGAATTCATCGATTTCTACACAAATCAATTAGAAGCCCATCCAAGGGTTGAAGTAAATATAATTACAACATTGATTTTCTTAACCGAGCTCAAAATCTCAATTTGAAGCTAATGACCAGCTAAAAAGTCAAAGAAAAGGTTCTTACCCATAGATGTCTAGGACGCCAATGAATTTAAGCATTTTTGTAGTTGACGACAGCGATTTGTTGAGCTCAGTAACAATCCAAAGAAACAGCTGCGAATAGATGTGCTTTGCAAGAGCATCACGAGAGAAGTAGACCTAAAAAGAAGAATACTACGATAATATAAATAACTGGGGAAAAAGACCATTGCCAAAAGCATGTGGCAAATGTAGTAACTGAAGTCTTTAGTGAAGTACTAAGACAAGTACCAGTAAATAATAGCCTCAAGCCGCATAAATAACAGTATTGTCTGAGACGCTCTTGAAGGGCAACCACAAATCAAATCAAATCAAATTTTATTGGTCCGTTTGTAACAACAACAAGCACACCAAGTCAGGTACAAAAGTTACACAAAGCATCTCCAGTATCACCAAGTTGTTAGCATATAGCCAAGACTTGGGATAATCTCCAAAGGAGTAGGTTAGGTAAGGATTGCTTAAACCGAGTGGTTCTAAGGTTAAGTGATACCAGTGTGGACAATTATCCCTAGACCTGGAATCTAATCTAATCTAATCTAATAAAGCATTTGTAAAGCGCTTCTCACAGCAGAGCTATTCAGAAGCGCTCTCAGCGTGACAGGCCCATGAAAAAAGAAAAGTCTTCAAGCAGCGAAAAGATGCAGGTGAATTTCCTACAAGAATCCTGCCACGAATTTCAGAAGGAAGGTGATTCCAAATTAAAGGACCAACAATAGCAAAAGCTCGGTGTTGGGTTAATGATGTTCGTGATCTGGGTACAAATAGATCAAAGCGGTCAGCAGAACGAAGAGGGCGTGAAGATCTTGCAGAAAGAGGCTTACACATTAAGTCACACAGGTATTTAGGCGCTAAGCCCTGCAGGGACTTAGTAACTAGAAGCAAGACTTTGAATGCGAGGTTATAAAAAAAAACTCGTGCAATAGTGGACACAAATGGAGACCCAGAAGGGAGGAAATTTCACTAGTAGGGTCCCCAAACAAACTATTAAATAATTTTGATAGATACGCACCACAATTTGATGAAAAACCAAAGCAACAGTAGATGAGTAGAGTTAATGACAGTTATCACAACATCACAGCAAGGAGACAGACACATCAAACCAACACACTATACAGAGAGAGCACATTTGAATGAAGTTGAAACTCATTTGAAGTTGAAAATCATTTTCATATCATTTATGGGCATCTATTAGCCATTTTCATAGGTTTATTTTAAATAGGTTAATATTAGGAGAAGCTTTATGATAACTTCGTGGTTGCATCAAATTACATCTAATTGCAGCTGCATATGTCTGTGATGGAAAGCAGGCAAACCGGGCCAACATACTGTTTAAATTCACGCAATTAATATGTCAACACAGAAATAAGACTAAGAAACTTTTGTTTTTCTAAAGCATGTCCATTGTCCAAACTATTTGTTATTTCAGAGTGCATCTGTACATAGGCAGCAATAGCTCATATGAGGGTTTTGTTACCTGTGTCAAAGGTAGCGGCAGTGTCAGTGTTTCATTGACAGTAACGATCTTCTTGTTGCACAACCAGAATCTCATCTGCTCCATGTCTATTCCAAGCAACTTTGCCATTATTGGCAAATGACGATCTTTGGGCTGCATTTCACAAATGAAAATAATGCACACTCAAAACAATACCACACAGTAATGTAAATTAACAAGAAAGAGGTAGACATATACAGCACCCATTTAAAATCATAAGCAGAGAAAGCTTGTGTAATAAATCTCCAAAAGCTAAAAACATTGCTGATCCACCCAATGATCAAAGGACTAAGCATAGTGCTTGGTTCATCACTTGCAGACTGCTACATTAGACAGTGCGGTTATTTTCAGTTGCAGGTTGTACGACCTGAAAATGGTCTTCCTGTTACACTTTGGTTAGTGCCCAGAGCCAGTCTACTTTGTTCCTTAAAAATCTTAAAACCATGCTAGGCCGGGAGCAGTTCTGAGTAGTCTACCTTAAAGGTCACGAACTGACGGCACAAGGTGACAAGGTGACCTTGAAGGAGTGCAATATAAAACTTACATAATAATAATGAAGAATTTCTGCTATTTTCACGTACCGGTATAATTGTGCATTCGCTCGCATTCTCATCTTCTTTCAGCTCAACGTTACCCAGATGCAGAATTCCAGCCAAAATCCGGAAAATCTCCATCTGCTTAACTGCATTGATACCTAAAAATAAATCAACCAGGAAATCAAACACTTGCACCATACAAAAAATTGACAGAAAACACCTGCACCATAAATTTTTTTTTACTGAGGTCCAAAAATCAACAGAGACAAAAAAAGGCAGTCACAAGACTTGGCAACAATTTACCAGGTTTCTTAAATATTAATTTCCCTAATCAGTCCTTTCCGACTCAAATGGTTAAAACTTAATTCAAACAGTTAGTGTAAAATATAAAGCATGGAAGCGGGGAAAAACCCATAGAAACAAGATCTAAATCAGTCAGCTTCCATGTAATTTACAGACAATTCAAAAACTCCGTTATAACTAAGATTAAATCATAATTAAAAGTTAATGCTTAACAGCAATGTTCAAGCATGTTTAGAAGTACCTAGAACGCCAAGTGCCTGTCTTGTGTTCATGAGGTCATCCGAATCCTCAATGGTGTTGACCACTGGAGAATTGCCTTGATTCGTGTACAGAAAGCCATCAGGATGCTCTGCAGAAAAAGTAATTAATACAGCCTGTCAGATCACAATCTAAACACAGCGCAATTCACAGCATTCGACCAACAGAGTTTGAAAATCACAAAAATCAATAATATCTGTGACCGAAGACAACTGTTTTGTCTTCAGTGACTTTCCTAAAAACTTTCCATATTACACTTTTCTGGTAAAGTTACTAATAAGCAGCAAACATAGTTCATACCGAAAATTTAACTTCGATCACACAGCATTCATTTAATAAAAATATTCAGACTTGCAGGCGTAATTCAAAGCTTGCCAAGCTGTTAGTCGGTCTACAAATCAACACGTTCCACTAGGCTTAGCAACGTCTGTTTCAAATCTGAATGCATGCAGAAACCATCACTGCGGTCTAGAATAACAGCATCAGAGCCATCAGCTGACCTAGTTTGTACTCTTTGAACTCTGGATTGTCCCTCGCTGAGCAGAGCTGATAGAAGACGTGGTAGTTTCGTTCTTCAGGGGCTTGAAACACAACCCTAAACAAAAACAGAAAAGGTCCCATTAACATAATCCATTTGTCTATTCAAATCACATTTCATGTCAGAAAACTTGATGTCACTCTTCGGGGTAAAGATGCAAAATTGTCAGTAAAAAACAAAGAGTCGAAAATGAAGACACACAGATAGTCTTCAATACACTTTCAAACAGTTCTGTGAAACAGGTTCGCATGCAAAACAAATGCTTATTCTTGGGCTGACCATTCAAAGACTGAGAATGAAACTGGCAAGCTTGTTAAATTTTAAGTCAAATGTCTCAGAACTCACTACTTTTGTAACCACATATTAATCCATACTGCAACAACTCTTGCATAATTCCTTGCCAGTTTCCTCGTTTTCCATCTGCTTCCTCCTTATCCCTTGCCCTACCTTTAGTAATGCTTTATTTCAGATCTGTCTTTAAACTATCTTAACACATTGACCGCCAAGGACGAGTTAACTCGTCCTTCACTCAGTCATTTAACATGGCGTGTAGGCGGTCAATGTGTTAAACCGCTTGGCACTAAGATTACTCATTGTAAGGCCGTAAGCATTAAAAACTCTGTCAGCCATACCTTGATTTTTCTAGCAGGTACGTTCGCATGTTAGCACCTAAGATGTGTTCGTTTTTGCTAAATCCAATCTGAATGTATTTTCCGAATCGACTGCTGTTGTCATTTCTCGTTGTCTTTGCATTTCCAATTGCCTGTAACAAGAAAGCAACTATTAACAGCCTTCATTCAAAAAACTATAAAGCTTTAAATTCATCAGCTGTAGTGAAATGGTACCAGTTTATAGCTTGTCTTATTGGAATTCTTTTAAATCTATTTGAATTATTTAACTTCAAATTTCACTCAAAAATCAAGTAAATCAAATGGCAACCAAAAACCCAAAATAAAAACTTGATACATAACTTCCTGTTTAATGATAAGTATCGTGCTTATTCCAAATAACAATGCTAAACTAAATGGACTCAAAACAACTAATTTTTCGTCAACACAACAGGCATTTAGCTACACTAACAGCACTGATACCGAAGTTCTGATTTTTTAAAGATTAGGTAATCAGATGAAGTTACATATAGTTGATAAAATAAAATGAATACAGTATTTACAAAATAATCTACCTCCATAATAGGATTTGATGCCAAGACCCTCTTCTCGATCTGTGTCTCAGCCTCCGCACCACAGACCGTAGCAAAGTACCGCATCGCATACTTCGCTGAAACCGTCTTACCAGCGCCTGACTCACCAGAAACAATGATTGACTGATTCTCCTCAAACCTATCACAACACAGGCAATGAGGAAAATCATAAAACATATCAGGTCACAGACAGGGTTGCCTGGAGGGACGAATGTCCATAGGCGCGATGATTTTTAGGAGCTCGGGACAGGTAGTGATATATAGAAAAGTTAATGATCTATGTCTTCCTAAAAATAATATTGCAAACAAATTAACTACAATTAATTTTAACTTTAAGTTAATAACTGAATAAAATCATATTTCATACATAAACATAAAATGGTAGGTCATACTTGCACTTTTATCACTTCAATTTGATTATAATTTTTTTTATTAAGCCTTAAGATAGTTTAGGAGCCCATGACTGCTCTCCCTAGGGGCCCCCAAATTTCTCATGTCAGCCGCGGTCACAGAGAAATCAAAGCATTTCAATCTAGAAAGCATCTAACCAATGAACAGCATTTCATCTTCAGAAAATTATCATAACCACCATCAAAACTATGTTGTATCAAATTCTAAACGAGCCAATATTACAAGCAGCTTCTAAACAAATTACACAAAAGCAAAAAACCTGGACATTCTTTTGAAAGCTTCTTCTGCCACGGCAAAAATATGAGGATCCATGTTAGCCATGTCTTGACCGCTGTAGGCCCGTATCGTGTCATTGTCGTAGATGGGAAGCTGCTGATATGGGTTAATCGCCACAAGAACAATACCTGAACCACAAATGAAACAAAATGCCTGCAACATTAGAGGATAGCTTCTATGCACCGTGTACTGAGTTATGGTCTGTCAGCTTATTCAACAGTAAACAAGCATATTTAGGCATCTAGCATATACCGAATTCTTACTTATTAGCAACACCATAACCTGTCATCTCATCACAGAAGAACTTATTCCAATTTCTCATTTTATGTCCAACCACTTGATTGCACAATCCAATCACTGAAGGTGAATAAGTTGGATCTGAAGCCTGAAGGCACAGCTGCAATATCTTTTATCATGAGAATACAGTATGACTATCCAGCAACTCGGTCAATGAGCAACATTTTTTCAGACGAATTTAAAGTTTAAAAATTCACGTTCACCATAGTAAGCGAATATAGAACTATAATAAGCCTCTAGTTAAAAACAACCTAGAGTTATCAAAATTTAAGTCTTACCACAATAAGTATAGATGTAGTTTCGTTCACAAAACCGGACTTGCAGATTATACAAGACTGAAACACATAAACAAAATATATATTAATTAAATAAAATATGATACCGTTACATTTAACATCAAGCAAATTTCAAATTTGGTTAGTAAAATTGGGATTGATAAGCGAGAATCACTGGATTAACACAAACAACCTGGCGAATTTCTAAGAATATATCAAATGCAAAAAATTTCAGTATTTTTAAATATCAACTGAAACTGACTTACCTGCAGGCTCGTGTAGGTAGCTCAGCGATGTTAAGTCATTTTCTCCAATAAGAATCTCTGGATTTCGCAAATGTGGTAGATCATTTGCTGATTTCACATTAATTTTTTCCACCTAATATAATAAGAAACATATCTAACAATCGTTCACAAGTACATATTTTACAAAAGTATGCAGAAGGCACATCAAAATCAAGACATAAAGCTACAATCTATATAAAAAATTCTAATCGAACAGTGTTATAAGAAGCTGACAAGAAATCCATGTATTACAACGGAATTAGTGTTACAGTGAAGAGTAATACGAGTCTTTAAATCAAATCAAATCAAATCAAATCATTTAATTCTGTAACCAATCACTTAATTATTACAGTCAAACAAAATTACATGTAACATATTCAATTGGGAATGGCCACAAGGATGGGCCCTGAAGGGATCACTGACCCCGCTAATAGGGACACCTACATACTTGTGAAACAAAAAGATGGGACGGCCGACAATTGCTATTAACTAAGAAGTGAATTATTACAGTGATTACAACTATACTTCAGATATCTTAACTAAACAAGAGAAAAAAGTAAACTCTTAACTAGATAAAAAAAGAGTAAAGATTAGTAAATGCAAAACAAGTATGCGCGAGTGGCTTAAATAGACCATCATTATGATACTTCATAATACATTGTTGCTATTACCAACTAGGTGAGAGCGTAACTTTTTCTTAAATAATGATAATGATGGAGATTGCCTGACTTCTAGAGGGATTTTATTCCAGATTGAGGGACCAGTGGCTCTAATAGAGAATAGACGGGAATTAGTGCGAGCAAAGATACTTATGTAGTTCGACGAGTTTCTTGTTGAATGAGAATGGATCTGTGAACCAAGATTAAAGAATCCCTTGAAAACAGGAGGGAGCAAACCGTGGTCAAAGCGGTACATAAATTCTCCTGATTGATAGAGTTTAATCTGCTCAAATTTTAATATGTTAAAATCACAAAATAATGGGGTAGTATGCGATAAATATGCAGTACCAGCCACTTTGCGAATCACCCTTTTTTGGAGTGTTATCAGTCTATGCAGTCTAGTAGTGTAGGTAGATGCCCATATTAGATTACAGTATGCTAAATATGGGTACACAAGCGAATAATATAATTTTACACGGATAGAAGGAGGTAAGAGGTAAGCAGTACGTGCTATAATTCCAGTATTTTTAGCAATTTTTGAGGAAATGCATTTTATATGATCTACCCAAGTTAAATGCTGATCTACATATACTCCCAGGAATTTTGTGGATTCTACTCTAGAGAGATGAGATCCATTAATACTTAGTAAAGGCAGCTGGGAGGGACAGGGTTTTTAGTATCCTTGAAGGAAGCACGTATAACAAAAAATAAAACCAAGAGCTCTTCTGAAAAGCACTCAAATGTAGATGCCGAGATGTTCTGTTCAAAATGCAAATTACTGCTCATTTCAGAAAAGAAACAACATTGATATGTCTCAGGATCTCAACGCCTATTACCTGACTTTTAACTAAAGTCACTTCTAGGCAAGAAGGTAGTTAACAAGGCATATGGGGGCAGACAAGAGCACAAACGCCAGTTAACAACATCAGAATCTGTTAGAGGCTTTTAACCCCTTAACGAGGGAACTGCATTAGTTTCTCATCATACGCTCCGTGTTAAAGGGTTAAAGAAGTGGTACTAAAGTCCTTCTTCCATCACAACATACACACGTTTAATCTTGCATGCCTATTCCATTAAAAGTGAGTAAAGTCAACGACAGTTACCTGTCCATTATCATAGCGAATATTCAGCTGCTTCTGTCCTTTAAAATCCTCAAGAAGAGACGCACATTTCCAGACAAGAGTGGCATCTGGCAACCAGACCCTCGCATCCTATCAGTTCCATAACAATCACACACACACACACACACAATTTAATAGTGAATATTGTGAATAGTGAATAATAGTGAAGTCAACCAACATAATGAAACATCATAACTCTATAATGCATATATATATATATATATATATTCCTATATATATATTTCCCTCTCTCTCTTTCTCTCTCTCTCTCTATATATAAAAATATTATATATATGAATGTGTGTATATATATATAAATATACCAGTATACACATATATGCAATTATGTATACAATCTATACATGTATACATATATAAATGCATGTATTGAAACAAGCCAAATACATATTTATCAGCATTTATACTAACACACCACATAAGTGGGAACTCTGCCAAAATCCAGTGTATGCATGCATCAGAAAAGCAGTCTGGTCATTGAACTGCCAATCACTAGTTAACATTAACAGACTTCTGAGGTATGCAAAGTATGTCCCTTTATGAATTCTGTGTTTTAAATGCAGACCATGGGTAGCGAGATCTACCAACCCTTACCTCAGCCTAAGTTCATTCATTAAAATAGTACAGCAGGTAAGAAATACAATCCAAAACAAACAAATTGGTGACTTTAATATGTAGTGGCAGAGTCCACTGTGTAATATTTGCGCTTTCTTCGTTAAAGTTGAAAAGTGCTGAATTCATGTCAAAACGACCTAACAACTTAAATAAGTGATGACTTTAAATGAATTTTTTTAAATAGTTTAAAGAAATAGTGTTTTATTCAACAGCAAAATCCCAACATCAATAAAATATCAATCGAATTTCACAACACAGTCAAGAAGTTGAAATAATATCACTATATAAATCAGCTGATTATTCAGTAATTTTACTAGTATTGAAACAAAATTCATATCTATACATAGCAACTGTTTGAAAGTCGATCATAAATCTAAGAGTTGATTTTCACCATCCATTTGCACAAAGCTGTCACCTTGTCCACTCTTTAGCAGGCCTGCTACTTAACAGCTGATATGACCCCTTCCGACTGGCTACCATTGTGGAGTTTACAATGAGACGTTCCATTGAATCCTTATTACCACGAACCAATATCACTAGACAACGGTGAAGTGACAGAAGTACAAATTTGGCTATTTTTCTCTCATATGGGGTGTGATAATACTTCATGGTCCAACGGTCTGTCATGATGATCGAAATCTACCTGGATTACAGGTGCGCAAATTGCTCGAAGTGCACACCAAACTCATTCAATGAGATCTAAACAGTCATTTAAAAACTCTTCAACCAAATATAATCCAGCGAAAACAATCAACCAAGGGAAGCAGCTGAATGACTAAGAATGAATTCTAACGCGGCCAACTTACCACAAAATTTGCATAAAAGTACACAACAAATACTCGACCAAACGTCAACTCGAAACAAAATCTTAGAAATCGCTTACTTTTGTGTAAAGCTCCGAAAGTGACATTCGTGGAATGGATCAAGTACAGCGATCCCAGAAGAAGAAATGAGTGGTTTCACTCAGTCGATGCGTTTCCGAATAGTTTACGAGGAAATACTAAAATCACGGGCCATCAGATGAAGTAAACGACGACTCGCGGCCATTATTCATTGCAATACGACGCCCACCGATAGCTTAATCATAATTATCTAGCGCTACGATTTTTCGCCCTGTTTATCTTTCACAGATCTTCCAACTTCACGTAATCTAACTTCTGACACTTTTTCATGTTCAGACTTATCGACATGACAAATAGGTCCACGTCTGATTATTATTGCAAGAGAGCCGTAATTGTTTGGACCGCAGGCTACGTCTGTTTCTTCGGCAGACCATAAAGTATTACGTCGGTCCTGTAGGCCTATAGGCCCTTATTCGTACGTGTCATGCAGGCCTATGCAGAAATGCCTACGTTATTGTTATTGGTGTAAGGCACTGTAAGCGAACGCAGTTCTGTTGCAATTTAATAAGCCTTCTTCTTGCATTGATCGAGAAGTCACCACTTCCAAAACGCTTGCCAGTTGCCACGCAGGATCGAGGCCTAGGCTACAGGCAACTTAAATTAGCCTAGGCTTATTTGTGACTGTTAACGTCTAGGCTACTTTAAAAGTTCGCTTGGTGCTATAGCCAGGCTGAACGTGGTTTGGGCAAATGATCTCGAACCGGGTCTGTGTCTCTGTGAGGGACAGCGCCGGGATCCTTAATTCATCCCAACAATATTATTTTTCCCAACGACTTTTCATTTTTTTATTAGGCCTAGGGCCTATGACCTTTTTTAGTCTTTGTCTTGAATCAGCGACTAATTTTCATCAATAGAACTTTAAAATCTTACGACCTTTCATTATTAGGCTAATTTAGTATTCGTTGTGTGTAGAATGTATAGCCTATATAGGCTAGATGTAAAAAATTTAAATTGATCGACCTATCGAGTTTCTGATGAATCATGAATGCATAGGCCTATGTGTTAAACATGCGACCCGGATAAGACCCGGCATCTGCAGGTCACGAAAATCAATGCCGGGTCGCAACCCCGGACAGACCCGGCGCACTTTCAGCCCTGGTGCTGGCTTGTTATAAACAGTCGGTCATAGGCCTATAGATACAAATTCGGCCTAGGCCTAAGCAAAATTGCAACACATTCGAAACTTTAAGCGCGTAGGACTGTAGGCCAAGCTAAATGGCAATAGCGTACGTAGCCTAAATGCAATTTATGTATGGCTTGCGTCAGGGGTGGATCCAGGAGGCCAATCCGGCCATGCCCCCCCCCCCCATTTAGAAATTTCTTTATTTTTGACCAGTTATTCTGGCTCGGAAAGTTGACGTGGCCCCCTGAGATCTGTAGCCCCATCGAACCCACGAAGTCCGCACACGAGGTCCGTATACGACTAAAAAAAGAAGTTCATCAACTTCTGGGTGGATAAAATGGGTATCTTTTTCTTGTGAATTTGATACAAATGACTAAAAAAGGTCATCAGATTTTTCGGCGTAGGCCATGCGCATGACTCTTGCGTCGTGTAAGCCTAAACCATAGGTCTATTTTAGTGCATTTAAAATGTCTATGAGAGGGCCATTTAGGCTTGTTGGGATAGGAGTCATAGGACCCATTCTGAATATAGTAGGCCAATAATTTATTGCGGTGAGAGTTCTTGTGGGCCTAGTAGGCCTAAACGTATAGTCTACCCATTGTGTCGCCTATTGTCTAAAATCTTGGAACCTTACTCGAGGAAATGATACATAGGCCTATGAATATGTCCATTAATTGTAGGTAAGTAAGTAAACAAATAGCTTAAAATAGGCCTATAACGATACAGGCCTAGCCTATACTTAAATCATTACCCCACTTGCACGCGCTCATAGCCTACAACACGAAACATTGATAAGGGCTATAACCTATAGCTACTTCATGGACGTAATAATTAGTAATTAAATAGTGTGAATTAAACGAGGAGTTGAGTTATTGGACCCATTAGTGTCAAGCAATCATAATATGCCTATTTCAGTGGTTCCCAACTTTTTTTACTTTCGGGCCACTTTTCCTAAGTTGAATGACACGAGGGCCACTTTTCTTAGTTGAAGGACATTATGGGGGCCAAAGGGCTGGAATTTAATCAATTAAAAACATATAAAATGGTTATAACTGATTAAAATTATAATGCTTGATGCTTTTTATAGACGTCAAAATAGAACAAACTTGCAATAGAAAATAATTATGTCTTATATCACGTCCAAATTTTCAATTATATATATATATATTTTTTGGTAAATTCTTTGAGAGATGAGGGCCATTTTGGAGGCCTGGCGGGCCACTTTTGGCCCGCGGGCCACGGGTTGGGAACCACTGACCTATTTGAAATAGGCTGTAAAATGATAACAATCGCATACATGGCCCCATATTATAGGGCCTATATAATTATTAATTATAAGAAAACTATTAGGCCTAGCCTATATATAATTAGGTTAGTTGAAGCAAACAATTAAATTAGTATGGTTACTATATTAGGCTTAGGACCCGGCCATTATTGCTGTTTATTTAGGCCAATTCTATAGGCCAATCATTGTTGATTTGTTGTTGTTCTTTTGTTGTTGCTGTTGCCATGTGTTGTTGTCATTGTCGCTGTTGTCGCTGTCGTTGTTGTCGCTGTCGTTGTTGTCGCTGTCGTCGATCGTTGTTGTCGTTGTCATCGTCGTCGTTAATTGTTAATGTTATTGTTGCTGTTGTCGTGTTTGTTGTTGTTGTTGTGTTGTTGTTGTTGTTGTTGTTGTTGTAGGGCAATGCATGTATACGTATACGTGTCTCAGTAGGCCTATATACCTGAAAGTGTTAGCTGAACAGAGTTAAAAGCAACAGTAGGCCTATAGACCATGTATACTCCGGCAGGCCAAACATGTATAGGTCTGTATGCCGAACACTATTGCATAAGGGTGTAATTATGTAGATCAAAGGTGCACGAAAGAAAAAGGAATGTTACCATAGGCTCGAGTTGATGCACAAATTTCGAAGCGCGGCACCTGGATATCTCCATGAACATAGGAACGCAACGATCACTGACACCGTATATAGGCTATAATGTATACGGATGGCGAAACTGGAGCATAACCTAGTCTTATATTCTCAGAACTTCTGCATACGGACCTAAGCATTATGCATATGGACCTATGCATGCATAAGGACCTATATATAATATGCATATGAACCTGTCACCTATGCATATGGGTATATGCATATGGACATAATTTATGCATAGACCTGCAAAGCCTAGCTGCATCTGCATGGTTATTATCGAGGTTCGCCCTATATAACAGGAGAATTATTATTTTTATTCAAAATCTAATAACCTAATAACAGCTGAAATAGTTTCTGTCTGTCATGCATTATAAATCATGTCTCCATCAATATGCCTACGGTTCTTGAAAACATTATCGTTCATAAAATAATAAACTTGTTCGATACCGGTACATTGCAAGTTGGAACCTATATGCTATATATATACTTAATTGGCACCATGTGATCGTGCGGCTATATAGCATATCGATCATGACTAGCCTAGCTATAACCATTTGGCCATCGATCATCCTAGGAGACGGGGAAGCGACAGCGAACTGGATCATTGATCATTGATCGATTGATCATTGATCATTGATCATTGAAACAGAAGTTATGAGAATATAGGATTAGGTTATTCGTATACGATGGAAGTCGCTCATAAAGCTATATATAATAGATAACAAAGTAAAATATAAAGCATTTGCACATTTTTACCCTATAGACAAAAGCAGAAAATGGTACGTGCCCATGAAATGTTACTTGGCGCTCACGAAGTTATATAGTTCTAGCACGGGACTATCTCAAATAGGGGCATGTAGGCCTAGGCTAGTCCTAGCTGATGTATGGCCGTATCCAGGATTGTATTTGGGCCATTTTGGGGTGGAGGTGTTTAGTCGACCCATGTGCACTGTTGTGCAGCCCACAAGCAACCGAGTCAACTGACTATATATGGTTTGCAGAAGTGTCGTGAGCTCTCAAGGGAGGGAGCTTTACGGTCAATACACAAGTACTGCAGTATACGTAGTTCTTACATCATGATAAATGCGTTATTTACTTCATACTTCATTTTTTATTATTTCATTGGGGAGGGATGTTCAAACACCTAAAACACCTTTAGCCTGGACATTGGTTAGTACTGTTAGCATTCGTCACATGACTCCCATGAGTCCCATCCCTGTCAGAACGGTGTCACCTCAGAATTAGCGGGCGTGGTATAGGCCTAAGCCTACGGTGGTAGCACGTGTAGGCCTACGTGTCACTGGCATTCATCGCAATAATTAATGCAACGCAGCAACGCTTGATCATCTCACGTAAGAATCATCGGTTGCAATTAACGTAACTTGCCGGTAGGCTATGCCTGGTCACAAAGATATTCTTTATAAATTATATGTTGATCCACTCGACGACCTTGAGTGGTCCAAGCCACGAATTAGTTGACAATGTTCACAGCACTTCGTTTTATATCCTTTACCGATGACAATGCGTTGTGAAGACTCCGCCTAGCGAATGTAACAACAACATTAGCTTTCAAAACATTCAAAACAGTCTCATGCGCGTTTAGTGTGACATGTTGCATTAAATTTTTGAAGGCAATTATAGGTACGGAGTGCAGTGGCGTAGGCAAGGGGGGGTTCGGGGGTTAAAACCCCCATTGGCTCCGGAAAAAGATTTTTTAAGGTTATTTTTCCATTTAGGTAAGAAAAAATAGCAAAAAGCAGAGTTTCCGGCCATAACCCCCCCCCCCATCAAAAATTCCTGGCTACGCCACTGACGGAGTGCCACGGAGGCAAAGCAAACAAGGTAGGCCTAATGCAAAGTAAGGCAAGGTAGGGCGACTGGGGCCTAAGTAGGCACAAAAGCCACAAAATGACATTAATTTTATTTAGGAATATTTTATGACATTTTTTACATGCCAGAGCAGACAGACTACTCCATGGTCGTTAGGCTACCTATAGAACGTGTTAACAATCGGTCTATGCAACAGACTGTGCTCTGCAGTATGTATGTAT
This sequence comes from Lumbricus terrestris, assembly GCA_949752735.1. Lineage (NCBI taxonomy): Eukaryota > Metazoa > Annelida > Clitellata > Crassiclitellata > Lumbricidae > Lumbricus > Lumbricus terrestris. Next base: position 35,243,599 of record OX457044.1, on the reverse strand, counting down.
GTATGTATGTGCACTTGTTATAGCGCCACTTCAAGATATTTCTACTCAGAAGCGCTCCGACTACAGCGCGAACACTGAATCGCAGTTTCACGCTGAAGAGTGAGTGAAGGACTTGCCCAAGGTACCTAGGCTCAGGCTGTTCGAATGCCTAAGCTTGTGAACTTCTGCAGGTGAATTAGACGTGGGCCACGGGTTGGTAACCACTGTCGTATAGGGCCCATACTTTGAAACGTCAAACTGTCGAACGAATTGCTAAATATAAATTGCAGAAAACATTAAAAAGATCCGTGATCAAATGTTTTATTAAATATAAAAATCTCCTACTGTCGTTGAAATTTATTAGTGTGACAGGACTTCAGTTAAAGAGAACCCAAATGATATAGAGCAGCAGACATTAAACCAGTAACATTTAGAATCTCTTAAGTCTTAAGGCCAACCTGCATCAGAGTCCAAGTTGCGCATTGAAAAGTTTGGGTTTAACGACTCTTTTTCATTTCGAAGATGATTTCAGCGTCGACTCCACGTTTATATTGCGACCGAGCCACCCGCAGTATGTAAAGATCCGACCGGGGAATCGAACCCGCTTCGCCGGCGCGGCGAGCGGGCTACAACCCACTCGGCCACACAGGATCCTTGCGCATTGAATATAATAGACCCACTTAAGTAGGCCATCTAATTAGGTCTGTAAAATATCGACCTGCTTATTTAAACTTCGTTTGAAGCTTGCATGTCCATGCATAAAATAAGCGTCCTATAATAATAATAATAATTATGCCTGTGTATAAAGAGGCACATTTTCCAGATTGTTCACGCGTAGCTCTATGTAAATTGACAGCGAGCTCAATAATGATAATGTTTGATATGGATAATGAAGATGACGACGACAACGATGGAAATGATGATGATGAAGACGAATAGGCTTCGTAATAACACTATCAGCAGCAACAGAAGCAGCAGCAATTATAATAATAACAACAAATAGAAAATTAACAATAATAATAAATGAAACATGCGTAGAATAATAAATATTATCACCGGCTAGAGGTGTGCGTTCGAACACAGACAAGGAATCTGCAGAAGAGCGAAGATAATAACCGCCGCCATAATGACAAATGCATTCGGAGTCACCTCATCTTCCGCCAGGACATCCTTCTCGTCGTCCTTCTCCTTTCCTACGCCCCCCGACGTCCCATTAACCCTCCTCCTCTCCACAGTCACCTCAGCGGCTGAGTCCGATGCGTTCAGCGGCTTAGACAGCCACCCATCGCCGCCAACGCCACCGCCGCTATGATGACTCCTCTGATCCGATGTCTTTGTCCAGAGTCTTGGCGGCGGAAGACGAGAATCGCGCGTCGTCGTCGTTGATGACGTCATCGTGACGTCGGCGGTGACGTAATCGGTGACGTCGTTTGCGTCGTCGGCGAAGGCTGCGTTTCTGGCGCCGTCGTCCGGCGACCGGTTTGATATGACGGCGATCGGCGAGAGGCGGTCTCGTTGCGGCTGGCGTTGAAGGGTCTCGTTGCAGTGGCGGGCGTCGAGCCAGTAGAGTTGGGCGCCGCGAGCGAACGAGACCCAGCAGTGGATGAGGCCGTCCGTGGGGGAGGTTGGGGAGGCGGTCCGCGTCACGAGGACGAGGTCACCGGTCGGAGAGATACGAGAGGACTTTAGGCAGAGATACTGGCCTGAATAGTTGGCTGACTTCCTCGGGTAGATGAAGGAGGAGGCGGAAGAGGAAGAAGGCGAGATGAGAGAATGTGTGGCGGTAGGAGGAGGAGGTGGGGAGGTCCGGGCGTTAAAGGATGATGAGGGTGATGATGAGCAGTCATCGAAGTTGAGCATGAATCCGGTTCCGGCGTTGATTTCCGTCAGACTTCCGGCGCATTCGGTTCCGTCGGCGGCCCTCAGCGTCTGGTTACTTCCGGTGTGGGGCAGACGACACTGAACGAAGCCCCTGAGGTCTCGAAGGTAGAGGATGCGCGTGTGGCGCGTCCGTAGTTTCCTGTCCTCCGTCGTTTCGTCGTGGTCGTAGCTGAACATCCGGCAGTCGATTGGGTCGGTCGATGAAGTGACCCCCAGCGGCCACGTCATCGTCTGACTCAGCTTGACGACGATGATGGCAGAGGACTTCCGCTGGATCCGGATGCACGTGTATCGCGGACGACATCCGTTGAAGTATTCCGTAACCAGCATGTCATCCGTCGTGGCCTGACCTCCCTTCGACCTGGAAGCGCTCCAGGAAACGCAGTGGAATGTCTCGACGTCCTCCTCTTCCGGTCCAAACACCGTTATCGCTGTCCTATTGATGGTCAGCTGAACCGCTGAGTTCCCGCCCCTTCCTCTTCCGCTGCTGTGATTGGAGATGATGTCCAGCCAATCACCGATCAGTTCCGCCGGAAACGCGCACGTCACCGGTCGCGATTCGTTGCAGATGGCGCACGTGCGTGGACACGTGAGCGCCATCTGCGCACCGGAAGTGCACGGTTCGCTCCACACGGAGCAGACGTCGTATTCGTCGACGCACAGTGACGTCACGGGGCGTGGCGTGTCGCGCACGGTGTCCAATCGGAGGTAGTTGCGCGTTTCGATGACGTGTTCGCTGGTGTCGGCAACGAGATCCTTGAAGATGTAGGCGGTGAAGCTGTCCTCGAGAAGTACGGCCGGGTACCGAAGTACCCAGGCGTACTCGAGGCGGTCGTGCCGTAGAAGTATGAAGGCGAAGTTATCCTCCTGCCAGGCGGCCAGACATAGCGTTCGCTGCACGCTGTACATGTACAGGTCCTTGGGAACGCAGTTCTGGTGGCGGAAGTACAGGTAGAGTCCGTCGCCTCGGACGCACTCGCTCTCCAGCCGGGTCTCTCCGCGGTACCCGTCGCAGACGCCCTGCTGCCGTATCCGGTCGAATATCCGGATGCTGAATCCGCCGTGGAGCGGACAGCGGATACGGTTGCCATTGTTCTCCTCCTCCTCCTCATCCTCCTCGCCCATCATCAGTCTGGCCTTGACCAGCAACCACGTGTCCAGCTTCATCTGGCTGTCATGACAAGTGTCTCTGTCTGGCCAGTCTCTGATGGGACCGGAACGCAGCTGAACGACGCAGTTGGACCGCTTCACAAACTCCATGCAGACGTACCTCGTCAACGTCGTCTTAGGACCGTCCTTTCCCTCGATGTGTCTAACGAGATATTTCTCTCCACCGCTCACCTTCTCCAGGCATTCCCTCTGGAACGACGACGACGACCCCGCCTGGTCCGTCTGGATCGGCTCGACCGACATCAAAGCCCCGGCGAACGTTGCGCGAAAGCCGAACTGCGTGTATTGTTCGCGTATCCTTCCGCGCCAGTCGTAGCGCGTCGTTTCGTTGGCGATCGTCTGCTGGAGAAAGCGCGGGAAAAGGCAGACGGCGTTCGACGCTCCTCCGAGGCAGCAGACGATCAAATAGACGACGGCGAGATTCATAAAGAAAGCGATGACGTCACTGTCGCGCGGGAATTCGAAGGCCGCACACCCCTCTTCCAGTCCTCCTCCTCCTCCGCCCGAGATCATCCAGGGCTCTGGCTTTTCCCTTTTCAAGCAGAGGTAATTCTTTCAATACGTCGGGTCATCATTGTCTGAAGGTGAAGTCTGTCGGTCGGAATTGCAGTCTCCCATCATCGATGATGTGGCAATTTTGATGGCATCGTTACACCACTCAGAGCAGCTGGATGCATGGGAAGAAAAAAGTAATCGCGTTCAAAGAGCATCAGAAGCACAAGTTACAGCCCCAGCTGCATGTGGTATTATAGACCTATACCGTTAATTTAGTATGTATACCTAATGGCGGCAGCTGAAGGAACTTCTTTCGTCAATTGCAGCAGTTATCCTGCATGGATACTAAACTGACAGATTGAACGGTGGTAGCCTTTCATCCATGGCGTCAAATTCCTCGCAACAGTTGGACTGATGTACACTGAACAGCGTTCTGTTCTCAATTCTAAAACAGAATGTATTCAGCTGTTTATAGCATATGCTAAGCTTATACACAAGTAGATTTGACGCATGAGCAAATCTATGCGTAGACCTAAGATTGTATTATGCAGTGCATCACTATGTATACAACGACCGTAGTATACATGTATATACACACGCGTATACTGGACAGGGACAGATATATCTGTCGATTTTTATGTATACAGATGTTGCATACTGTGAATTGCAATGGCAGTGCCTGGCAAACGGCCATTTGCTTCCTCGGAAAATCTGATTATCCGAAAGCCGCGCGATGACCTGTGTATACGACCGGTCACTGGTGGTCACTGGTGGTCACTGGTGGTCACTGCATGCGGGGGAGAACGAGTGGCCGTCACAGCCGATGTAATGTCTCGTCATTTAAGCGCTACGTTCCGGATTCGACTCTCGGCCATGCAGCAGTCGTGAAATTGGCAAGCCATAAAACCCGAATGAGTTTCTCGTGCACTTGTTGGTGGTCGTGGTTGGACGCGATCACCAACGCACGGGTCACTTTGCGAGTAGAAGTATAGACACGTTTGGATCAGTGGCGGTTCTAGGATTTTTTAACTGGGGGGGCCAAAAGTTGCCTTAGCCCCTCCCTCCACAAAGGTGTATATGTTAATACTACTGAGTCTTTTTACACCCCCCCGTTCGCCCGTTTCAGCATTCTATAAACATGAAAATTGATATATCTGGCTGACATTTCATAGGTCTAAATAAGAATAATAATTTATAAATTACAAATGAATTTTTGAAAATAAAGAATAAATAAATTTATAGCAATTGTCTGCCAGATAGTAGGCATAGGTCTAAGCTAAAAATAAAGGATGCATGCAAAATATAAAGAAAATTGGAAAACACGATAAAACTGAAGAATAAACGTAGCTTTCCAGAAAAAACAATAGTAAAACCAAAACGGTTGTAGCCTACTGTGCTTTAAAGTGTCATTATTTTTCCTAAGTGGACACGAATTTCAAACATTTTATTTGATTATGGAATGGATTACTGTAGTTGTCTGTGGCTGGGCTTTGCTCAGATGCATTCATGCATGCATGGAGATGCATTCCATCGTAGTCTCAAAACTCTTCTTTTCAGCCGGGCTTGGGTCGGAAGCGCTCCTGAGTAGTAAACTTGACGGGCGCTATATAAATCTCCAAAATGAATTAATATAGTGCATTTTAGAAGAATAATGAAATATATAATTGAAATATATTATATATATCTCATGATTGTCTTAAAATGCACCATCTTGACTGTCAAAATTAAAATAAACTTTAGAGTGCAGTGAAGATATAATGCCAAACTTGCTCCTCAACAGATGCCCAGAGGTCATTCGCTGCCGGTACTATAGCATGCCATGTATGCCATTCGCAGGTTATAACCGCCCTCAGGACTTTTGAGCCATGGGAACCCTCACAATCGCCCATACATGTATAGGAGCAAGAGCCAGGGCATCTAATTGACCCTCAAAATTTTTCACCTTTTCAACTCCTACTTTTGTGGTCATTACATTAATTTTTTTGGTTTTTAAGCAACTTCTTAACAATAAAGCGTTTAATAACATCAATAATACACAGTGAAACTGAGAAATTGACAATGAGTTAGGCCTAGAATTAAACCTTTCTGAAAAATGCTCCTATTCTTAATTTCTTGTTTTGCATTGTTCAAGCTCTTACCAGAAATCTAACAGTAGGCCTAACCACTCATTATGTTTGCCCCTCCCGTAAAAATATCTGAGGCATGAGCTTCGGGTAGGCCTAAATATATTGCTGCCAAACAGGGATAGGCCTAAATTCTCTCATGACTCATCCCATCACATGTGGTCTCTTCATGCCAGTTTACATACCTGCCGTAGGATTATCAATGCCGTCGAAAACTTCATCTTTAACTCTTCAACTTTTCTTTACAATAATGAACGTATGTGCGACTGTGCGTGATCCAAACGGATTCTAGTACACACTGTTCGGCGTGCACAATTCCACATATGCAGTATACACTCTAGTACACAGTGTACACGAGACTGAGACCTAGCCTGCCCTTGTCTGGTCATCCGTGCTTCTGATGGTGGTGGCCTGCTGCCCACCCTCGCTGTCTTCGTCTTTGCTAATGAAGCTAGTATCACCAGAGCACACAGGGTCATCAAGTGCTGGGGAATGGCCTAATCTCGGCCGCTCAAGCTGCAATCGGTTCTTCATTTGCTTCTTAAACATCCCATGGGTCATCGTAGTCACAGGACAGCTATTAGTATAGGCAGACATGTGCTAGTATCTGAGCAAGCATTCTCATTGGAGCAACAGCTCAGGAGAACATGGAATAATTAATTATGTGATAATAGTGATAATGCCAATATATATATATATATATATATAACAGGACCCACGCTTTACAGAGCAGCATCTACGAAACATTGCAGCAGATGAAATTCATTCATGTCATTGATGTCAATATTATTGATCTATGGAAAGTACCTCTGTTGCCAACAAACATTGAAGTCAATGTGTTGTTTAACTAACTAAACGTTAAACTGGGGGGGGCTAAAATGTGCATGGGGGGCTAGGAAAATCTAGGGGGGCTAACTTTCCATCTGGGGGGGCTGTAGCCCCCCCAGCCCCCCCGGTAGAACCGCCACTGGTTTGGATGCGAGGAACTGCAAATGCACGCAACACGCATAATCGAAATAACTACAGATAATAGATTACTTGGTTACTGATTGCATTCACTGAAATTACTATGCGATGAAATAAAAATAACTGAAGCGTGAATCTGATCGTTTGTGCATGTCTTCAATATCTCTCTGTCTGTTTGTCTGTATGTCTGTATGTCTGTCTGTGTGTGTGCCTGTATGTCTGTATGTCTGTGTCTGTGTGTCTCTCTCTCTCTCTCAACCAATATATATTGATTAAATGCAATTGATAAAGCATCACTCGATCGATGTCGCTGAGTGAGTGTGAGTGCATGAAGAAATCGCTGGAGTCTCTACTCAACTGCAGCAATCGTCTCAAAGAAAGCTCTCGATCACGCACATCTGCATTTTCAGTGCACGCGATCAATGAAGTCATGCAATTGTATATGTATGTGTGATGTGCGTGTGCGTGTGTGTACTTTATACCTCCTGTAGGTCTGAGCGTAGGTGTGTGTGTGTGTGTGTGTGTTAATTACGTGTGAACATCAAAGAATGTGTACGTAGTCTATGTGTGGGTATATACGAGTAAACATGCAGGTTGCAACGAATCAGGCGGAGAATTTCATAGATAGTGTGAATGCAATGCAGTATAAGACAGAGAATCCCTATAGAAGTTACTGGATTGTCTATATTGGAATGCACCAACATCCAACAAAGACCATCGGAATCATAGACTAGTGTATATAGGTCTCTATGCAGGTCTATATCTGATATAATGCACTCAATATTCCCGGATCTGATCATATATCTTATCTGATCAAGTGAAATACAATATAAAAAAACATCAATCGAACCCATCTGATACGTTTGAGTTCCTCCATCACAAGACACATTTCCGCCGTCGCCTCATCAATCCAGGAATACACTGATGGAGTTGCTGAGCGAAATGGCAGTCCATCCATTTAACATAAGTTTATTCTGCTGCAAGCGATATCGGAATATAAAAATTTCAATCACTTTGGAAATAACCGATTTAAAACACGTAGATCTATATTATAGTGGAAGACAACAACGCAATAGTTCTCTGTATAAGCATTTACAGCAAGAGCATTGGCGTAACAGTGTTTGATCCAGTCCTCTGCTCTGAAAAGGGGGAATTTGAATTTCTGGGGGGAGAAGAAGTTTGTTTTGGGCGGATATTTTGGGCGGACGACTGAGCCACCGACGACATCCTCATCGGTCAAATCTTCTGACGATTTTTCAAAAGTCTTTTCTTGTTTTACTGAAATTTGCCACCACGTCTCGATGTGCACGAAGTCCATTGGTTTTTCTTGGTAGGGAGGGGAATTGTCACGCATCAATTTTTATGGGGAGGGGGATTAATACGGATTTACATGTAGTCTATAGGCTACAGCACCTCGCGACTTTTCTGGGGGGGGGGTAGGAAAATTAATTCCTGGGGGAACTCCCCCGGAGGCGTCTAAAGATTAAACACGGGGCGTAACTAAAGGACCTTTCGTTATTGGGGAAATTACTTAAGCCTTGAGAATTGCGAGTTCTGTAGCACGAGCCTTTAATGCATGGGGCTGAGGGCCTTAAGCATATGGACTTCAGCTTCAATTGGGGTTTAAGCCTCCCCATGGGCCATAGCCATACGCTAGTTACTCTCTGAACAAGAGTAAAACTGCACAGTATGCATAGTGTATTTAGACAAAATAAGGAGACTTATAATGATAAGGAGCAGAAGCTTCACAGACTAAAGACTGTAGAAAGTCATTTTAGGAACGCGCAATAGACCCTATACAGAGGTGATGTGCTGGTATCGAGTCGTTCGCCTGGGGACAATAGTAGGTCCTTTATCCTGCGGTCAGTAGTGGATCCTTTATCCTGGGTACAATTATAGTGGTTCCTTTATCCTGCGACCAATAATGGGTCCTAGCAATTCATACAAACCACACATAAAGACTCTGTCTGCTGTATGCAGTCCAGCGGCTAATTATTCACTGACCACAAGTCAGTGTATTGCTGTATCTGCTGCTTTGACTCTTCCTGGTAAGAAAACTATTTCACTTAAATTGTATAACGTCCTTGAAAGCTGTGCCGATTTGTCTAAGACCATATTCCACAATTTCCACTGCATCTCTGTCATGCACAATTCAATTCAATTTTCGTTTAATAATCGAGACTTTAGACTGGCAAAACGCAGCCTGTTACATATATAACAAATTTAACAAAGTTTATGTGCAAGTTCAGTTCATATGAAACCCAAATAAATATCGGGTTTGAAATTTTGAATTACTATAGATGGTTTTGATGTGAGTCTGTTGTAGAATTTGCTAAATAATGTTTCTGAACAGTAATCGAGAAGTAAAGTTGCAAGGCATAGAAGTCTATATCTTCTGTCGTTGCGCTATAGTAGGCCTATGCAAGACCGACTGCCTGGGTTGAACGTCGTTGGGTATCACCCTGATGATGATGATGACGATGACGATGATGATGATGATGATGATGACGACGATGACCGACTAATCTGGCTCTTGATTTGCTTAATCGCTGGTGACTGAGGGCTTTCCTGACGCAGCAGCTTTGCCTGCCGTACATTGTCGTGACAAATGTCGAGATTTGCATTTACATTGCAAAAATGGTATATGTTCCCTGACAGAGAGCTATAGGAGGCACGTGACCATGGCGTATAGTCCGTGCATATTATTATGATTATAGGCAGGGCCTAAAGTGTGCCTGGACGGTCATGGACGGCGTCCATGCACTTATTTTAAAATCTGAACGCCGTCCAGCCACTTATTGGCCAGCATTGACTAGAAAGGTAAGGGGCGTCCAGGCACTTCTTTTGGAAAGGCAAGGGGCGTCCAGGCACTTATTTTTCCACACTTTTAGCACTGATTATAGGACTATATACGCGTACCTTTTTGTACTCTGAAAGCGTCAATCCCAAGCCTTGAGAAAGAAGGAGGGTGTGACACTAGTCATCCTTGATTTGACACACCGTTGTTAAACAGCAAAACAGCAACAATAAACATCAGGAACTCACCCAATGCCGCGCATAAATAAATCGGTGGCTACATTAGGCTACATTACATTAATATAGGACTAAATACAAAGTAAGGTAAGCATTAAATTACACTTGATTTGAGTAAAGATCTGCAGAATACTAAAATGTCCCTTTAAGGTCTTTTTCGTAGGCAATTCCAAAGCATCAGCTTCATGAGTTCGCTCGGCTGCGTGTAATGGTTGGTTCGGACGGATATACTTCTGGGTACGATTATACGTTATGGATGCGTGTAATGCTATATACGGCCCTGGATGCTGCTACATGTATGCATGTATGGTGGCTACTGCAGATCTGGGCGAGCAACGTTGCTGCCTGCTATCTGATAAGAAAACCTTCGCTTCCATAGACAGCAAGGAGCGGAGAGGGGGGATAGAGAGGGAGGCAGACAGACAAACAGACAGACTATATGGAGAATGCTGAGACAGAGACAGAGATAGAAAGGGAGAGAGAGAAAATACAAAGAATGCTTGCGCGTGCGACAGAGAGATAGAGAGACACAGAGAAAGAGCAAGATAGACAGACAGACAAATAGACAGACATATAGACAAACTATGGAGATTGCCAAGACAGAGACAGGAACATGCAGAGAGACAGAGAAAAAAAAGGGGGGAGATAGAAAATATAAAGAATGCTTGCGCGCGAGGGAGACAGAGAAACAGAGATAGACCAAGAAAGACACACAGCCAGACAGACAAACATACAGTCTGACAGACACAAAAACAAACAGACAGACAGACATAGAGACGTCCAACCATTGATCGCTTCCAGTGCCTTCCACCGTTTTGAGCCTCTCCTTGGAAAGCGAACATTAACAAAAAACAATCGTATAATCTTATGCCATGTATATAGATCTATTTGTATTATTTTTTCAATGCAAAACGTTTCAGTTTGGGTCGAATGCTATTTTGTCAACACGACAGAAATATCACAAGCGAAGCAACAAAGAAATCAGAAGCTAATAGATTTCATTGACGAATACTTGTAATGCATTAATCCCGCAACCCATTATGCGATCGATCATTTGCGGCCCTGCTATGCGTGCCATGCCAGTATTATACACAATCGTCTTATAATAGAAACTTAGAAAGAGTCGTCCGACCAAAATTCCAGTGAATTGCAAATATCGGTTCAGAGATTTGGGTAAAGATCTCTTATCCATATCAGAGGCATATATTGGTGTATCATCGAAACGGAGGCTGCAAGTCTGCAGCATTTGAAACACTTTCATGGTCATTGGAGGCACTGCATTTAAGACTGACGTCACCGGTGACAGTCTGGTGGCGCGGGGACCATCGGAAATGACGGCTGAGATGTCGAAGGAGTGAAGAGCACTGGATGAGGATGGTATTGACCGGCTTTTGGTGATCCTAAATGACTTCCTGAGGTATATAAAACTTACATGGGCGGAGACTTAGGGGGGACAGGGGAACGGTCCCCCTCAATGGATGTGGTAGGGGGACGACCCATGCATTTGTTCTCCCCCCCCCCATTCGCTAAGCGTCGGTCAGGACATCATGGTCACTTCACGAAACAGACTGTGAGGTTTAATATAACGTTAGAAGATAGAAGAAGAGATCTTCGAACAAATGAGGTGATGACTAAAAAGTCATCAACTTTTTGAAATAATTATGACTAAAAATGGTCAGTCAGCAACTTTTTTGACAGGGAAAATTGGGTTTTTTCCATCGACATTTCATACGGATGACTAAAAAAGGTCGTCAGAAATTTTTGCCAGCAAAAAGATGGAAACTCTGCCGTATACCTTCGGCCGCTCGTTTTCGTCTCCCGCAAGTCTCCGCCCAAGTCTCTGTCCATGAAAACTTACCAGATGATCTTCAATTAAGCCGGTGAAAGCCATACATACATGTACAGTATACAAGCAGAAGAGAGATTCATTTGAGTGTGGTATAGGCTACTTACAGGGTTCAAACTTCTGGAGATTGGAATTTTAAGGTGCATGAAAGGGTGATTGAAAAATACCGCATAAAAGATAGCAGGTCAGTGTATAGCCTACATGAACGTGATAACCAGTTTAGCGTCATGAGCTCACAACAGACGCAGCATTCACACTCATAAGGCGGGTGCAAGAAAGATCTTGAAAGGAAACAGCAGTCAACACTCCATGGACCGTTGTACACTCGGAGACATAGAGTAGGCCTACACAAGGAGGCAATATATAATGGAGCACAGGTAAGAAGAAATGAGCAACGGAGAAGATCGTGCGACTAGTAAATTCCATGTATATGTATACGATGGGGCATGCACCTCAGTGAGATGCAAAGCTGGAGGCATGGTCGATTTCAAAATACGGTTGGGGTAGAATCAGGAATCACGCCTGAAGAGACAACTGCTGTTCATCATTGTCATGCGTCGGTGCGGTGTATATCGGCGAATATCAGAAGAGAAGAGCCATTGTATTGTATTGTATTGTATTGTACGGTACTGTATTGTATTGTATTGTATATAAACATTGGATAAGTTAATTGTATGCGGATGATGACATTGTGGCAGATGATTCAGCAGCGAAAACTCAGACAAGCTTCACCGGTTGGCTGGCAGAAGGTATTGGAAAGCAAAGGCCCCAAAATTAACACAAGTAAAGCAAAAACCATAATTATGTTCTGCTCAAGAAAAGAATGAAGACTTTGTGGTCGTGGATGGTAGAGGAAGCATATACTTAAACAGGTGCATGGGAAATTTAAAAAAATTCAAATGCTGGGGCAAATGATGAATGCTAAAGGAGGATGCGAGCATACAGGGTGTCAAGGCGGTAGATGGATCTGCCTGGTGTGTTGTTTTACCTTGAAACCACGGTTCACCTCATATGAAAGAACAGTGCAGGGAATCGTTGAGAAGGAAAGAGCTTCTGCTTTTGGAAAACAGAAATAAGAATGATACGATGGAAACGCGTATAGTGTCTTTATACAAGACAGGCAAAAAATTAATGCGGACGAAAGTAGGCTACACGAGAGACCTGTATATCTGACAAGGTAAGAGAAGTCAGACCGAAGTGGCACGATCATACGGAGCGAGGAGAGGATTATAGTAACATCAAAAGAATAGGCCTATTGAAGGCGGCGGAGGTGCGGAAACAGCGCAGTCGGAGGTGGCAGAGGAAGAGATGGAGGATGGACTTCATCCAGCAGGACTTCAAGCATCTCAAGCTGAAACCGGACAACGCTGGTGATAGAGCCAGGTGGAGAAAAAGGATCCGAGTGGCTGACCCCTTCCCAACGAGGGATTAATTCCAGCCGGCTGGAAAAGGAAGAGGACGCCATTGGTGACAATCTTGCCGTTCGTCGGTCGTTTTCTGTAATTGTATTTCTGACAAAAAATTATCTTCATTCGATGACTTGCGTATTCAATCGTTCATTCATTCATTCATTCATTCAGATAATATTCATTCATTCATTCATTCATATAATATAATTTTTATTCATTCATTCAGAGAAAATAATGTCATTCATTTGTTCATCCGTTCATTCATTCATCATTCATTCATTCATTCATTCATTCATTCAGAGAATATAATTTTATTCATTCATTCAGATAATATAACTTATATGGCGTCTCATATTAAAAAAAACTACTAAGAATTGCTCCAGCCTCACGCAGCTAAAAACAGCGTGATTTGATGGAGTAATAAAAAGCAGACGATTTCAACCGAGGTCTCAATCGCAAGTCTACATGTATATGCACGTATGTATGCATGTATAGTGATTGCATACCCTATAGGCCTGCATGTATTTGTATGCATTTATGTATAAGAACACCACTTGCATAATTATATGCAAATATGTTCATTAATATTTATTTAAGCTCAACATATTGAAGCACGCACATGCATTGAGCCCTAAAAATGGAAATCACGTTTCATTTTTATTTTTTCGTAAAGATTTCTCGAGTATTTGCATAATGCATACATCGTCTACTTAGAGCAAAAAAGTTCCAACTCTGAAAACCATTATTTTCAGGAATCCAAAAAGCAGTTTCAATACCAAATTGCAAATCGTCATTTTATTAGTGACTACAATCAACAGTTGAATATTATGCATAAAACCTCAGTAAAACAAGATGAAATAGTCTGATCAATATTACTTAACACATCATTGATATAAGTGTCAATTCATTCTAGATGGTACATTTTTGCACTTAAAAGTTGAAAGTCAAAACATTCTAACTAAATAAACTTTGTTGCTTTGTTAAGTGTGATGAAACCAGAAAAATGATGATACTACACATAAAAGCAAAACCAAGTTATTATTTATCCAGTATGTTGTTCTTGCTCAATTGCCTCAGTTACGAACAGCGAGAGACTCGTAGAACGGTTTACAATCATTTGGCAGAAAAGCGCAAAGTTTGAGCAGGTCTTCCTTCTTGTTTTTGTCTACCCCCAGTGGTGCGGTATACGCGTGTGTTAGCTCCATATTACTGAAATTGACATTCCTTCCCCTCTTCTTGTAGACAACCGCTTCACTCACTCCTCCAATTTCGTTGGAAAACGAAACTGCTACATCGCGCGCATCGTCTCGGCTGTAGATGATAGAGTGCTTTGTTATGATGCCTGCAAAAGCGTTGCCACGCATCACAGTGTTAACTGCACTCCAGTCATAGATATTTTCTCTGTTCAGAGAAATAACTTTATATGGCATTTTTGGTCTAGCGGTACGTGCGGCCTCCTCGTATTGACTGGGAAGATGAATATCTCGCTTTCGAACTTTGTTTTCAATTGAGCTGTGAATAGCATCGCATTCCATCTGCGAGTGGCCAGATTCAAAGTACTTTTGTTCGACTTTTTGCGTATTCACACTCCTGCTGAGAAACACAATTATCATACTACACACCACCCTGTTTCTATTCTGCCCTGCACAAGTATCATTGTATACTGTTATCTGCTCAGCGCCCTTTTTATCTTCTTCAACCAGCCAATGGTATAAAGATGATGCAATTTCATTGGCTCCTCTTCCGGCCTCTGACTCTGTTCACATGTAGCAGCTCCCTTCCTTTGTTCCCAAGTTATAGAAAGTTAGATTATACATGCTAAGTTTTCGCAAATAATATGCTGAACCCACTGATAACTTCGGAACGGTAAGAACTTGTTCAAGGTCCATTGCTGCGCATATTTTGCTATCAGAAGTGCCTTCTTTATCGATATTCTTGCTCGTTCGGGCTTGCTCTTTCCTTCGAATATGTGCAGCGTATTCCGCTTGTTCCTCTGCTGCTAAAACACCTCCATTTGACTTCTTTCGCAACTCAAACTTACAACACGAATCACATGTGTCCTTCGATGGCTTATGAAATCTTAGGTTGTAATCATTCACAAACACAGATCGATACACACTCTCGTGTACGACCTCTTTTGCCTCACTCATGCACTTGTCCTTATATAATCGATACATGGCAGAAATGGTCAAAGCTCCCTCGAGATACTTACACACTCTGGTTGAACGACAATAATGACTTTCCACGTGTGGAAATGACTCAATGTGTAATTTGACTTCAGCCAAGGAATCTGGCTTGGTTTTGTTATGACCCCCTCGTTTTTCATTTACAGAACCTCTGCCTGGTGTTGCGCCAAGAATGCCAATTTTGTGTGCTTCACGTACCATTGCGGCTGATATGTCCAACGTATTTAGAAAGAAATTTTTACACACACTCACTCTCTCGTTCTCTATATTGGGCAAGAAAAAGTAATATGAATGATTTCGTGGTTTACTCTTACCACCGTTATTCAGCTTGTTCTGGTCGATACAACCTGCTTCTCAGTATTGCTACCAACAAAATCATGTCGTCGTTCCTTCAAACCCATTTCCCAAAAAGCTTTGTTTATCTTATCCTGTTGCTGCTCATCAATTTTTGTACTACACTTTCTCCTGCACTTTTCTGCCATGCACATACCTCTTACTACTCTCTTCGAGGTCTCTGGCATATTGGTATTTTTTTTCTTGCGTTTAACTTGTTCTCCACAATTGTAAGCTTTTTTCTGCACGAATCGTTTCCATTCCAGTTCATTTCTTTTACGCTTCCGGGTCTTCTTATGCTGAGACTCAGACTGGTCTTCAATTGCAGACACTGGGGGCGGAGGCTGGTTGATATTGTCCAGAATGGCATGTAGAGACTGGTCGACACCGGCCAGCAAAGCAGGTTGAGATTGGTCGACAGCGGCCAGCAAAGCAGGTTGAGATTGGTCGACAGCGGCCAGCAAAGCAGGTTGAGATTGGTCGACGGTGTCCAGAATGGCATGTAGAGACTGGTCGACACCGGCCAGCAAAGCAGGTTGAGATTGGTCGACAGCGGCCAGCAAAGCAGGTTGAGATTGGTCGACGGTGTCCAGAATGGCATGTAGAGACTGGTTGACATTGTCCAGAGGGGCATGTAGAGACTGGTCGACGGTGGCCAGCAAAGCAGGTTGAGGCTGGTCTACTGTGGCCGATGCAGCAAGCGTGAAGTGATCGGTAACAGGAGGGGATGAGCGTCCAGACTGTTTCATACACGTACCGTCGTCGTTCGACTCATCATCACTGAGCTTGTAATCTTCGTCGACTGCCGAGTTATCTGGATCAATATTGTTTAAGAGTAAATTATGTCCCATAATGATTTTATCTTACCTTGGTTATGCGCTTCAATGTTAATTTGGGTTTGGGTTATGTAGCCCAAACCCAAGCCATAACTTTAACCCTCATTAATTTTAGCCGTAATTAGCAATGAATTTACTCATCGAGGCCATGGTTAGGCTGTTATTGGCAAATTCAGAGTTGAAACATTGGTGCATAATAATGAAGGAGTCATTGTGAGCAGATGGGATGATATTGAGCGATCCAGATTAAGTGAACATCAGATTCTGCGTTAAGGTTTCCTAGTAAATATTTCAAATCCAACGATATCTCGATGTTTGAGTAACTTGCGAATATATTTCGGTATTATTACATTTAATATCAAGCGTGTGGCGACAAGCACATAATATCGCCCGCAGTTACGGATACTCGCGTTTCATTAAATCAAAAGCATGAAATAAATCTTACCTGCGTCAGATTCATCGAGCATGAGCACTTCACAAGCTTTAAATTTGCTTTGCCTATAATTATTTGATCGTGACATTGTTCGAAACTTGCTAAAAAATAATTATTGTCGCGAAAATTAACCAAAATTATCACAAAATATCATCGTTAACAGCCGCCGGAAGTTGATCAGTGGTGAGCAAAAATATTCCAACTACAGTTGAAACAACATTGCTCTCAATAGCCTAATCCGGGATGTTGATGATTTGAGGCAAAAATGTTCTATCTACACTTAGAACAAATTCGCACTATAGAATATAATAATAGTCACAGTTGAAACAAAAGTGCTTCGCTAGATGTCAGTACTGGTATGTGCTATAGAGCTGGAACATTTTTGCACGAAAGATAAATGAATTTACTCAACGAGGCTATGGTTAGGCTGATATTGACGAAATCAGAGTTAGAACATTTTTGCTTTTAGTGGACGACATGGCCTATGCGCCGCATAATATAGATGATTCATCTCTTGGTTTTCATTGTGCGCGCGGCTCTGGTCTCCTGTTGGTATAGAGCTTTGGTCATCGCGGCCATAGTAATAACAATAGCAACAATGGCTGTCCAGACATAGCATTGAATATTATATATGGGAAGAGTTTTCCTAGTCGCCATGACCGGCAATCAGTTCGATGACCAGTGGCTCGAACGAAATGACCAATTACGGCGACCATTGTTACAGGGTCCGTTGAGACTGACCGGCGGTGGACCGCGCTTCGAACCCAAAGCGTTACACTTGAAGCATAGACCCATATATACTTCAGCCATGGGCTTTGGTCAATAAAACTGACCTTTCGCTGTGCAGAGAGATGCGAATTATCGTCATGTAGCCGCGTTCGAATTCTCGCCTCCGCCATCGCTGTGGGCAATTTCACGGCAAGTTTATTGAGTTTACAACGGATTAGTATTGCCATATTATAGGCGATTTCATTTTTTCCGCTCCTCCATGCACTGGCTTATGCGAAGATCTGCGCTGTAGGCTTATTCTGGGTGCATTTCTACAGACCTTTATATTGCCCTATAACAGCGCATGTAGGCTACAAACGCACAGGAACGACTCGATTAATGACCCCATGCAGTGAATAATGGCGTTATATAAATGTTTGTGTTTGTGCGTGTCTTTGTGCTAATAAAATGCCGCGTCGTGCAAGCGAGTACCAAGTGGCCCCGTCGCTATGACACTTATGTTGCGCATATTGGTTTGCACTTGCATTGACGCGTCGTCCACTGGATTTATAGCCATCAGCAGACGCTGAAACGTTGACCTATGTCTTTAAAGAATGCGTTGATTAGTTATCTGCGCAACAATGTCTAGTGTTTGTTGAACGGTGTCAATGATATCATGGATAGTTTCTATTTTCTAAGGGCCGAAATCTTGAGAAAATAAATATTAATTTACATTGGCCAACATACATGTACATTCGTGCAGACAGACAGCAGGCCATTTTAACGTGCAGTTCTACACAAAATGTGCAGTTGTAGGCCTAAATGAATTTGTGCAGTTGTAAAAGCAATCTTGTGCAGTAGCCTAGTGATAATTAATCATTAGAAAAAGGTAATTGCAGCCGATTCACCATTGAAGGGCGAAATAGAACGATCGACTTGTGCAGTACCGGTACAAAATATGCATGCAGGAAGGCCAAATTTCAAGTGGATGACTAAAAAAGGTCATGAGATTTTATAGCCGGCGACATTTTCGTGAAAAATTTCTAACAACGACTAAAAAAAGATCTTCAGAAATGTTGGCCACCAAAGTCACACTAGATTAGGCCTAAAGTTGCTGGTTGTACAGTTCTAAAAATTTCTTTAAAAAGCCCTGACAGACATGAAGAAAAATGAAAGAATTAAGTTGGGTATCATAATCGAGGATATCTTGAGCAGTAAGAAGTCTCAGAGTGGATCTGAAAGAAAGCAGCAGAAACGGCGATGCCTAAATCTTATATTTATGGCAACTAATTTGAGGCGGAAGGGGTGATCGAGGCGCCAGAAGGATCGAGAGAAGGGGGTCAGCTGTTGAACGACATCTAATTGGGTCCACGTACCATATTCGGCCAATTATTATCCGAAGGGGTCGAACAGTCGAAGGGATGCAGATGAGCAATGGCACATCTGCATCGGCAACAATTGAAAATCGTACCAACACTTCCGAACAAAGCATATAATAGATAACAATGGGGTGCTTGAGGGATAAACGGGGAAATGAAGATGAGGTTTAGGAACGATGATCGGGCGAATGAAGCACCATACAGATACAGGTCACAGCTGTTATTAGATATAGCCACGTAGCAGATTCTCAAATGCGCCACGTTCGATGCATACCAAAAATTTAATATAATATATTAAATTTCTTAATATAACATATTAAATTTTTATGTCCATCCAAACGTACGTATATATACACATCGCACTACACATAGTATAATACATGATAATTATAATCACTACACACGAACATGCAAATATAAAGACACATACACATGCATACATACATGTAGATACATACATACATACATACATACATACATACATACATACATACATACATAATTGTACATAAATATATACATGCACGCATATAATTATAGTGATTATATATACTTACGTGGAAGATAATATACAAACATGCAATGTCATGCAACCAGATATATATATCTCGCTCTCTCTGTCTGTCTGTCTCTCCGTCTCTCTCTGTGTGTCTCTGTCTCTCTCTCTCTCTCTCTGTCTCTCTGTCTCTTTGACTCTGGGTCTCAATCTTTCTCTGTCTCTCTGTCTGTCTGTCTCTCTCTGTGTTTCTCTGCCTCTCTCTCTGTCTCTCTGTCTCTCTCTGTCTCTAAGTCTCAGTCTGTCTTTCTCTCTCTATCTCCCTTTGTCTCTGTCTTTCTCTATCTCTGTCCCTCTGTCTGTCTCTATCACTGACTCAGTTCCTTTCTCTTTCTCTCTCTGTCTCTGTATCTTTCTCTCTCTGTGTGTGCATGTGTCTCTCTCTCTCCGTGAAGCGACGGGCGATCAAAACATTTTATTCTTATCACGAAAGTCGATAAGATTGTCTCTAATCCAACGCTCATCATCGTCTCTGTCTTTATCGTTCCCGCTTCGGATGAACTTCGCTCCATCCATCTTTATTACGCGGTGGCGGCTGCAGTACAGGTGGCATCGACTACAGCTACTACAGCGGCAGAACAGGGTCCGGAGGTTGAGCACGCCCTGCCTGCGGTCGTCGGATGGATAGATGGATGGATGATGTGGGAGCGGGATGAAGCGACAAATTGAAATAAATATTTACTGCCTGGAAAAGGAAAACGTAGGGACATACGTCGACGATTCGGAATTCGTTGGAGAGAGATGGAGAAAGGTGCGGCGGATAGATCATGGAGAAAGGAGCGGATGGGAGTTGAGGGAGTGGACGAGTGAACGGGGAGGAAGAAGCGGGGCGGAGGAGGAAGAGGAAGAGGAGGAGGAGAGAAGGAGGGAGAGGAGGGAGGAAGCGATGAAGATTAGGCGAACGATGTCTGCAAATTGTCAGCTGACAATTTAGATACATACTCGTGGAAGGAAAGAGGGACGGGATAATGGTGGGAAGAGGAAGAGAAGGAAGAGGAGAAGGAAGAGGAGGAGAAAAAAGGAATAAGATGGCAAGACGAGATAAGGAGCAATATAAAGAGAATATGAAAATGGACAGAAGAAATAATGGCTGACGGAGACAGGTGACCTTCATGAGTTTCGGAGGAGAATCAACAGAGCATGAAATCCACGGATTGGAATTATGTCTTGTGGCATCTTATTTTTTGAAGGAGTAATGATTTTATATGACTAAGTATTGATCTTTTTTCTTAATCTATTCATGCATGAATTCGTCGATTGATTGATCGATCGATCGATCTATAAAGTACCACAATACAGACTTGGATGCAAAACAAGTACACTTAGAAACCGAGGCGGTAAGGACCGAGACCGAGGCAATAAGTTCTAAGACCGAGACAATAAGCTCTGAGACCGAGGCGGTAAGGACCGAGACCGAGGCAATAAGTTCTAAGACCGAGACAATAAGCTCTGAGACCGAGACAATAAGCTCTGAGACCGAGGCAATAAGTTCCAAGACCGAGACAATAAGCTCTGAGACCGAGTCAATAAGCTCTGAGACCGAGTCAATAAGCTCTGAGACCGAGGCAATAAGCTCTGAGACCAAGACAATAAGCTCTGAGACCGAGGCAATAAGCTTTGAGACCGAGACACAAGATCTGAAACAGTTCAAGACCGAGGCTTTCGGCAGCATTACTCTAGATAAACTTGTATATTTGTACATACTGAACAATAAAAACAACCTGCAAGGGTTCGAATCCTGGAACGATGTTTCTCCCAACTCTTCAAGTCCACTATAGTTCAATAAATGTACAAGGGTCAAAGGTCACTGAAGTCAACCGATCACCCGAATAATAAAGGAAATAAAATATTTCAGGCATACAAACAGAAGTAATTTAATCGATTTTAGAATTTAAACCAACAATACTCCATAGATTTTGCAACACAACTCACCTTGAGAGGTAAGTAGTCAAGTCAAGTGACTCAAGTCAAGTCACTTTTTTATTGCAACCAATTTCACGCACAACGCTGTATACACAGTCTGATGAGACATTGGCTATAAAGGGGTGGCCCAAGACTAAGAGGGATCGCGCAATCCCGCTGGGAGGGACACCCACTCAAGGCGAGTATGCAATCACAATAAACAATAAAAAAAATTTGGGTTCAAATCCTGAGACAATTTTTCTCTCCGCTGTGCAATGCAAAAAAGCATGTCGCTTGAAGTTCATCCACAGTAAATATGTATATATCATAAATATATGGATTTTTATGCTGAAGCATAAACTGCGTAATATGTGCACAAATATATATTTGCATGATACACACAAAATGCATCGTCCGATTCAATCCAACGTAAATTCTCTAGCAAGGATGAACGACCCCGGGGTCCGACTGCAATTCCAAGCACAGATAGATCAAGGCAGCGAAGGCACAATGAAGGAATTCCTGAGAACACATGCAAATACACGTACTGTATACGGTCTGCAGTTCCATGCTAAGTTCACACATCTAATGCGCACGGAATAATTATGCACACATGCACGTACATGTACATTCATTTATTTCACGAACATGCTAAGCATAAAAGTGCGCACGTGCACACAATAATTATGCGCACTCCGCGGCCCATTCCCATTACTTCCCTCTCATGATTCGCCTCTCTGCGGTGCATGGCAGCATTCTCACATGCACCTTTCCATCATACTTCGTCCATCAGCAGTGCCTTTCCACTTTTTCCCTCGTATACTGAAAAGCGCATGACAGGAGATAATTGACGATGTATGTAGGATAGATCATAGGATTCCCTGTGGACTTCGTAATCACCGAATACATGTTGCATTGTTGTAGGCATCTAATGAGATGATGCTGCTCGACATGCGATTTGCAATTATCGTAATTTTGTGCAAATCGCTTTCAGTAACACGCCATTCAAGCAATGAATTGTATTCGAACCGAAATACATGGAGGACACGAAAGAAAGAGATGAGTGAAGAAGAGTTGGGATGGGGAGGAAGAGAAAGAGAGAGACAGGAAGGGAGAGAGACAGAGAGAAGAGAGACAGAGAGAGATACAGAGAGAGAGAGAGTGACAGAGAGAGACAGACATAGCCAGACAGATGAGAGATACTGAGAGAGACAGAGTGACAGAGAGACAGGGACAGACAGAGACAGATAGAGACAGACATACAAGCAGAGACAGGCAGACAGAGAAAGAGAGAGAGAGAGAGAGAGAGAGAGAGGAGAAGCAAACATGAATGTAGTGGCAGAGTATTAGCAGACTCTATTGACCATGGGTGACTTACAGACTACACTCACTACAGAGTCTTCAAAGTTTCATCGAGTATCATTCGCTTTGGAAGACGCTAATGTAAATGTCAAAGGTTCAAGAGAAACGATGCAAATGATGCGACACTTAACCGAAAGATGACTTCTGTTGTCATCTGCAACACAGCACACACACACACTCACACACCCGCACACACACACACACACACACACACACAGTCCATGGATCTTCCACTCTCCCCCCCCCCCACGTCAGAATGGGAAATTCCCCACCCCTTCATCCGCCAGCGAATTACAGAAATAGAAACACAGGTTGAGCGGAGGTAGGTGCAATGGCGCTTTGAGGTTTCAAGTGAATTACAGCCATCTAATGAAATTTGCCATGCATTGGTGCTGCACCAATGTTATTGGTGCTGCATGGGCCTGCAGAGAGTCATACATAACTCAGAAGCGAGTGTCTATAGCGTGGGGGAAGCAATCCCTGAAGACTAGGAGCACCACAGAGGTACATGTGCAACAGTTCTCTAAAAAACAGAGTGACTCTTCTGCGATGGTATAGCACCCACTGAACATCGTTTGTAGCCATTCGTACTCTGATAACCCGAAAACAAGTTTAGTGTTCATAAATAATCATCGTAATGAACAGAACGAGGGACAAACTGGCATTCAATCAATCAATCAGTCAGTCAGTCAGTCAGACAGAGACTGATTGACCGATCAATCAACTTATTGATTGACAGATGGACAGGCAGACCGATGGCCCATGTGGACAAACAGAACAAATGGGAATACAGACAGATGGACAGACAGACAGACAAACAGGCAGACAGACAGACAGATAAACAGACAGACAGACAGATAAACAGACAGACAGACAGATAGACAGATAAACAGACAGACAGACAGACAGATAAACAGACAGACAGACAGATGGAAAGAAAGACAAATATATCAGTAGGCAGACAGATGAACAGATTAACAAGAAGATGGACATACAAACTGGTGGTAATGCGAATAGATGGAAAAACATATTAATAGTGAGACAGACAGATGGACAGATAGACAGACAGATAGATTGGCTGACTAACTGACTCACTGAATAACCAGCTGACTGACAAACAGACATGCATACAGGCGTATATAGGTAGGCATGAAGGCAGACACATGCAAACAGATAGGCTTGGACACACCAAGCCTGTATACCTGCATGGAATGTATACGTATGGAATGGTTGGATAAATGGGAGATGTTAGTCAGCGTTGAATGAAGAAGGAGTTGTCGAATGATGGATGGATGGATGGACGGATGGATGGATGAATGGATTGGTGGAAGGAAGGATGGACGGACGGACGGATGGACTGGAAGAGGTGACCATCGAAGTGTCATTCATCGCAGACACATGGGCGCCCGCACATAGGGGCAAGGGGGGGCACTTGCCCCCCCTGGAAAACTGAAACCTATTTTTCTAACTACTACTTTTGGGGCTTAAGAAATTTCTTCCCATTAAAATACTAATGTTACGAATGAAACACTTAGTGAAAGTCAGAGATTTAAGTAATGAAATCTCTGTAGAAATAAAGAAGCTCTTAATTTTCTGCCTTGCATTTTTTCAAGCTCTTGCTGAAAACGGTAACAATGACTTTTAACCCTTACCGTGGGTACCCATGCATTATTAGTAATCCTATCGATCATTGCCTACTTGTCTGGATTCTCGCTGTAGGCTAATGCAATTTTTCACAACTACACAAAAATTAATTATCAATAAATTACACTAATGCAAAAATTTGAAATTTATCAACAGCCCATTGAAATTAAGTAAAATAGATGTACATATTCACCAGCGTTATATATTGAATCAAGTCTGCTTGAAGTCAGGCTGCATTTTGTCCATTTTGCATGCTGCCAGTACAGAATTTAGGTAGGTCAAGCTGTAGAGAAACTTGGATAATTGGCTCTGGTTATCACGCCTCCCAAAACCAAGGTCTCGTCTGTTCAAAGGAATTGATGCCCCATTCTTCTGATCCTCGGGATCCTCCACCTTCCTAAACGACACCTGCATCAACATCTGACCCTCTGGCTACCGGACTCGGACCTCTTTCTTGACTACCATTTGAACAGCCTGATGACTCGATGCAGTACTCCTGAATAAGCTGGTGCCCTACAATTGACTTTAGAGTGGCACTTTAGATTTTAGAAATTATGATTAAAATATAGAAGTAACTTGATGGAGCACTTACCCCTTCAAAACTGATACCTGTTTTTCGTTCATTTATTCATTAATTCATTCATTATATAGCGCCCCTTCAAAAACCTACTTTTTAAAATTCTACTTTTGATTTTTAATAAATTTCTTCGCACTAAGAAAACTATTCATATTGAAAATGATAGGCCTACACAAAATGAAACTGAGAAATATGCATTAAGAAACCTCTTTGAAAAAATACCCATGTTCTCACTTTCCAGCTTTGCAATTTTTAAGCTCTTACTAGGAAATTTAACCATGACCACCTTAAATTTTTTTTGCCCCCCCCTGCAAAAATTTCTGCGGGCGCCCATGCGCAGACAAACTCTCTATTCTCATTCCGTCTGCTGGAAATGCCTGGAAATGGAAAAGGAATCGACACTGCAGGGTCCAGCGGAAGAAGAGGAAGAGGAGAAGAGGATTGAACTGTCGCAAAAGACGACGACACTATTCGAACGACGATCGTGACCAGACTCATGAGGAAAAGATGGACGGACGGACAAATGGATGGAGGAAACGGACGGAAGAGTGGATGGATAGAGCGCGGACCACCACCACACCACACCACCACACCACCACCACCACACCACCACCACCACAACCACCACGAGCAGTAGCAGCAGCTGATGGTGACTGATCGACTAGTCGCTACAAAACGACTGAATGAACTTCTCAGAGTGTATGTAATATGTATAATATGTATATTCCACCGTGCAATCGACCAATCAACCGTTCACATCCATAATACTCCATTTCTCTGCAACCCACTTCTATTAATCCATCAACCACCAGTCAACCTGTCAGCCAGCCAACCAACCAACCAGCCAACCAGCTGCTTTTCTCCCATGAATGCAGTTCCCTATACTGTCTGCTATAACCAACTGCCCCCCATCAGTTCCTTTTGCTGCCGTATACATTTTCTTTTCTGCAGGCCACTAACTTACATTACCAATAGTAGAGCCGCCTGGAACCAAAATGTGAAGGAATTGTTCACTTTGTGATACAAGCATGAAATTTGGTACATACTACGAAAATGTCATAAGAAAAAGATTTGGCTATACGGCCATCGCAGATTTGGCCCCTGGCCCCAATGGCGGCCATTTTTCAAAATGGCCGACCTGTTTACAGATTTTAAATTATCTCAGCTTCCAGTGCACTTAGAATCGTCATCTTGGTGTCAAAACATACATAGTTAAAGGCGAGGATTCCAGACAAGCCATTATAAATGTTCCCGAGAGCTTCAATGGCGGCCATTTTTCAAAATGGCCGACCAAAATACGAATTTTCAATATCTCAGCTTCTAGTACACTTAGAATCGTCATCTTGGTGTCTAAACATACATAGTTAAGGTCAGGCATTCCAACAGAGCCATTGAAAATGTTCCCCATGGATTCAATGGCGGCCATTTTCCAAAATGGCCGACCTAAAAAAATAATACTTCAATATCTCAGCCTCCAGTACACTTAGAATCGTCATCTTGGTGTCTAAACATACATAGTTAGGGGTGAGGATTCCAAATAGACTATTACAAATGTTCCGCAGAGCATCAATGGCGGCCATTTTCCAAAATGGCCGACCAAAAAGGATATTTTAATATCTCAGCTTCCAGTACACTTAGAATCGTCATCTTGGTGTCTAAACATACATAGTTAAGGGCGAATTTTAAAGGAATCAAATACAAACGTTTCTGTTCACAAGATTCGCAGCCAAGGACGTGAATGGTGCGGTAGGGTAAAAAGTTCCTGCTTATTTGAAAATCAGCTGTTATGTGTTCATGGTGCATCAAGTATAAATATAGTATTATCCAAGCTATTTACTGCATCATACTTTTGTAGCGATCGTAGAACTACGCTACGGGTTTTCGGTCGATAATATTATTATATTATTATTTTATTTAATTTTTGATCGGTTTCAGAGATCTGATATATATATATAGGGTTTTCTTTCGGTGCTTCGTGTGACCTAGATTTTAATATTGATTTGCGCTTGACACGGGTCACAGTGACCGCTGATGTAGGCCCTGCAGCTGCCGTTTCATATTCGTGTATTTTTCGCACGCTTTAGTCGACGGCCTTCAAAGACGTCGCCGCCCGCTCGGCCAATTATCACACGGTTCGCCCGAGGTGGTCTGATGAACAGAGTGAGCGAGGAATACAGCCAGCCAGACAAGCACAGACAGAGACACGGATTGAGAAGGATACACTGTAGGTGTGTGGGCCTGTGTACGTGTTAAAATATGTGTGTTTTCGCAAGGTTAAACTGGTGCACTTGTGGTCTACGTGACTGACGGCAGATGACGCTTTTCAGAAGGAGAGATAGAAGGAGAAAGACAGATCACTTCAGAATGACAGGAGAGGGCGCACGTGGCAGCTGATTTTTGCCGCCTTGCGACAGCTGCGTTGCTGCTGGGTTGGCGCGTGCAGCTCTCTAGCTGCGCATGCGTAGTAAAGGGGACGCTCTGCAGACCAGGCAGTTATAAAAGCGAGAGCGGGCAGCTAAAGGCAGACGTGGCCAGAATTTCAAGAGAAGTGGATGTATGGAGTTGCGGACGGAATTTCAAGGCAATTGGATGTATTGCGGCTTTTGGTAGTTTTAGGCTCGATCGAGTTGGTGAAGTGTGGCCAAGATAAAGCGCTCGCTTGCACTAGTCTTCTTCGTCGTTGCGCATACAAGAATTCTGTTGGCGATTCATTCTCTCTCGACATGGAGTCGAATTATTAAAAGAGTTAGTTTGTTGCGAGAAATATATCAGCGTTGTTGCGAGTTTTGCCTTCGCTTTCGCATTGGATCTACTCCTGGATTACTTGTCAAGGCCATTCTACGCCCTGTCACACGGAGTGATTTATCGTGGGCTTCGAATCGTCAGCGCTCTGTTCTCGTTCTTCGGAATTGTGTTGCGAAGCGTTTGTTCGTATTATTTGCCTAAGGGCGTCTTTCTCAAACGGCTTGGATACATAGCCGAAATTGTTGTTCATTGCGTGAAATCAGCGACGGATTTAGCTGATCTTTTCGGGCGTTTCAAACTCGACGCCTTGCTTGTGCCTTCGTCGCCTCTCTTGGAATTCGACTTCGTCGATGTTCTTCGCACACGATCGGCTTGGTCCCTTGTCTTCGGACATAAGGTACGCTTTATTGGGGAATTAATACGATCGGTTATTTAGATATTTTGGGCTGAACTGAAATTGGCTGTGGGACTTGAGAGTCAATCGGGATTTAATTTAGGCATACTCCGGTTGATAGGTGTTTGCATTGAATTGTTGCATTTGATTTTCATTGAATGTCTTTACAAAGGATAGGAACTGATAATTAAACTTACTGACTTTTATGTTTGATTGCCTTGAACATAACTGATGCTAATAGAAGATTCAATTGATTGTGAATAATAAGAAATATTAAATAAAACTTCTGACTTTGATCCTTGATGGCATTGAATGCAACTGACGTTGAATGAATACTTGATTGATTGTGAGCTATAAATATAGGAGTCATTTCTATAGCGCTATGGAGGAGTCTAGGCCAGTCACTCCTGCTCAGCCTTCTAGGCCCCCTTCTTCTATGGAGATATTGCTCGAGGCAATACAAACTAATGCTAAGTCGACTCATGAAGCAAAGACTTCTATGCAGTCTTTTATGCAGTCTTTTATGCAGTCGTCAATTGAGACTAATGCCAGAGACACGCAAGAGGCGATTGCCACGGTGGAGTTTAATGTCCTGGCAGTGCAATCAAATGTTAGCGATGCTATTTCCTCAGTGCAATCAAATGTTAGCGATGCTATTTCCTCAGTGCAATTAAATGTAAGAGAAGAGATCTCGGCGGTAAGAGATAATGTCAGGGAAGCGCTGACGGAAGTTGTATCACGCTTGGAAAGATTGGAGACATCGCCGGTACCCAAGCCTGCTGTGGATTTGAACCCTGGTTACCTCACCGCTATTACCACTGCGGACGCGCCATACCACTCGACCATCGGCCTGGAAGAAACTTTGGGTGCTAGGCCTAAAGATTTCGCACACCCTGGTATATTGCGAAGAAGTGATAGATTGGCTAGTAGGCCGCCAATTTCATATAGGGAGTCCGGCGGTCGAAATAACTGGCCGCCTTTCCATCGTTGGGATTCGAACCCTGAGGTCACCTCCTCCTGTCCTCCCTCTATCTCTAGAGCTCGTCCACAGCAGCACGCGGTCCCATCAGGCGAGGATCCGGAAGTGGCGACTCCGGGGAGGCCGATAGGGGCGGGCGTTACAATTGGTCCCAGCCAGTGGGGTCAAATTAGTTCTAGAGATTTTGGTGATGATAGGTTAGAAGAGGAAACTGACTATGCTAGAACAGGCGAAATGGCAATGTCTTTTGAAAGAAGGAAGGATAGGGAATTTGCTGATAATGTGGAAATAATGTCTGATGATGGTAGTGTAGACGTTGAGATCAGCAAGATAATGGAATCTAGACCTAAAACTGTTAAAATAATTGATAACAGAATGCATGCAGCACAGCAACCGGAGTTTAGAAATTTTGAAGTGAATAAACCGATCGCTAATAAATTGTCACGGGAGGGGGGTGATAAGGTCAACCCAGCTCCTTTGGCCTCTTCGTCGCTCCCTCACGTCGAGTATCCTCGACCTGATCCGCAATGGAGGCTGCAAGCGCCGCTCGCACACGTCGATCAACAAAGAGTGGAAATGGCACCGAGTCGGGTCGACTTTACACAACCAGCGTCGGTAATGCCGACCTATCAGTCAATGCCTGACTGCGTCCTCGACGGTCGTGCAACGTCGACCATGGTTGGTCGAGACTACGCTCGACCCGACCTTCCTCCTGGACCAGCGGCGATGGCAACGGTCGACTGGATGCAACCATACGCTCGTCCCGACCATTCAAACATGCCGTGGAGGTATGCTCCGACCTACACTCCGAGCGCTTTCTACGGTAGCAGCGACAACCGGGTTTGGGTTGACCCACTTCGCTGTCTCGACCCGCTTCGACCAAGCGACGCCGTCTTTCCTCGGTGGCCAACGGTCGTGGAATCGGCGAGGATGAGTTCATGCCTCGGCGCGCAAAGCTTCGGATTTAGCCGTGATGCCGAACTACCGCGATGTCAGGCGGTAATGAAGTCGACACCTCTGGAGAGAAATGAAACGACGGCCGATAATAAAGCGACGTCTGCGGTTGGTGAAACGAAAGCACTGGCGGCTACCAACGTTTCGGTCGGTCCTATCAAAATTGTCCCGACGACCACCGTCGCAACGCAAACGACCGGCGACTGGGAGCTACCGTCGATCAGTTCAAAGGGAACAGTCAAGGAACTTGAACCGACCGCGTCTGCAACAGCTAAAGAGGGCGAGGTTAAACAGTCATCGACTTCTCCTCCTAAGCCAACACAATTCCTGAAACTCGGGTCTTTTAGCGGAAAGACGGACGTTGAAACATTCTTACGAAAATTCTCCGTGTGCGCCAGGAATAACAGATGGACGGACGAGGAGAGGTTGAACCAATTAGTAGTCTCATTGGTTGAACCGGCGACTCATTTGCTGAGCGAGTCGAACGCAGATAGCTTGGACACTTGGACGGCTTTGGTACAGCGACTTCGAGAACGATATGGTAACGCTGAACAGCAAGCTTTATTTCAGACACAGCTGAGTACTCGAAAGCAGAAAGCCGATGAAGATATGGGAGCCTTGGTCGATGATGTGCGCCGTCTGACCTCGCGGGCGTATCCCGGCTCTTCAACGGTCCACAGCGAGGCAATTGCTGTTCGTGCATTCCTGGATGCCCTGAGAGATAGAACGCTTGCTCTGAAAATCCGAGAACGAGAACCGAAGTCCCTCGACGAAGCCTACAAGGTGGCGATGCGGTTGGACGGCTATCAGAAAGCAGAAGCCGGCGGCCATGAACAACAAGACCGACGACACGGCCGTGTCAACGCAATTAAAGAACAGGAAGAAGATTCGGAAATGAGGGTTTTGAAACGGCAGGTGGAGCAAATAATGCGACAGCTGGAGCGACAACCATTGTCGGCGCCACAATCCAGATACAATAATCGCGGTGCGTGGAGAGGGCAGAACGGGTCAACAAGAAACGATTGGTCGAACACCAATGGAGGTAACGGGCGGGGAAATCCACGGTGTTTCCTATGTCATCGGCTCGGTCATATGAGCTCGGCCTGTAGACGTCGACCACAAAGGGAAATGGAAACGGAGGTAGGACCATCGCCGCGGAGATGCTTCGAGTGTTCTGCGACGGACCACATAGCGCGCCTCTGCCCTCTTCGACAACAGCAGCAGGTTGCACCGAGCGACAACCTGGGACGGCCGGAGAACGGTAATCACGACAACCAGAATCGTCGATCTCGGATGTCGCCATCATCGACGAGGAGGCGAGATGGTGACCGGAACTTGCAAAATGAGGAGCGCCGCTGTTTCTACTGTGACGACCCCTCCCACCTCCTGCGGGAATGTCCGCTCCGCAATGGGTCTTCCGACGACCACCACTGGCGATCGCTGGGTGAAACGACAGGAAGTCGTCCGCCTGAGAACTTCACGTCAGCTGGGTAACTCTGTTGAATGACCGCTTAATTTGCGGCCATTATGAATGCAGAAGCATCTGTAACCATGTTTTATTTTGATTGTGATGAATACGTTTACTTTACATGTGGAAGGCTTTACATGTGTGTGTTACTGTGTAAATAACTGAATTTTTACATCGTATGTTGTGCATTCAGATATGTATTGCATAGTATTAATATTTGTAGTGCCTTGCATTGTATTCCAGCGATGGACAATTTCAGTATTGCCTCTGCTGTAGACAGAAAACTGGACTGTCATTGCCTGCATTGCGCTATATAAATATTGGTTTTACCTGTTGATGTATATATAAGGTTGCCTATTTTAGTTAAGGCCATTGATGACGATTATGTGACCTTGAACTTAGACTTGCAGTGGAATTAGCCATGATGATGTGATTATGTGATATTATGACCTGCGGTGAAATAGTAGGCCTATATGTTTCTGAGTTAATGCTCGGAGGTGAAATTTGCATTAGGCCTATATTCCGCTTTATCTATAATCTGATTTATGAAAAATAATTTTAAGAGATTTGCACAGTTAAAGTTTAATGCTCCTAATTTCTGTGTATAGAATTTTTATATGCGTATAATTGTATAGATGCATATTAATTAAGTTTAATGAGGCGCTACATAAGTGTTTGGTAGGCCCACATAGCGTTTATGCATATATTAAGTGTATAGATGCATTATTGATGAGTTAAAAGGCGCTAAGTAAATGGTTAATCGACCCATATGGCGCTTAACTGCAATCTGTCGGGATTAGGCCTATATATATATGGTTTACCCTGAGGATAGGCCCCTACTATTCTGAGGTTCGGCAAAATTTGTCGGCATTTTGTATATATTTGAGCTACAGTGGATATATAATCTGCCTTGATTAAAATTGTAGGCCTAAGAGTTTTCATAATGTTAAGACATGGGCGACAATAATATATAATTATGCTGTTGCTTTACGAATAATATCAGATCGCAACGGGATTATATATATAGTTGGTCGCGTTTAAAATGTAGGCCTACTTGTTTTAATAGCCTAGCGCTGAGGAATAAGCGATAATTTAGTTATGCTGTGTAATTTTTGCATTAGGCCTAGTTTTGCAATGTCACTGATGCGAGTTTTTGCTGGTCTTGTTCAGTTCCCACGACTCCTACAGCTGCAATTGTAGAGAGAGGGAAAAAACGAGGCGACACATTAAAGGCGCCCGCGATCGTCTTTGGCCTTGATTTATCAGTGTATATAAGGTCACTTTGAATGGCCAGGTTATTGGTTGATTCAACGTAAAGAAGTCAGCGGAAATATAATTTTGTATTGTTACCTAGGAGGGTAATGTAAGTTTTTAATGCATGCTTGGGATACCGATTAATGCATATCATAATCTTATGAGCGCTAATTAGGCCTAATTTTGTGCAGGTCAGCGCGACCTTAGTCGTACGATGCACTTTAACCTACATGTAAAAGGATCATGTTTGTTGCCTAATTCCCACGGGATTTTAAGAGACGCACGCT
Source organism: Lumbricus terrestris (assembly GCA_949752735.1). NCBI lineage: Eukaryota > Metazoa > Annelida > Clitellata > Crassiclitellata > Lumbricidae > Lumbricus > Lumbricus terrestris. Next base: position 35,210,700 of record OX457044.1, on the reverse strand, counting down.
GTAGATGCATGGCGTGGGAGAATAGTGAGCGGCGATTATAATTAGCGATCGTCGTTTCCCAGGCGCGTGGGTGGTCTGATGCATGCAGTAATAGAATGAAGAAAGGAGGATAGGCATAAATGCCATGCAATGATGCATAAGATTTATAGTGGACTAAAGATAGACCATAACGGCCTATAGATTCTTGCAAAGATTGTAATCTTAGTCTTGAAATCATGATGGTCTTTTTGATAGGCCTATGATTTTCTATGATTATGATTAAGCAGTGTAGCATTGCATTTTAGCCCTAATTACAGTATATTAAGTTGACCTAGTTAAGCTTTGTATTGTTATTATTCTGTGCATTGGGTGCATATATAATAATATTTGGCTTGCTGGGGCCGAGGCAGGCTGATATATTAATGTAGGCCTAGTGTTACAAAGTGTAACTAATTAATCGCTAATGAGCTAGTTTCTGCGCATAATAGGTGGCATTTTTAATAATTACGTAGGCCTATACTGATAGATGTTATGAAGCGAGCGGCTTATTAAGCTGAAGTTGAGACTGGGCTCTTACGGTAAACTATGATGGAAGCCTACGGACAGTTGCAATAATCATAAGCTATGTAGAGACTTTAGCTGTGTGCGCAGTCTCAGGTAATTTGCTATGATAGCACTGTTCTTATTAGATGTTGAGGTTAATGGGATTAGAGACTTAGGTTTAACTGCTCAGAGTGTCTTTAAATGTAGACTTATGCCTACAGTGAAACGCCTAAAAGAGTCTCGATGATAAAGGCCATGGGTGGCCTATTAATCAGATGACCTGTTGTAAAGGTAACGTAGGCCTAATGGTTTTTGTAACTGTGTCGTGGGTTCTTAAGTCAATGTTTGCCGTAGGATTCTTGGTACATAACTGAACTGAAGGAAGCCTTTATATACTTTCTATATATATAAATGCTTTTGAGCTTCACTGAACGCTTAGCGATGGAGCTATATAAATATTATAATAATAAGTATTTCTTTCGCTTGAATTGCCAGTCAACGCTAAAATGTGAACTTGGTGATGCTGATGACTGTTCATTGCATATATTTTTTTTAATTCTTGCATTTGAATCCTTGATGTAAAAATTGGAGTATGGCCTTACTAACATTTCAGGATCCATTTTTCCAATTAAAAGGATCCTGAAATCAAGGAGGGTCGAGAATAGTGTAGCGATCGTAGAACTACGCTACGGGTTTTCGGTCGATAATATTATTATATTATTATTTTATTTAATTTTTGATCGGTTTCAGAGATCTGATATATATATATATAGGGTTTTCTTTCGGTGCTTCGTGTGACCTAGATTTTAATATTGATTTGCGCTTGACACGGGTCACAGTGACCGCTGATGTAGGCCCTGCAGCTGCCGTTTCATATTCGTGTATTTTTCGCACGCTTTAGTCGACGGCCTTCAAAGACGTCGCCGCCCGCTCGGCCAATTATCACACGGTTCGCCCGAGGTGGTCTGATGAACAGAGTGAGCGAGGAATACAGCCAGCCAGACAAGCACAGACAGAGACACGGATTGAGAAGGATACACTGTAGGTGTGTGGGCCTGTGTACGTGTTAAAATATGTGTGTTTTCGCAAGGTTAAACTGGTGCACTTGTGGTCTACGTGACTGACGGCAGATGACGCTTTTCAGAAGGAGAGATAGAAGGAGAAAGACAGATCACTTCAGAATGACAGGAGAGGGCGCACGTGGCAGCTGATTTTTGCCGCCTTGCGACAGCTGCGTTGCTGCTGGGTTGGCGCGTGCAGCTCTCTAGCTGCGCATGCGTAGTAAAGGGGACGCTCTGCAGACCAGGCAGTTATAAAAGCGAGAGCGGGCAGCTAAAGGCAGACGTGGCCAGAATTTCAAGAGAAGTGGATGTATGGAGTTGCGGACGGAATTTCAAGGCAATTGGATGTATTGCGGCTTTTGGTAGTTTTAGGCTCGATCGAGTTGGTGAAGTGTGGCCAAGATAAAGCGCTCGCTTGCACTAGTCTTCTTCGTCGTTGCGCATACAAGAATTCTGTTGGCGATTCATTCTCTCTCGACATGGAGTCGAATTATTAAAAGAGTTAGTTTGTTGCGAGAAATATATCAGCGTTGTTGCGAGTTTTGCCTTCGCTTTCGCATTGGATCTACTCCTGGATTACTTGTCAAGGCCATTCTACGCCCTGTCACACGGAGTGATTTATCGTGGGCTTCGAATCGTCAGCGCTCTGTTCTCGTTCTTCGGAATTGTGTTGCGAAGCGTTTGTTCGTATTATTTGCCTAAGGGCGTCTTTCTCAAACGGCTTGGATACATAGCCGAAATTGTTGTTCATTGCGTGAAATCAGCGACGGATTTAGCTGATCTTTTCGGGCGTTTCAAACTCGACGCCTTGCTTGTGCCTTCGTCGCCTCTCTTGGAATTCGACTTCGTCGATGTTCTTCGCACACGATCGGCTTGGTCCCTTGTCTTCGGACATAAGGTACGCTTTATTGGGGAATTAATACGATCGGTTATTTAGATATTTTGGGCTGAACTGAAATTGGCTGTGGGACTTGAGAGTCAATCGGGATTTAATTTAGGCATACTCCGGTTGATAGGTGTTTGCATTGAATTGTTGCATTTGATTTTCATTGAATGTCTTTACAAAGGATAGGAACTGATAATTAAACTTACTGACTTTTATGTTTGATTGCCTTGAACATAACTGATGCTAATAGAAGATTCAATTGATTGTGAATAATAAGAAATATTAAATAAAACTTCTGACTTTGATCCTTGATGGCATTGAATGCAACTGACGTTGAATGAATACTTGATTGATTGTGAGCTATAAATATAGGAGTCATTTCTATAGCGCTATGGAGGAGTCTAGGCCAGTCACTCCTGCTCAGCCTTCTAGGCCCCCTTCTTCTATGGAGATATTGCTCGAGGCAATACAAACTAATGCTAAGTCGACTCATGAAGCAAAGACTTCTATGCAGTCTTTTATGCAGTCTTTTATGCAGTCGTCAATTGAGACTAATGCCAGAGACACGCAAGAGGCGATTGCCACGGTGGAGTTTAATGTCCTGGCAGTGCAATCAAATGTTAGCGATGCTATTTCCTCAGTGCAATCAAATGTTAGCGATGCTATTTCCTCAGTGCAATTAAATGTAAGAGAAGAGATCTCGGCGGTAAGAGATAATGTCAGGGAAGCGCTGACGGAAGTTGTATCACGCTTGGAAAGATTGGAGACATCGCCGGTACCCAAGCCTGCTGTGGATTTGAACCCTGGTTACCTCACCGCTATTACCACTGCGGACGCGCCATACCACTCGACCATCGGCCTGGAAGAAACTTTGGGTGCTAGGCCTAAAGATTTCGCACACCCTGGTATATTGCGAAGAAGTGATAGATTGGCTAGTAGGCCGCCAATTTCATATAGGGAGTCCGGCGGTCGAAATAACTGGCCGCCTTTCCATCGTTGGGATTCGAACCCTGAGGTCACCTCCTCCTGTCCTCCCTCTATCTCTAGAGCTCGTCCACAGCAGCACGCGGTCCCATCAGGCGAGGATCCGGAAGTGGCGACTCCGGGGAGGCCGATAGGGGCGGGCGTTACACTTTTTCTGAAACTTCTGATTGAGTTCATGTTCATTTGGCAATAAAGCAAGTCTTGGAATATATGAAATATATAAGAAAGGTAAAGTTTTTCAATCAGGTTAAGGTTCTCAGCAGTGTTATCGAGGAGATGGGAACCAATTTATTGACGATAGCAATGACCTACTTGTCCAGGATACCAGAGATCTGGCCGATCAAACAGTGATGAACACCATGTGCAACCTCGGAGTACAACTACTGTTGTACTAGTACAACAACTAGAGTAGTACGAAACACTTATCAAGGAACGTCTCATTAACCAAACGTGACCTGTCAGTGATCCAATAAAAAGAAATAACTTCCCTCTCTTCAGTCGTCCGCCTGTATGGGACAAGTCACGAGCAAAAGAACATTTTTGTCATCTGTGAAGAAGGACTGTTCACTATTCTCCAGGTTGTACATTTCCTGTTAAGACACGCGAAGGAGACCTGGTCACGTGGATGATTTTTTTGCTCACGAGAACCAGGCATGCCACCCATCACTCTCGAATATGGGCAAACTACGGCTAGGAATTAGGCCAGACAGTAACTGTCTAGAAGAACTAATTCCTACTTCAGATATCCAACCAGGCCATTCACTGGGCATTCCAATTGTTGACGCTCTTATACTGGATGAAGCCGTCATAGTCATCATGCTGAAGCCTGGCACTGCATGCACCTTTTCAGATTATTCCTCCCATACTTTTTTGCCCTACTTCACAAGACAGCTAGAGCACGTGCATAGAGTAGATGCTGTATGGGATGAATACGTGCGTGGCAGCTTGAAGACACACACACGCAGGCAGAGTTGTTTTCTTTCTTGATCGAGTCTGCGAATAGCAAAACTATAAATAGAAACAGGGAGACAGACCATAGCCACTTACCACAAGGATGTGCTCGATCTGTACTCGGCAAAAAGACACAACTGTACTTGCTCCATGCACTCAGGAGGAAGCTGATACAAAAAAATTTCTGCATGTCTCCGATGCTCCCATACATGGTCATCGTAAGGTGATGATGCGCACCGTTGACTCTGACGTGTTGGCGTTGGCCGTAGCAGCAGTTCAGCAGCTGAACATTGATGAACTGTGGGTTGATTTTGCCTCAGGCAAAAAACCTCAGATACCTGCCAACCCATGAGATGGCGAGTGCCCTCGGTCCAGAAAAGTGCGTATCCTTGTCCTTTCTACACGCATTCAACGGATGTGACACAGTATCATCTTTTGCTGGGTGCGGAAAAAGACTGTCTGGGATATTTGGAAGACATTCAGCGATATCACCCCAGCCTTCTGCACCCTATAGCATCAACTCCCAGCTCTGTTTATGATAAGCTCGATGTAATTGAGTGCTTTGTGGTTCTTCTGTACGACCGTGTTATAATGGTGAGGAGAAGGTGAATGAGGCAAGAAAGCAACTGTTCGCACAGAAAGACAGAACTATGGATGGCCTTCCACCAACTCAAGCTGCTCTGGTGAAACACACAAAGAGAGCTGCCTACCAAGCAGGTCACGTTTGGACAAAGATGTTCATAGCTGTTCCTAAACTACCATGTCCTGGTCAATGGGGTGGCTGAAAACGATTAAGGGTGGCTGGGGAGTGAAGTGAACAACACTTCCCGGAGAGCCACGTGCCGGTTGTGAACTGCTCAGATGTGGCTGTGAGGAGGGATGTAGGGGACAGTGCAAATGTGTGAAAGCTTCTCTACACTCTACAGTGTACTGGTCTCTGTTTGTGCAGAGGCCTATGCGACCGTGAATGACGTGGATGTTGTATAATTCTGTGGTCAGTACATTGTCTGCATAATGGCCCCCAAATGTGGACTTAAGACACGATAGGGACATCTAACCTACGAGCATGTCAGCAACATCTTGAATTGCATATATTCCAAAACTTGTTTTATTGCCAAATGAACTCAATCAGAAGTTTCAGAAAAGTATGATGCAATAAATAGCTTGGATTATACTATATTTATACTTGACGCGCCATGAGCCCATAACAGCTGATTTTCAAATAAGCGGAACTTTTTACCTCACCGCACCATTGACATCCTTGGCTGCGAATCTTGTGAACAGAAACGTTTGTATTTGATTCCATTAAAATTTCTGCCCTTGACTATGTATGTTTAGACACCAAGATGACGATTCTAAGTGTACTGGAAGCTGAGATATTGAAATATTCTTTTTTGGTCGGCCATTTTGGAAAATGGCCGCCATTGATGCTCTGCGGAACATTTGTAATGGTCTTTTTGGAATCCTCGCCCCTAACTATGTATGTTCAGACACCAAGATGACGTTTCTAATTGTACTGGAGGCTGAGATATTGAAATATTATTTTTTAGGTCGGCCATTTTAGAAAATGGCCGCCATTGAAGCCATAGGGAACTTTTCAATGGCTCTGTTGGAATGCCTGCCCTTAACTGTGTATGTTTAGACACCAAGATGACGATTCTAAGTCTACTAGAAGCTGAGATATTGAAAATCCGTATTTTGGTCGGCCATTTTGAAAAATGGCCGCCATTGAAGCTCTCGGGAACATTTATAATGGCTTGTTTGGAATCCTCGCCTTTAACTATGTATGTTTTGACACCAAGATGACGATTCTAAGTGCATTGGAAGCTGAGATAATTTAAAATATGTAAACTGGTCGGCCATTTTGAAAAATGGCCGCCATTGGGGTCAGGGGTCAAATCTGCGATGGCCGTATAGCCAAATCTGTTTCTTATGACATTTTCGTGGTGTGTACCAAATTTCATGCTTGTATCACAAAGTGAACAATTTTTGACCAGGCGGCTCTACTACAATGCAAGTCTTTGCTTTCTTTGGATATGCACTGCATGTTCAGTCAGCTTCCACCTTCCACGCGTTCCACCTATATTAATTTTTGGTCTGCATGTAAGTGCCTCTTTTAGCTGACTTATAATGGTGCCTGCCTGCCTGTATGTCTGTCTGTCTGCATATCTGTCTGTCTGTCTGTACATCTGTCTGTATAGCTGTCTGTCTCTCTCTTGGTCTCTCACACTGGGAGCGCCTCTGATTGGTGTGCGAGAGGCGATATGCAAATTCAGAGATGCAATAAAATACAATACAATGCAATGCAATACAATACAATGGACAATCACTTTTCTATACTCTGTGCAGCTCCGGTTTAACATTTTGGAGACCCTATATGCAAACTGAAGTGTGTCGACTTATACAGACTATATATATAGCCTATATATATATATCATGATGACCGCGAATCACGATCAATGTCGACTGAGACTAAAAACGTGGTGTATATATACACAATCATAAACCATGTCCAGTGTTTACTTTCGGATTGGATTCTCACTTAAATTATTGTTCTTTAAAATAGGAATTCAATTAAAGAAGGCATCAGACCTTCTACCAATTTTTAGAACTGCACGACCCTCCCCCCGTGGCACCAATCTCACATGCATTCGGATCACAATGAACAATTAAAACTGCGCAAAATGTTTTTACAGTTGTAGAAATTCATTTCAATTTTGTTTATAACTGCACGCTGAAGAAGCCCTGAAATGCATCATCAAATTTGGAGGCTCTGTGATCTATCCATGCGATCGCGTTATTATGGTCCAAAATCGACGCTGCATGTTCGTATAGGAACACGCTTAATTTGCCTATAGGTTTATTCTGCCAGCGTGTCTTCCTATAGGCTTATCCATTAGCGTTTGTCTGTTTACTTATATCCTTACGTCTTTCTATCTGTCCGATTGTGTGTCTGCAGTGTACCTTTCATCCGTTCATGTCTCTTTCTGCAAGCTTACAAAAATTATTGTACAGTATTCCAAAACACAGACGCAACGCCAAAGCACCATGTGGGTTAAAACAGTCAATATAGACTCGAACCGAGGCAGCGTAGGACTACACTTGATGGTCTTCATATTTAGCGGAAGACCATCTGAAACCCTTAGCGCGTGTGATCAAACGTATATCAGTCTCATTTCTGCTTCATTTCTTAAGTCAGACGCATATCGCGTTGAATCCATCCGACGTAAGCACTCTGTATAGCCTCGGCTCTATACGAACCACCACAACCATAGCCACAGCCACCACCACCACTACCACCACAACTACCACAGCCGCCGCCACTACCACAGCCACCACCACCATCACCGCCACCACGAGTCCACGACCACCAACCACCACCACCGCCACCACGAGTCTATATACGACCACCAACCACCATCACCGCCACCACGAGTCCGCGACCACCAACCACCACCACCGCCATCACCGGACGCATCAGTAACAGCAGTAGCCGAGAAATGTGCATCAATTTTCCAGAAAATTACTTCTCCTGCCGCTGATGCTTATTCTGACACCGCGGCGTAATGCATAGAATCAGCAATTGCGGAGACAGAGGCCACAGTCGGCGGCAGCAGAAGCAGCAGAAGCAGAAGCAGAAGCAGCAGAAGCAAAAGCAGAAGCAGCAGAAGCAAAAGCAGAAGCAGAGGCAGAAGCAGCAGAAGCAGCAGCAGAAGCAGAAGCAGAAGCAGAGGCAGCAGAGACGACGACGGCAGAATATGGATGCGTTGTACGTGTGCGTCGTACCTATGTCAGTCTGCATGATTACCGGATGGAATAAACAGAACCAAACGCATTATAAGTCGACACGCCTATCTACATATATATATATATATATATATATATATATATATATATGCATATGCATATATATTATATGCATATATATGTATATAGCGGCACTCTACATAGTTCTACAATGAATGTATGTCCATGGACGTATATAATTATTAGTCTTTTCGTTTTCCAGTCGTCGGGTTATGTGCGCATATGTGAGGAGGCACACGATGTGAGACAAATGAGATTTAGGTCTTTCCGTCTCATTAAACAGTCTACAGAATTATATACTCTACAAAAGACATACACGAGCTCAGACAACAGCAAATAATTATATAGTTTAACACATATAATAGGCCTATGTACAGACACACACAAGCACACACACACACACACACACACACACCTATGCACACAACTATATTCACACACACACACACACACACACACAGAGACACATACAGATATGCATATGATAATAATAATAACATGGTGTGTAAATTGTAATCATGATTACGGATCATTAGTTTTAGAAGTATACATGCAGTAAGCTTATACTGTTGTCGAAAGGAGAGTGGATGTATATGTTTTCTTTGAACTCGCTCTTTGTTGGCTTCCTTTGAACACCACAGAACTGATGCCGTCGTCAGCTGCTCTCTTTAGTTCTTCAAAGCAAGAAATGTAACTCTGCATCAAGAAAAATCAATCAGATTTGGTATAACTGTAATTGTAATTACGAATTTATCTATAGCACCAGTCAATACACAATGAAAAACTGGAATAGTCACCGTTGGCAAACGTGAAGCTATAGCCAACGGTGACATATAGATGGCGTACATGCTCATGCAATCAATTAAGTAGGCTATACACATGCACATGTTCACGCAATCAAGTAGACACATGTGCAAGTTCATTGTTCAATCAAGTATACACATGCACATTTTCATGCAATCAAGTACACATGTACATGTGCATGCAATCAAATATACACATGTACCCTTGTACCTGGTACATATTCAATCAAGTATACACATGTACATTTTCATGGAATCAAGTATACACATGTACAATTCGACATTTTAAGGGTTTGTGAGCCCAGCAATCAAGAGTCAAGACCTTGCGAATAGTTAATATGGCTCAACAGCCATATAATATACCGGTATTGGCCTGTTGAGATGCGTGCTTGCGTAGAAGCGTACCTGGTAATCGTAATCTCCAAACCTCAAAAGCGCTGCTCAACAGTCAGGCGCAGGGCACAGGCTTATTCACGAGCGTTGAGTACTGCTCTTATTCGCCGATGCTTTTGATCATTTAGTCGACATTCAGTCGGTGATGAAATTGCTATTCTTCGTTTATTGTCTGGCTAACGTGAGAAAGAGAACGACACGAATACATGCACAGTGGAAGTTAAATGGCTCGAAGTGCAAAGAATAGTTGAGAAGTCAATTAGACCCATAATTATAATACCGGGATAATGATGCTATTAAGTGCATTAAATTCCGTCTCTTCATGTATGAACAACGCATAAGCATATAATATATATCTATATAGAGTTATATAGGCCTATGTATAAAGATATAGATTGATCAATATAGAGTCTATATCTAATCTATATTACAGAGTATATAAATTATATATGCACGAGATTTATATATATGTCTATATGATATATATATATATATGATGGGTCTATAGTTAAGGCCACTATACCAAAGGGACAACGGCGCTTACATCACCTACATCCATCAGTTTCCTCCGCTCTACAATAATGGCTTTAATTTCACGTCCAACATAGATCTATAAATAGACGAGAGTGAATCCATGGATTGCATTGAAAGACATTGAAAGACACGCTCCTCCTATTTAAGCTGTTTTTCCAACCGATTGACTCGACTTAATGGATTTCTTTCTGCAGTCAAAGACTTCAGTTAACATTGTGCTGTCGACACGACTGATGAGAGAAATTCAGGCCCCCTATATATAGGCAGAGCAGGCGCAGCGACGGACCCATAAACAATCTTAAAGCTTTACGATGGAAAAATTGAAACACTTGATGTTATAAATGAAAGTGCAGGTGTATACAATACATATAACCAAAAATCAGTTTTTAACTTGAATTATAAACTGATTGTAGTTAATTGTCTTTTCCAACGTTGTATATATATTTAAAAAGACGCAAATCATAAACTTTTCCTCTGCTTAGGCTATAATGCAAATGATTATCTAAGAAATAGGCCTAGTTTTATTTTGGACTTCTATTCGTTACTGAGTGTAGTTCATCGACAGGCAATAACATAGATTGAGTATTCGCATATTACGAAAATTAAGATTTTCAAATATTCACGAATATTAACGAATATTAAAACTGCCAACGAATATTATATTCGTAAAATATTAGGCTATGTTCTTTCAGGAAACTCTTTGTTCTTAATTTTTGTTTTGTTATTTATGAAAATGCTTAACTTTTACTGAATGACTTGTACAATTGAATTAAACTACGCATATGCATATATCAGTAAGTTACAATAACTTTAATAGATTTATTGTTAAAAACTTCCAGGTCTCTGCTGCCATGGGTCTGGCCAATGTGGCCATGCAGCATTCGTACATGTAGGTCTATCACATTCGACACTTAATGTTAGTCATTTTGTCCGACTTCTGATCATCCTCCCCAACCGAAAAGAGACAGAGTCACCGATGGCAGTTGGCAAGTAGCAGCAATAGTAGGCTAAACTAGAAATAAACTTTAACTGCCTATATATAGTAGTGACTGCAACTTGATAAAGTAGCTTTATATCAATATCAGCGTAGCAGGATGAGTAAATGTAAATGCCAACGCAGGAAATAATAGTGCCAGATTACAGGCAAAAATTATCCAGAGATCAGCATATTAAGCGCATCGCATATTCTAATTCGGCCTTGCCCTGGATGCGAGTGAATGTCATGGAGACATACAGAAACTTAAACTGCCTTACCGGGTAACATTGCGGTTTCGATGGTTCACTTTAATCCGTTAACGAATATTTACGAATATTTAAGAATATTAAAAAATCTTAATATTCACGAATATTTACGAATATTAAACCCAAAAGTCACGAATACTCAATCTATGGGCAATAATAGCCTATACGCAAGCCAATAGCTCTCGGTTGAATAAACTTACCAAACGTAAATCCTATAGTAATATCCAATGTTCTTCACTAGGCCTAAACGCTGAGCAAAATTCACCTGAATGAAGTAATATCTATCTAGGCATCAAAGCACCGAAGACTTGCTTGGTCATAATACCGCCGGCGGCTTTCCTTCGACCGCTAGCCATCTTGCCGACAAAATCGCTTCTCATGTTTGATGGCAATTCGAGTTCTGAACTCGAGATTTGTGGTTTCCGTGTTAGCCACAAACTGAACATTAGTCCGAAGAGATAAAAACGTTGCCCGTGGCAACCGCTTCTGCAGCAGTTCGCCCAGAACCGTATCGCCCAATAACACAAGCCTTAATGATGTGTTGGCCATTCGCCTCCGGTCAAGGAATCCCATGCCTCAATGCTGACTATTAAAGGGTCATCCGGTCGGAAAGAGGCATTACGATATATATTACAGGCATCATGTACATGTGTATGAATTCTGAATCCATAGCAACATAAACTATGCATAGTCAGTGCATTTATTAAGTCGTGCACTCCCATAGACCCAATTGCTGGTCTATTGGTAGTTGGTACCGTACTGCACACAAATGCTACGCAAGACAGGGTATACTATAAATTGTCAATTCACAGTCTAACATGATCTTGCATTTAGCATCAATGAGACACAGTAGACAGTTCAGTGCTTAAAGTGTGGGAAAATAAGTGCCTAGACGCCCCTTACTTTTCCAAAAGAAGTGCCTGGATGTCCCTTACGTTTCCAGACTGTGCTGGCCAATAAGTGGCTGGACGACGTTCAGATTTTAAAATAAGTGCATGGACGCCGTCCATGACCGTCCAGCCACACTTTAAGCCCTGAGTAGTCTTAATCATTCCGCTTGAAACTTGCGTTCCTCCACTACAAAACGAAATAATAATAAGTAACAATAAGTCATAATAAGTAACGCTCAAGTAACACATATATCATAACATATATCCATTCGCAGTGGCGGCGCCAGCTCTACAATTTCGGCAGGGTTAGGGAAGCTATTTGGGAGGACGAGGAAATTTATGATTGAATTTGAAGCCAGACCCGGCCCTATAGGGTGTGCGGGTCCAAAGGCAGCAAGCGATGAGCAATATGTCCCCAAGCAAAAAGTTGCGTTTGACTTTATTTCGTGCCAATACGGCTATTAGGCCCATTGACAATATCATGCGTTGGCCTATTAGAAAAAGGAAACTCGAAATGAAATGGGTTAATAAACACAGGATGTAAATCAGGATCTTAACAGGGATTCAACGAAAGCAATAGAATTGGCTTATTATTGTGTTTCACTTTTTTTATTTGAATAGTCTATATACATAGCCTAGCCTAGCCGATCTGGAATCTCTTATGAACTTGATACATGGATGGGTTGAAACGACGGACAGCCCCTCCTAGGAATTAAATCGTGGAGCGCGGTTGTGTAGTGGTGCGTTTCGGTGCCATAAGCCGGAGGGTTCCAGGTTCGAATCCACCTGAGGCCGCCGCGTTGGGACCTTGAGCAAGTCCTTCACTTGTAATTGCTCGTGCGCTTCGCCGTGAAACTTCAATGCAGTGTCCGCGCTGTAGTCGGGAATGCCTCTGAGTATAGCGAGCTTGCAGGAGCGCTATAGAAATGGAGAAATAAATAAAAAAAATAAAAAAATAGATGCCCGAAAAACTGTGAAGCAATGGCTGAGTGGGCTCGTCGGTTGGCGATTTAGATATTGCTCAAAGTCCCTACGCGGCGTCTTGAGGTGGATTCGAACCTGGAACGCTCCGGCTCCAGGGCACCAAACACCACCACTACACCACCACGCCCAACAAATCTGTTGTGGTTTTAAAAGTAAATGCTTTTCATCCTCAAATTCTGACATAAATAAGAAAAGGCGGATGAGCGTCAGTGACTATCGATAAGCTATGGCCTATAATAGGAATTTATAGTCATTGAAGATGGTAGAATCAGAATTCGATAAATGCCAGCCGAGCTCAATGCGTCATTTTGAGAGTTAAAAACTTTGAATTAGACCCCCCTATTTTACGTTACTCTGCCATACCTGTCACTTTGGATCGCGGATAAATAGGACGAATTAATAGGCCTATAATTATATAGGTTTATCCTAGGCATCATCTTGTCACGGGCAGAGGAAGGACAGCAGGACGGATTCGAAGGACAGAAGGACGGATTCGAAGGACAGAAGGACGGATTCGAAGGACAGAAGGACGGATTCGAAGGACAGAAGGACGGATTTGAATAACAGAAGGACGGATTCGAAGGACATAAGGACGGATTTGAATAACAGAAGGACGGATTCGAAGGACAGAAGGACGGATTTGAATAACAGAAGGACGGATTCGAAGGACAGACTGGCAGACGGATGGATGAACGAGAGAAAGGACGCACAGACGACAAAAGGACGGAAGGACGAATGAAAGACGGAAGCACGGGTGAAAGGACAGAGGAAGGCACAACAGGACGGAAGGACGGGTGAATTAAAGGACGGAGAGGACAGGCGTACGAGTGGATGGACGGACGCATATACATGGAAGGATGGCTGGAATAGAGTTTAAATAAAAATACGTCAAAGAATGTAATACAATTCGTTTACTTTAAAATGCCAAAATGAGACATTATCGCCAACTTACCGGACATCAGCAACCAACTCCTTCCCTGTTTCTACAACGACATGTCTCGAGTTATTGTCGTTGCTTGAGAGATCATTTGTCGTTGTTGTTGACGATGATAACGACGACGACGACGATGATGATGATGACGATGATGAGATCAGTTGAGCTGAGCGATGTCGAATCTCCGATTAAATCGAGAACGAGATACAAAGCTATAAATTGATCTCAAGATTACAATGCACTTTAACGTTAGCTGGATTCTTACAATCAGCTGCATATAATAAATAGTAGGGCGTCGAAGATGATAGAAGCCCTCTCCAGCAGTCGACAGACAGCTGCTGCAGCTGTTGACGATGATAACGACGACGACGACGACGATGATAACGACGACGACGACGACGACTGTCGAACTGTGTTAACGGACCGCATGAATAGTTCTTGCCATCGTCAGCAGCAGCAGCAGCTATTCAGCAGCAGCAGCAGCAGAAGAGGAAGAAGAAGATGCAGATGCAGATCTGTCGGTCTTTCTGCTGCGTCTCTTCAACCGAAGTCAAGCGATGCTTGCTTGCAATTTCTACGCACATGACTTGTGGCCATCGCGTCGTCGTGCCTATGCAGTATGCAGCCACCGACACGGTAAGTATGCCTGCCTGTCTGTCTGTTTGTCTGTCTGTCTATGTGCCCGTCCGCCTGCCTATCTGTTTGTCTATTTGTCGGTCTTTCTGTCCGTTCTTTCGCCTGCCTGCCTGTTTCTCGGTCTGTCTCTGTCTGCCTGTTTGTCTGCCTACCTGTCTGTCTGCATGTCTGCCCGCCTGTCTGTCTGCCCACCTGTCCGTCTGTCTGTTTGCCCGCCTGTCTGTCTGTCCGCAGCCCTCCTGTCTGTCTGCCTACCCGCCTGTCCGTCTGTCTGTCTGCCGCCTGTCTGTCTGTCCGCACTGCTCCGCAGCCCTCCTGTCTGTCTGCTTACCAGCCTGTCCGTCCGTCTGTCTGTCTGCCCGTTTGTACAATGTATGTCTGCCTGTGTCTGACGACGATTGCGTGGATTGCCGCGGTAGAACCAATTTCGGTGAATGAATGACCGAGAAGAAAGGATGAAGAAATGAATTTGATGGAAGATGAAGAGATGGAAGAGGGAGGAGGAGGAGGAGGAGAAGAGGATATAGAAAGACGATTGCGGCTTTATTGTCTCATTTGGTTCCAATCAAAGACAGACAATGGTCGTCGAGTCGAGAGAATAGGAACATCAGAGAATGAGAATGAAACAGCGTTGGCACTTCTTGCATCGCATGCGCACATCAGCAGCCCGTGATGATGCAGTCTAAGGTCCTTCGTTTCATGATGATGATCATGATGATGACGACGACAACGACGACGATGTTAACGATTCATTCTTTCACCATTACCAATTATTCTCTTTCTAGCCAGTAT
>OX457044.1:35110281-35190281 GCA_949752735.1 Lumbricus terrestris | reverse complement strand
CCTACTTGTTATAGCGCCCCTTTAAGCTCCCTATACTCCAGAGGCGCTCCCGACTACAGCGCGGACACTGCATCGGAGTCTCACGCAGAAGCGCTGGCAATTGCGAGTGAAGGACTTGCCCAAGGTCCCTACGCTGCGACTTACATGTAGGTGGATTTGAACCTCCAACCCTTCGGCTGCAAGGCAGCGAACATACATGTACCCAGTATACACTAGTAGTTATATGACTGTTTCTTTTATGCCACTTTGCACTCATTGACCCCTTGAGTCAAAGGTCACCAGGTGCATTCTATGGTCAAGGTCAAGGTCACCGGGTGCATTCTAGGTCACAACCCCAAAATAAAACCCCTCCCACGATGAGTCATCAGGTAATGGATGACTGCTTAGATGCTAATTATAGGGTGACACTTAATGGCACAGGTGTGATGTACCCTCGGGCGTTGCACTTGTTAGGCGCGATTAAAATCTCCCCGGCGCCACGCGGAGCGCGATTAAAATCTCCCCGGCGCCACGAGGAGCGCGATTAAAATCTCCCCGGCGCCACGCGGAGCGCGATTAAAATCTCACCGGCGCCACGCGGAGTGCGATTAAAATCTCACCGGCGCCACGCGGAGTGCGATTAAAATCTCACCGGCGCCACGCCGAGCGCGATTAAAATCTCACCGGCGCCACGCGGAGCGCGATTAAAATCTCAACGGCGCCACGAGGAGCGCGATTAAAATCTCCCCGGCGCCACGCGGAGCGCGATTAAAATCTCCACGCCATTCACTGTGGGGTCTATGCAAACGGCTGTCCTTACCATTATTGTAATGCCCTAAGGGCAGAATTCTCTAGAAGGTTCATTGTAATGGAGTTAATGCTCTTTACACTGCGCGCGTCGTCCATTATGTTTGACTTGCAGAGGCGACGAAGAGATAATTATGCGTACGCCTCAATCCAACGGCTGCTCTCACGTATATTCTCGAACACCTAAACATTTAAACTCTACCAGTTTTTGAAAATTTGTACCTTTTACACAGGCTTGGACCTATGTCTGCTAAAGAACAAACGACAAAAGCACGCACATGACAGAAGCAACTATGTAGCGCCAGTCCCACGTGTGCGTAAACGAGGAGGACGTCACTAATGCTTGTCAGTCAGAAGTTGTGACCTCCAACCTTACGCAGACACGGGTCTGGCCCTGACAATGCTCTTTAGATTGGTAGACTCTGCTATGCATTCAATAGCACGTGCAGATGATAATAATAATAAAGATTAATAGAGGATTTCTTAAACGTAGCCACACGTCTGCCGCTGTGCCATATACAGGTGCCCCTCTTCATTTAAGGCATCTTGGGACTGGCACCCAACAGCAGAGGGGCTTAGTTTGCTATAAGCTGTCAAAAATTCAAACACAATCGAAACGATGTGCTAACAAAGACTATTGGTTCCAGAAGATTCGATAATTTACGTTTGCATGCATGCATGCGTGCACCCATGTACATATAATTAATAGGACATTTAATGCCGACGCACGGCTATTGTAATTGCGCGTAGATGCTGTTGTACATTCGTATGTGCATTGTTATAAAGACTTACATTAATTCATTTCCTTAATGTGGCATTGGTATTGCATAGCATGTTCAGAATGTACGCGTCATTGACTTATGCACGTGGCGCTGTATCTCTGTTAGTGCACCCGCCTGTAATGTTGGCGCTATATCTGATACACGGTAAAAGGTATGCGTGCAGATGCAGTGGTAACTTACGCATATACGTGCAGTCTATTGCTACACTGTTAAAGCTAAGGGTGTTGATGGGGTGGGAAACACCCACATAAGGGTGTAAACTCGCACTTAATGGTGGAAAAACTCACCCATAAGGATGGAACTCACACTTAATGGTGGATCACACCTAATGGTGGAAAAACTCACCCATAAGGGTGGAACTCACACTTAATGGCGGAACACACTTAATGGTGGAAAAACTCACCCATAAGGGTGGAACTCACACTTAATGGCGGATCACACTTAATGGTGGAAAAACTCACCCATAAGGGTGGAACATACACATAAAGGGTGTAAACTCACACATAAGGATGTAAACTCACACATAAGGTGAACGTGGAGGACGCATTATTTGACAATCTCATACAAGACTATCATTCCACACCTCCCTCCATCCATTGGAGAGCGTATTACTTGCTATTTTCAGGTCTTAACATTTAATTCCTTCATTCTTTGATGCACGAAATAGGCACTACTCGCATAAAAAATGTTGGAAACGCTAAGTTTTCTATCGCTGAATCCCTCTGAGAAGCAGAAACAATGTTGTGTGAGAAGTGAATACATCACTTACACACATTTTCAGCTTCAATCATTTATTACTTAGACAGTAATGATAGGCGCTGCTCACTTTAAAATTTGTCGAACGCCAATTCTACATACATAGATGTACTATGTGAAGCAAGAACAGAGAGGCTTGAAATCTGAGGGCAGGGCTTATACGCAGCTTCAACCCTTCGCCTTCAACTCCTTTACTTGGCCAATAATGCTATATGACGCGTGCTTTAAAATTTGAGATACATGAATTTTATACACATAGAAACAATTTTGAGATGGGCAAACAGTGACGCGGGACAGACGAATGCAGCATCATTTCCATCTTTTCTCATTCAACTCCACCATTCTTGTCTCAAAACAATAGACGTCATATAGTTTTAAATTTGTTGTGTCATCATTTTACAAATCTCGGAATACTTTGGCGAGCAGAAACAGTGGCAGTGATGCATGAGAGTCGAATCAGTCACTTGGCAGAATGGATGATAGTGTATTTCGCCACCATGCAGCATAAAACGAGTGACGTCATGGAATTACCCAATTCTAAAAATAGAATCATTGTAAATGTTCCTTTGCATGGAATGAGAATATGCTGACATTGATTTAAACTAACAATATTGCCGATATAGCTTGAGCGTCGATTGCAGAGAGAGAGAGAGAGAGAGAGAGAGAGAGAGAGAGAGAGAGAGAGGAAGAGAGAGGCTTAGAAGCATTTGGTGGAAAGAGAGAGGAAGAGAGAGAGTCTTAGAAGCATTTGGTGTTACATTAGTTGAAGAGGACGTGCATACGACACACGAAGCCTTCATTCTTTGCGTCTTTGCACTTATTGAATGCAAATATTTGCAAAGATGTATGTGAACAAGATGCATATATTCCTATTTTACAGCATTTGCAAGTAACAAAATGGAATGACCATGACTGCAATACATATCAGCTGAAGGAGTGTATATAACTCTTAGCTACACAGTTTGTCAATTTCTAAGAATCAAAGGTATATTCAGTGTCAAAAATAGACGAGTGAGAGATGGAACGGCAGAAAAAGACTCATTTCATTTCACATGGTTTCTAAAATGTCAGTCTGAACAAGTACAGTCAGTGTTGGTCGATTTATGTTGTGAAGCGACAGAATGCAAGAAGCAAGGAGGAAGTGGAGGAGAAGGAGGTGGTGTGGGAGGGTGAAGGTATGAGTTTTAGAAGTATGAGCTTATAGTTTCCAACTTATGTGATGTGAGATTCGTTGAAATTGGCTTCACATAGACTGCAGAACTTAACAGAACTTAGTAATTTTGAACGCTACATTGGAGAATTCACAGAATGTAAGACGATTATTGTGAAACATGCATGTGCAAAGCAATGCGTGTACGCATTTTCTAGTTGTGAAATGCCAAATGTTGAAGAAACGAGCAACACTTAACGCTCTGCTCTGTTTCCGTTACAATACTTTACTCTACTTTGCACGAAATTGTAAATTTCGAATGCGTGAAATGATAAAGTATACCGCTCTTAGACACCACTTTTAATTCTTTTAGTTTGACAACATGCGTGTCAGTTAAGCTGAGTCATCAGGTTATGTAACAATGCCAGTTTGCTATAGTAGAGTGGGGTAGGAGGAGGGGGAGGGATGTATTCACATAGTGGAACGCACTGCTTGAAATGATGATGTGCAAGTTTGTGCCACATGGAAAGCAGTATTCGTAGGTATTTTCGTTTCGTAAGACGAGCACATGTTTAGCTGAGTCATCAATTTGTGCAAAAAGTATGTGTTTGGTTGATTACATGACCGATGTTGGAAGGTTCAGCGAGGCGAAGCATAGCGCATTTTATGCTAAATACACAGCTTTGCAATCGCATGCGCTGCAACCTCATCAGAAATTCCTGCGCCGTATAAGTTCTTCAAATTTTTTTTACCAGTCAAAGTGTGTGAACGCTTGGAACTCCAGCTACACGCGTCAAGTTGGCCCGAGCGGCGCTTGTGACGGCGGCGTTTCCTTCTCGGGGACGGCGGCGGTTCTAGCGATCTGATCCGAGTAATCTATGATTGGAGAAATCCATACGATTGCGCGCAGCCTCAACTCATACTCATCGTTTCACAGTTTTCACACACTTCCATTGCGCGCAATCGTGTGGATTTCTCGTCACAAGGTGGATCGAATCAAGATCGCAAGAACCGCCGCCGTCACCTGAGTTGGAAACGCCGCCGTCACAAGCGCCGCTCGGGCCAACTTGACGCGTGTAGCTGGAGTTCCAAGCGTTCACACACTTTGACTGGTAAAAAAAATTTGAAGAACTTATACTTTTAGCTGTACGGCGCAGGAATTTCTGATGAGGTTGCAGCGCATGCGATTGCAAAGCTGTGTATTTAGCATAAAATGCGCTATGCTTCGCCTCGCTGAACCTTCCAACATCGGTCATGTAATCAACCAAACACATACTTTTTGCACAAATTGATGACTCAGCTAAACATGTGCTCGTCTTACGAAACGAAAATACCTACGAATACTGCTTTCCATGTGGCACAAACTTGCGCATCATCATTTCAAGCAGTGCGTTCCACTATGTGAATACATCCCTCCCCTCCTCCTACCCCACTCTACTATAGCAAACTGGCATTGTTACATAACCTGATGACTCAGCTTAACTGACACGCATGTTGTCAAACTAAAAGAATTAAAAGTGGTGTCTAAGAGTGGTATACTTTATCATTTCACGCATTCGAAATTTACAATTTCGTGCAAAGTAGAGTAAAGTATTGTAACGGAAACAGAGCAGAGCGTTAAGTGTTGCTCGTTTCTTCAACATTTGACATTTCACAACTAGAAAATGCGTACACGCATTGCTTTGCACATGCATGTTTCACAATAATCGTCTTACATTCTGTGAATTCTCCAATGTAGCGTTCAAAATTACTAAGTTCTGTTAAGTTCTGCAGTCTATGTGAAGCCAATTTCAACGAATCTCACATCACATAAGTTGGAAACTATAAGCTCATACTTCTAAAACTCATACCTTCACCCTCCCACACCACCTCCTTCTCCTCCACTTCCTCCTTGCTTCTTGCATTCTGTCGCTTCACAACATAAATCGACCAACACTGACTGTACTTGTTCAGACTGACATTTTAGAAACCATGTGAAATGAAATGAGTCTTTTTCTGCCGTTCCATCTCTCACTCGTCTATTTTTGACACTGAATATACCTTTGATTCTTAGAAATTGACAAACTGTGTAGCTAAGA
Source organism: Lumbricus terrestris (assembly GCA_949752735.1). NCBI lineage: Eukaryota > Metazoa > Annelida > Clitellata > Crassiclitellata > Lumbricidae > Lumbricus > Lumbricus terrestris. Next base: position 35,184,729 of record OX457044.1, on the reverse strand, counting down.
GTTATATACACTCCTTCAGCTGATATGTATTGCAGTCATGGTCATTCCATTTTGTTACTTGCAAATGCTGTAAAATAGGAATATATGCATCTTGTTCACATACATCTTTGCAAATATTTGCATTCAATAAGTGCAAAGACGCAAAGAATGAAGGCTTCGTGTGTCGTATGCACGTCCTCTTCAACTAATGTAACACCAAATGCTTCTAAGACTCTCTCTCTTCCTCTCTCTTTCCACCAAATGCTTCTAAGCCTCTCTCTTCCTCTCTCTCTCTCTCTCTCTCTCTCTCTCTCTCTCTCTGCAATCGACGCTCAAGCTATATCGGCAATATTGTTAGTTTAAATCAATGTCAGCATATTCTCATTCCATGCAAAGGAACATTTACAATGATTCTATTTTTAGAATTGGGTAATTCCATGACGTCACTCGTTTTATGCTGCATGGTGGCGAAATACACTATCATCCATTCTGCCAAGTGACTGATTCGACTCTCATGCATCACTGCCACTGTTTCTGCTCGCCAAAGTATTCCGAGATTTGTAAAATGATGACACAACAAATTTAAAACTATATGACGTCTATTGTTTTGAGACAAGAATGGTGGAGTTGAATGAGAAAAGATGGAAATGATGCTGCATTCGTCTGTCCCGCGTCACTGTTTGCCCATCTCAAAATTGTTTCTATGTGTATAAAATTCATGTATCTCAAATTTTAAAGCACGCGTCATATAGCATTATTGGCCAAGTAAAGGAGTTGAAGGCGAAGGGTTGAAGCTGCGTATAAGCCCTGCCCTCAGATTTCAAGCCTCTCTGTTCTTGCTTCACATAGTACATCTATGTATGTAGAATTGGCGTTCGACAAATTTTAAAGTGAGCAGCGCCTATCATTACTGTCTAAGTAATAAATGATTGAAGCTGAAAATGTGTGTAAGTGATGTATTCACTTCTCACACAACATTGTTTCTGCTTCTCAGAGGGATTCAGCGATAGAAAACTTAGCGTTTCCAACATTTTTTATGCGAGTAGTGCCTATTTCGTGCATCAAAGAATGAAGGAATTAAATGTTAAGACCTGAAAATAGCAAGTAATACGCTCTCCAATGGATGGAGGGAGGTGTGGAATGATAGTCTTGTATGAGATTGTCAAATAATGCGTCCTCCACGTTCACCTTATGTGTGAGTTTACATCCTTATGTGTGAGTTTACACCCTTTATGTGTATGTTCCACCCTTATGGGTGAGTTTTTCCACCATTAAGTGTGATCCGCCATTAAGTGTGAGTTCCACCCTTATGGGTGAGTTTTTCCACCATTAAGTGTGTTCCGCCATTAAGTGTGAGTTCCACCCTTATGGGTGAGTTTTTCCACCATTAGGTGTGATCCACCATTAAGTGTGAGTTCCATCCTTATGGGTGAGTTTTTCCACCATTAAGTGCGAGTTTACACCCTTATGTGGGTGTTTCCCACCCCATCAACACCCTTAGCTTTAACAGTGTAGCAATAGACTGCACGTATATGCGTAAGTTACCACTGCATCTGCACGCATACCTTTTACCGTGTATCAGATATAGCGCCAACATTACAGGCGGGTGCACTAACAGAGATACAGCGCCACGTGCATAAGTCAATGACGCGTACATTCTGAACATGCTATGCAATACCAATGCCACATTAAGGAAATGAATTAATGTAAGTCTTTATAACAATGCACATACGAATGTACAACAGCATCTACGCGCAATTACAATAGCCGTGCGTCGGCATTAAATGTCCTATTAATTATATGTACATGGGTGCACGCATGCATGCATGCAAACGTAAATTATCGAATCTTCTGGAACCAATAGTCTTTGTTAGCACATCGTTTCGATTGTGTTTGAATTTTTGACAGCTTATAGCAAACTAAGCCCCTCTGCTGTTGGGTGCCAGTCCCAAGATGCCTTAAATGAAGAGGGGCACCTGTATATGGCACAGCGGCAGACGTGTGGCTACGTTTAAGAAATCCTCTATTAATCTTTATTATTATTATCATCTGCACGTGCTATTGAATGCATAGCAGAGTCTACCAATCTAAAGAGCATTGTCAGGGCCAGACCCGTGTCTGCGTAAGGTTGGAGGTCACAACTTCTGACTGACAAGCATTAGTGACGTCCTCCTCGTTTACGCACACGTGGGACTGGCGCTACATAGTTGCTTCTGTCATGTGCGTGCTTTTGTCGTTTGTTCTTTAGCAGACATAGGTCCAAGCCTGTGTAAAAGGTACAAATTTTCAAAAACTGGTAGAGTTTAAATGTTTAGGTGTTCGAGAATATACGTGAGAGCAGCCGTTGGATTGAGGCGTACGCATAATTATCTCTTCGTCGCCTCTGCAAGTCAAACATAATGGACGACGCGCGCAGTGTAAAGAGCATTAACTCCATTACAATGAACCTTCTAGAGAATTCTGCCCTTAGGGCATTACAATAATGGTAAGGACAGCCGTTTGCATAGACCCCACAGTGAATGGCGTGGAGATTTTAATCGCGCTCCGCGTGGCGCCGGGGAGATTTTAATCGCGCTCCTCGTGGCGCCGTTGAGATTTTAATCGCGCTCCGCGTGGCGCCGGTGAGATTTTAATCGCGCTCGGCGTGGCGCCGGTGAGATTTTAATCGCACTCCGCGTGGCGCCGGTGAGATTTTAATCGCACTCCGCGTGGCGCCGGTGAGATTTTAATCGCGCTCCGCGTGGCGCCGGGGAGATTTTAATCGCGCTCCTCGTGGCGCCGGGGAGATTTTAATCGCGCTCCGCGTGGCGCCGGGGAGATTTTAATCGCGCCTAACAAGTGCAACGCCCGAGGGTACATCACACCTGTGCCATTAAGTGTCACCCTATAATTAGCATCTAAGCAGTCATCCATTACCTGATGACTCATCGTGGGAGGGGTTTTATTTTGGGGTTGTGACCTAGAATGCACCCGGTGACCTTGACCTTGACCATAGAATGCACCTGGTGACCTTTGACTCAAGGGGTCAATGAGTGCAAAGTGGCATAAAAGAAACAGTCATATAACTACTTACACTATACCGAGTCTAACAATTAGTCCAAGAGGGCCAGAGTCTGGCTTCATTATGGACTTGCAACTACATGTATACATGCGTATTATCGATCTTAAAAACGCCTAAAAATGGAGTTGCAAGTCCAATGGGGAGTGTGTGGAGCAAATGAATTTCATGCGGTGAAGTTGGCTGCAGATTGATGCTCAATGCGATGAGCAAACGACGCTGATGCGCGTCTACTTCGAACGCCTTTATAAGATCTGTTAACCCTTCAACGCCCAGCGTGTACTAAAGTGCATGGAAAAGAAATGTAGTTGCATGGTGGTTAAAGGGTTAATACGATGCAGCTGTGACGCCATCGACCAGGAGATGACGAAGACTATGAACAGCAGCAGCAGCAGCAGCAACGTTAACGTCACCAGCATCAGCAGCAGCAGAGCATCCACTGTGAGTGTGCGGCGACAATAAGGCGCGCATACCAATTCTATCTTCTCATCTTTCGAGTGCATCTCTCGCAAGATAGAGTACGTATAATCGTATATGTATATGTATATGTATATGTATATGTATATGTATATGTATATGTATATGCCTGTAGGTAATTGACGACGGACGTTCATGAGAAGAAGGGAGGGACGAAGGGTAGGTGTGAGGGAGAGAAATGTAAGAACTGACACACCAAACATTGGCTGGAAAGTGGAAATGGGTGGAGGAGAGAAGAAAGAAAAGAAACGCGCGATTATAACAGAGGGAAAGAAGGATGCATGGAATGAAGGAAAAGGCAGGAAGAGGGAAAGCTATGAAGTAAGCAAAGGAGAAAAGAGACGAGAACGATTAACTTAATTAAGCAATAAGTTTTTGAAAGAATGAATGAAGGAATGAAGGAATGAATGAATGAATGAAGAAATGAATGAATGAAGGAAGGAAGAAAGGAAGGAAGAAAGGAAGGAAGGAAGGACGGAAGGAAGGAAGAAAGGAAGGAAGAAAGGAAGGAAGGAAGGAAGGACGGAAGGAAGGAAGGAAGGAAAGAAGGAAGGAAGAAGGGAAGGAAGGAAGCAAGCAAGGAAGCAAGGAAGGAAGGAAGGAAGGAAGGAAGGAAGGAAGGAAGGAAGGAAGGAAGGAAGGAAGGAAGGAAGGAAGGAAGGAAGGAAGGAAGGAAGGAAGGAAGGAAGGAAGGAAGGAAGGAAGGAAGGAAGGAAGGAAGGAAGGAAGGAAGGAAGGAAGGAAGGTATGTACAAACGAAGGAACAACCAATGTATGTCTGGATGTCTTTTGTTGTGCTTATATACGGCACACAATGGTCTTGTAGGTTACTCTGACATTTCAGATAAAAATCCATCGGAAATGATCAGGAAATCTTGGTCGTCGTTCTATCGAACATCTCAATGCAGAAATGGCAGTTTGAATGATCCGTTCTGACTGACATCGGTCCCACGTGGTCAAGCAGAGGCAGGAGCAGGAACAGGAACAGAGCAACAAGAACAGGAACAGAACAACAAGAACAGGAACATAACAGCAGAAGAGTGGAGGAGAAGGGCTGGAAATAAGACGATGGGAATGAGCCACAAATAATGGGGTAAGAATAGAAAAAAGAGAGGAGTTGGAGTTACAGGATAAGAATGGACGATAAGGAAATGGGGAGGAGAGGTGCGCAGTATATAGTAAGATAAGCAGAAGAGAAGTTAGAAATACGCTGTGCCAAAAAGTTAGGCCTAAATAATGACACAAGCGCAAGAATTCACGGTTGGAATATATATCTAACGTGGAAGTATACGGTACGGAGTAAGAAGACGACTTCCCTGCAAAACGTTCAATCTCAGACTCTTTCAGATCTGGCAGAGTGTAATGAAAGACACGCAGACAATCCAAGACTAATGGATGTGTTATTCGTGATGTAGCGCTTGGTCAGGGCAGGAAGGGAATAGGCCTAATCGGAACATCTGTTAAAGATCTATATCGCTGGCTAATAAACGCCTTGTTTATGTATAACAAAAAACTAATTATCAGAAGCACATCTAAACTAAACCTATGAAGAAAAAAAGCACCGCAGTTCATTCGGCTGGCTGTAAACAAGTCATTGACTGTCAGTGTCTGATAGTCACGTGTTTCGGTTTAATGCACACATCTAATGCAAACATTGCGATGATGCTTAGTGTATACCATCCACAAAATGAGCTTTCTGTAAATCCAAATTTGCGACACGTCAATGAGAATTTTTTTAGTAGGCCTAGCCTATAAGGTATTCGCTAATGGAACATCGTGTACAGTGGCGGCGCCAGGATTTTAGTTTCGGGGGGGGGGGGAGCTGAAGCCTCGCGGCGAAAATTTCACATTTTCATTCGTCAAAATTTCTGACGACCATTTTTTTTAGTCGTCAGCCGAAAATCGTGGATATTTCAATGTAAAAAATTCGGATATGGCCCTTTTTAGGGGGGACTGAGCCCCTTGTAGAGGGGCTTAGCCCCCAAGTCCCCTAGCGCCGCCACTGATCGTGTATACAGTAGTGGATTTTATTAGTCTTTAGTAGCCAATAGTCTTGGTTTTAGTCTAGGGGTACCGATATACGTTGAACCTCCCCTCACTCCAACCCTTCTTCTATAGCTTCTCTATATATTCAACTGAAAGGATGTCGGGGGGTGAGGCCTTGAGCCCTCAGCTCTGTGACAGAATTGTTTCACGGTCACCTAATTTTATTTATCCGTGTACCATGCATCATGCATGTGCTAATCTATAAAATGCTCTATTCTAGGATCTCCTTTGTGAACCAAAACACTGAACTTAAGCTATACGATGGAGGGAAAAGAGGTGTGCACGTGCATGTCACTGCTGCTTATGTACATTTATGAATGTTTCAGCGACTCTGAAAAATACTCACGATCCGGTTCTATAGTTTGCACCTGATACAATGGCCGCCAGTGTCATTTGAGACAATAATAATCTTATCAAGATGCACAAATAATTAATCTAAATTAGCGGCGACTCTCGGGAACAACAGCAGACGACTCAAATGTTGACTCGTTGATTCATCTCTCCGTCTCTCATATTCCCTTCTCGCATGCACGCGCCAAGACTCCTGTGGCACTCCGTTTAATCCAATCAACGATTGCCACGTCATGTCAAGCCTTGTCTAATCTAATATGACTTAAACCATTTTAATGATTTATGTAGCGCTCTTGCAATAATAATAATAATGCACGAAGCATCAGTGGATAGAATCATTAATTCTGCCGGTGTGTTTGTCTGTCTTTCTGCCTCTGCGAGTCTGTCTATACAGTGGCTCCACTATATATACGTTTAGGGCTTTATGCTATAGTCTGTGTGTGTTTACTTGACCTTTCTGTCTTGGATGGAAGTAAGGAGCGACTCTGCAGTCGATCGATTTGACTATTATGATTGGGATTCCATATGGATCCCTTGGCATTGCAAGGTCTATAACGAATGCATCAACTTCTCCTTCACTCCTTACGATCAGTCTTAGAGAAGGTCTCGTACGTGAGATCGAGATTCCTACTTGAAGACATCTCAAAACAACGAGCGCAGAAGCAATCCCGATAGCATGCAGTAACATAAATGCCGAATCCATCTGCCAAATTGAAGTGGAAGTATATATATATATATATATATATATATATATATATATATATAATAGGATATATATATATATATGCAACAATTCCACAGTCATCCTTATACTATCATGCATCGTCTGTTCGTGTTCATCATTCACCCTTGGTGTCTCGAAGTATATGAAATGAAGGGAGGGAAGTGATAGGCATAAATCGTTAGTGGAGGAGGCATGGCATGTCTATAGGCGCCTCAGAAGTGAAAATGAGGATCGCTAATAGTTATTAGGTCTACTGTTACAAGACATCTCAAGGCTCAAATTATTCATGCATTATGAGCTTATTCATTCATTCATTCATTCATTCATTCATTCATTCATTCATTCATTCATTCATTCATTCATTCATTCATTCATTCATTCATTCGAGTATTTATATAGCGCCTCTTCAAGGAAACTACTCAGAGGCGCTCCCGACTCCAGTACGGACAAACAGAACAGTTTTTAAGTGCTTATAGAATGTGTCAGAGAGTGATCTAGGGAACAGGCGCAGCTCAAGTGGGAGGGCTAAATGGGGGCTTAGTCTTATGTCTCTGCCTCCTCGCTCTGTGCCTCTTGTGTTCTATCTTGTCCAAATTGTCAAATTTTCATCTGTTTCTGTTAATTCTTTGAGAGATGAGGGCTATTTTTTAGGCCTGGCGGGCCACTTTTGGCCCGCGGGCCACGGGTTGGGAACCACTGACCTATATGAATGTGTGTATATATAAGCAATTAAATAATTAGACTATATGTAATTATGTATATGTATCTAGATACATATATGTAGGCCTATATACTTAATTATTAGTGAAATATAAGCAGGTAGAACCTAATTATGCCTACATGTATGTCGCTAACAAGCCTAAAATCGTCATTATGTATAACCTAGGCCTAATATGATATAATGTTATGAAAAAATGAGCAACGGGGACCTGCATAATATGGTTTCTATAATTATTTGCACCAAAGGTCTTCAATTACAGAGCATACTAGAGTCAGCAGCAATTGCAATCTAATTTGTTCTAATTTGACAACGATTTTATATCATTAGATGTACTTCCTATAATTAGATTTGTATGCATTTAGTCAACACGCGAATACCCTAATTAGCATCGCGCAGTTAGAACATGTCTTGCACGTGCGGTATACAGTAGCATGCAAATGCCGTTGATTGGGATATTCGCCGACGCTGTCTGATTGTCCTTCCCCCTCCTCTGTCCACCATTTTGCGTGGTCGCCGGTGTCACGAAATAGAGTATCCCCCGTATTAATTGTATCCCCCCAAATCAAAAAAGTCGAAAAACTGCTTCCGCGTGTATTTTTTTGCAAATTAATTTTCATCTGCTTTGTTTTGAACAATGACACTAACAGGCATGTTTATTCCTACTAGACAATTTTTTGCATCGGTTTTAGAGCACTTAAAACTTTTTAAACACTTAAAAACACTCAGCGTCACCAAATAAATTCGAGTTGCCTTTATCTGAGCATTGCCTAGGACACTTAAAACAATTAGAGTCACTTTAAATTTTGATTACAACATAAAAAAATTTATTATGCGCATTTTTCAAAAAATGGGATAGAATAGTTTATCCCCCCGGATAGTATAGACCGGTTAATTCCATCCGGGGGATAGATTAATTCATCCCCTCGGATAGCTTTCAGGGGGGATACTCCGTTTCGTGTCACCGGCGTTAATCAACTGCGCATGCGTCGCTGCTGATATTTTTTAATTCGAAATCATCGTTATTATTATTTCTCGTCTGCTGTCGCCGTAGTCGAGCTACGGAGGCTCCGAGGGACATCATGCGACCAATCTGGTCATTGAAAAGACACTATTTACGATCTCTGCCTATCGGTGATTGGCCTCTCGACATGCGACAGGAAGGATGGAACGGAGGGAGAGGTCGGTGAAGAGGGTGAAGACGACGATGAGGATACAGAAAACAGGAGACGGTGGTGGTGAGGGGTAGCGGTATGGGCCGAGTAGGGGTACGGGGTAGGGAGGGGCAGTGCGAGCGTTTTGCAAGCGGTTCGTTGTAAATCACGGGAATTCATATAGGCGGCCATGCAGATAGAGGGAAAATGGGTTGAAAGGGGAATTCCTGATAAGGGATTTAGAGAAGACGCGAGGGAACGGGCGGCGAGGAAAGCTCGTTTGCATGTTCATAACGCCCCCAGACGACGACGGAGCAAGGAATGAAAGTGGGGAGGGAGGGCGGTAGGGAGGGAGGGAGGGTAGGTGTCGATCCTGAATTGCGGGAAATGTAGGGGGTGACGTATGGTGGGTGAATGGACGGCGCCAGGCAGCAAGTACACTCACAGGACATCCACAAATCGGCCATAAACGGCGTTCGTTTTGACGAGACCGATCGGAGGCAAGACAGTGTGGGTGGGAAGGAAAAGCAGGAGGACAGATGGAAAGACAGGAATCAGAGGGTCGAGGAAGGCGAGTCGGAGGAGGAGGAGGAATAGGAGAAGGATGAAGGCGAGGAAGGGGAGAAGGAGGAGGCCAGTTTAGGGCTCTAACGTTGATCTTAATAGACCGTTAGCATAAGGTGATGCAATAAACGTCCAGCTGATATGGAGCGGTTGTCGAATACATTTCGCCATCCATAGAAGTCCGACCAACTGATGTAGCACCAGTGATAATACAAGCCCATAATATTATAGTCGGCTTTTGTTACTCGATGATATGTTCACGTTTTACATTTGTGATTATGATATCGCCATCGTCGTCGTCATCATCGTCATCATCGTCGTCGTCAGCAGCAGCAGTAGCCTATCAACAACACCATCGGCAGCAGCAGCAGCAGCATCATCGTCAGGACAGTCAACTTAATAATGCTTGATGATTACGATGATGACGATGATGATGACGATGATGATGATAATGATGACGATGATGATGATGATGATGATGATGATGACGATGATGATGATGATGATGATGATGATGATGATGATGACGATGATGATGATAATGATGATGATGGTGATGATGATGACGACGACGACGACGACGATGATGATGATGATGATGACGACGATGACGATGATAGCAATGCTAAACATAATATCAATAGCAGTATAAACAACAATTACAATAAAACAACAGCAATAGCAATAGCAGTACTATTGCAACTATTTAGGCTGAAATGCAGTCGTAGTGAAGTAAAGTGGAAGTGGGCTACTATACATGTATAGGCCTATTTAGTAGGATTAAACTCGAATGGGCGACAATCCATTTGGTCGAAATGGGTCAAACGTCTTCGTTCATTTCGAGGACATAAGTTGGAGGATTAGAGGATCTTGCAGACGGAAGGCTGCATTTGCTGTATTATAGTCCGGCTGCAAGAGCCTCGTGGCCCGAAAGAGCTTTGCACACACGCACATGCACACACACACACACACACACACACACACACACGCATGCACACACACGCATGCACACACACCCGTACACATATAGACACTTACGACTTTTGAAAAACTGATTTAAATATGGCGGCAGGACGAAATTGCTTGATTCCTTGGCGCTTCCTTCTCTGATTCCCAATTTTTGTCTTTCTGGCTTTAAACGTCTGGTTTTAAACGTCTGGCTTTAAACATCTCGCTTTAAACGTCTGCTATGTCAATGACGTTCTGTCTACGAAATTTCCTACATACATGTATATATATATATATAGACTTGATATAGGATGCTAGTTGTTATGCTGTCAAGAATCTCGAAAAACGGCCGGAAGACTCCAGTTGTTTTCGAGCAATTTGTTTTCGTATAATATTCTATATCCACTTCTTTAAGCACCTTGTTTTTCCTTTCTCCCTGCATGAAGTCGCAATTAGACCTGCAGGCGCCAACGCCTCCCTCCCCCCCCGTCCACGGAGCGACAAAGACTTCGATGGAGGGGTGCGCAGTGGCACGGTAGTCTACCCAATAAGAATGGTATACCAGGAATTACCAAGTAGCTTTATGTTTATTATCGCTAAGAGGAAACGCCGAGCGTTGCGTAAACCGCTGAGACACCGAGTCGCCAAATGACGGCGATGTGGCTTTCAATAATTAATACGGCAAAAGCCGTTAATCAGGCGCCTGTTCGGTGTAGACTTAATGAATAAACAATTCTCTAATGTCGTCAACAAAGGCACTTTCCTTGATTACATGAGCGATAAAAAATGGTTTAAGTTCGGATCCTGACTTCCAACGTGTCGGACTAGGAGTGGGAATAATAACTTATGACCATATAATCGCCATGAGACCAGCTGCAGTCTGATGTTGCGCACGTGTAAATCGTGTTCAGCAACCATGCATGGCTCGGTTTTTTGTTGCGCGTTAGTGTATAGTGATCTTCAACAGAGCTTCTCAAAGATTGGTCTGCTAGTGAGCTGATTGTCAACGGTTTGTATACGTTTCTATGCGCACTCGTTATAGCGCCCCTTCAAGCTCTCTACTCAGAGGCGCAACCGACTGCAGCGCGGACACTGCATCGGAGTTTCACGCCGAAGCGCTGAGCAATCGCGAGTGAAGGACTTTCACAAGGTCCCTACGCGGCGACTTAAGGTGGATTCGAACCTGCAACCCTCCGGCTGCAACAAGGCAACGAACATACCCACTACACCACCACGCCCAACAACGGGTTGTACAAAAAGTGCACAGTCCGCCTCCACTTGAAACGTCAGCGGTCAACAGATTTTTAACTGTGACTCCGCCACGATCGCCGCCGCAGCCGCCAGCGCCTCCAGAGACAGTCGCCGTTGTCTGTATTCATCTGCATGATTGGGTCTGGCACGACGAAGAACGACGCCGATATATGGTCCCGTTGAAACACTTCTCGTTTGTCCCATAGTCTGTTGCTGTTGTCTATCTGTTGTTGTCGTACAACGCCATTTGGCGAGACAACGAGCTTTTGTCAGAGAGCGAGCGAGTAGTCCGGGCAAAAACGTCCGTATACAACATTTGCCAATTGCCGCAGCATATAGTTGGCTGGCTGAGTGAGTGTATACTATAGATTTCTGTATAATATTATGTGGCTTACAATTGTAAGAAGTCTCGTTTTAAAAAGCACATCGGATGAAGGGTCTTGTCGATATAGCAAAGGATGCAGGCGATCGGAAGAACGATCGATTGGCCAGCAGCAGCCGCAACAATAGTAGCAGCAGCAATAGCAATGGTGGCGGCGTCCTGTCTTGACAAGAAGAAGGATGGACAGTTCATTATGACAAACGGCGATAACAAATCGGCGTATGTATGTATGTATGTATGTATGTATGTATGTATGTATGTATGTATGTATGTATGTTTGTATGTATGTATGTATGTATGTATGTATGTATGTATGTATGTATGTATGTATGTATGTATGTATGTATGTATGTATGTATGTGTGTGTGTATTTATGTATGTGTGTGTATGTAATTGAAGATACCATGGTAATTAAGAACAGGTTTCGCACAAGTATGACACACGGTGACTTAGCCACCTTGCAGTGCTTAGCTTACTGGTACATAGCGATACTCGATGCCAACTGGATTTTGATTAGTTAATTGATGACTTTGCTAATAGAAAAATAGGCCTACGCAAAACAGACTCAAATTTAGACCTAACTGTTATGCCTAACCAAGCTATTTTAGCTTATTGTAGCTGTATGTTTTATTTTGGAGGTCTTGCTTATCACCAGGGCTTAAAGTGTGGCTGGACGGTCATGGAGGGCGTCCAATGCCGTCCATGCACTTATTTTTTAATCTGCACACAGTCCTGCCACTTAATTGGCAGCACAGCCTGGAAAAGAAGGGGCGTCTACACTTTAACTGCTGCTTATCACCATTTTCACTTTCTTTCTTTGTAGGCTACATGTATGTGCAGGGCTGAAAGTGGTTTGGAAAGTTGCCGGGTCTGACTTTTGCGGATGAGCCGACGCCTTTCACCCGAAAATTTCTGACGACCTTTTAACAAGTATTTTGTCCAAAATACAGGCGCGGCTCACTTTCATCCCTGCCTATATGTGTTTATTATGCCAGTGACTGTCAGACCTGCTAAAAACAAAATAAGAAGCCTAACGTTTATCCTTTAACTTTGTATTTGAAAAATGATTTAATACCATGCAACTAAAATAATAGCGCTAGTCACTATATTTATCAGCAATCTGATCTTCTCAATTTCTCGTCATATGTAGGCTATTTAAATTTTTTGTTAACAATAAGTCAACAATTTAAACATTGCTTTTAGCACCTTTGCCTGTGACATTGTATGAATGTATGGGGCTTGTCCCACAAAAGCAAAATATCTATTGCAGAAAAGGGCCCCACCGTATTGAGCGCCCATGGGCCCCCACCACCCTAAATCCGGCCCTGCTCAGTACACAGCAGACATTTGCAGTGTATGAGAGAACTCCAAATAGCCTATAGGCCTAATATAAAAGGCACTATACAACATCTGCTGGTTGCTGGCTGCTGGCCCTATAGATACGGAAGCTGTTGATTAACGTTCGACCTAAACACAGTCACGACTTCAGATCAATTTCCCTTACGTAGAATTGATGAATTAAGTTCGGTCTTTGTGCGCAGTAATCGCGCGGAGATCGAATCACGTATACGACGGTGCACGTAACAGCGACGACGTTGATGGTGTGGTGACGTCAGCGGAGAAAAATCTGGCCAATGGGATCCCACAGGAATTTCATATTACCATGCGCAGTATATGCAAAGAGGACACATTTCGACTCCGATATAGCCTATGCTTGCAAAACTGTTCGTGGTTGATGCGTCGAGAGTCCGACCGAGCAATCCTAACTATATACGTCCTATACGATGCTTTCGTGTAAGATTTATTTATACGACGCACGCAGCAATGCAAAAGAACTTGATGTTAAAGCGCTTCGAATATAGCCTATATTATCGTAACACATGCAGCAGCGCAACATATCGACACAGGATAATATTATGCCTAAGCGCGCAATTTAACGCAGGCCTAATGTAGCATATAGGCCTGGCAAAAATGCAACGAACATAACGTAGGCTATGTTACGTATTATACGTAACGAAAAGTCCACTCGGGGTTAAACTGTGTAGGCTGCATAACACAGTAAAAGACTTCTTATAATTTAAATCCTTCTCATCACCCCGTTTCTCCTAAAAATAAAGTCATGCTTGCACTGAGACAGAACCAGTTAGGCCTTATATGCCTATAATCCCTGTAGGCCTATCGTCCAAGCTAAGTAAGCAGAGTAGGCCTACGCACTCTTTCTTATAGGCCTATTCCATTAGACCAGCATATAGGCTACCATGGGCGGAGTTTGGTTTCCGTTCTTGGAGGGGCTGGCTAACGTTTTTTGGGCTGAGACTCGGTCCAGAAAACGAGAACAATTTTCGCGGCCCAAAAAGTTGATGACCTTTTTTAGTCCTCAGGCTCAGATCTCGGCAAAATCTATAACCGAGAAAAGATACAATTTACACGGTAAAATAAATTACTCTGGGTCTTCTTGGTGGGGCTTAGCCCCCCCCCCCCTTAACCCCCGATAAACTCCGCCCATGCAGCCTGCAGGCTACTGAATTAACTTTCGTTCGTATATTTTTGGTATTGAGTTGTGTTATTCGATGCCCTTTCAAGCAGTCCATTATTAGGCTGCAGTACTTCTCGAAGACGCGTTGACGCTGAAATGTCACGGAGAGTTTCTGCAACGCACGGATACAATTTACGATCATTGTCGTTTCGATGCAGAACGGGTCAGATTGAGTAGATGAAGTAGTCATCGTCTACAGTAGAGGCGTAATGTCTAAACAGACTATACACTCGCAATCCTTGATGTATGGAGCCGGACACCAATCTCGTCTTGGTCTCGAGTGCGTACAAGTTCGTGTTTCAAAGTCTTGGTCTTGAGTTTTTAAGTATTGATCCTTAGGCGAAGGGTCTTGAGGTTTAAAATAGACTACATTGAGCGCATTCTTGCAAGACCAAGATCTAGACCAGACTGTCAATATGAACATGTAGTGATCATAATCAGGGCCGTTTTAAGAACATTTTCTGACAACAGCCATCAACTCTGCATGATTCAAGAATTTCAGGAAGCTATATATACAGTCTGACAAACCATGGGACTCTGGGAGAATTTCAAGTAAGAGTGTAAGACTCCCGAATTATTGCACATTTAAATTCAGTGCATGAAAAGCTGCTGCTTGCGCCACTTCATGCAGCCGGTCAGTGGTGGCGCTAGGGGGGGTAAGCCCCCCTATAATAGCCCCCTAAAAAAGGCCATCTGGGTTTTTTACATGCAAAGCTGAAGTAAGTATTGCCACGATTTTCGACGACCTGACGGCTACAAAAAGTCGTCAGAAATTTAGGCGGATGAAAATGGAAAATTTCCATGCGATTTCGGCCGGATGACTTAAAAAAAGTCGTCAGAAATTTTGGCGGATGAAAATGGAAAATTTCCTCCGGAAGCTTCAGCCCCCCAAAGCTGAAATCCTGGTGCCGCCACTGCAGCCGGTTATTTCTTCACAATATAGCGGAATTTCTTAGCCTGAGGGCTGAGGCCCTGCAGGGCTCATTCTCGTTAAAAAGTATGATCGAGTATTTCTATAAAATGCAGCAGCACGCATTTGGAATAACATGGGGGGGGGGGGGGCTATCGCGTGAAGGACTTTTGCAAGTACAAATTCGGAATTCTCTGCAGTCATGCATATAGATTAATTTCGCTTGGATAACATATAGGCTAAAAAGAAATTGTTTAAATGGAGTTTTCACTAAAATTGCGGTTCTCCGACTTTGACAATTTTTTTAGTACGAGCAGAAATCTGATAGATGTCTGGATATAATTGTGATTTTTCAAAGTCAATTGGTATTGGTCTCGAACTCTCGATCGATACCGAAGGTCTTATAGTCTTGAAATTGTCTTGAAGTTCAATGTCCTGGACCAAACACGCACATACGCACGCACACGTACGCACGAACACACACGCACACACACACACACGCGCGCGCGCACACACACACCCAGGCCTACATTCATGCGTACACACGTAGACAATAGTTGCCAAGATGCGTTCGGTTTATGGCAGGAAGTCGAGAAGCAGCAGCAGCAGTGGTCATGGTGGTGGTGGTGGTGGTGGTGGAGTGGTCTTCGGATGATGCCATAATACAAGTAGTTACTGTGCTGTTCGAGGCGTCCATGAAGCGAAGGCGGCAAATGTAGTCGTTTAGCGGGCGCTCAACAGCCCATAAATCGACAGATACAATAGCAGACGCTGCTGCTGCTGTATGTATACAGTACTCGACGTGAATTGCGCATGCGCTGCTCACTGCTCGCCAGCTGATGTTTACTGACGATTCTGATATGGATCAGAACCCCGGCGGCTGAGGCGGAGGGACGGGCGGGGAGGGATAGGCGGAGGAGGGAGGGGACAGGCGGTTTTACGCGGTTTGCCTACGACCGGCTGACGCTGTCGACCGTGAAAAGGTTATGGACGCGACAACGTCGTTCCGGCTCCAGAAACGTCAGTGTGCTAAAGCAGGTAGAGCGTGAAAGACGAATGGCGCGCTGCCAGTTAGGTCGTAAATAGTCGGCGAAATGTTGGCGAGGCAAACAAGACGACTAAATGCAGACGAAGATAACTAAAATTATTGATAATTTAGAGAGAAGAATAAAAATCGCCACAACACCTTGGCCGGACCCGCACAAATGAGTCAAAGAAAAAGAAGCCCAAAAGGCATCGTCGTTTCAACGGAGGAGCCGTGTTATACTGTAACAGTAAATGGACATCGTTGGAAAGGCTACGGTCCTGTAGCAACATGATTGAAAGCCTCCTAGTCCGCTGCGCAGTACGACGAAAGCTGTCGGGTAAACATGGCCGATAGTATATGTATACGCGGACGGCATCACGGCATACAGACACACCAAGTAATGCCGCCGCGCAGTCCGTCATTTATATTGCGCCAATCGAAAGTGGCACTACCGAACGAACAGCTGAAGACGTGTCATAAAGCGACAGAACGACCTGAAGCATAGGCACACACCGTCATCTCCAAAGGATGAGTAACAGAAGAGGCAACTTAGGCAAGAGTCGGATCAGGCGCTGCAGAATGTGATGACGGCTGCTGAGGTTGCCAGACAATGGGCTTGTTTGCACTCATTGTTGTTGTTGCTGGCATTGTATTCGCCGGACGAGGATGATTGTTGCCGGATGACAGAGTGGATCTTAGACGGAAGTTTTAAGAAGTGGCTCACAATAGTCACAATCCGTAACACAAAGTTCATCCAGAACGTTGATCATGATCGAAGGGTTTAGTTTTGTTGATATATCATGCACTGTTTTCTTTCATTTATCAGTCCTACCTCAACAGTTTATAATTAATTAAAGACAGTGGTTAAAGTGGTTTGGGTGAGCAGTTGGAACACTGGTGAAGAATTTTATTGAAATGCATGTGTTTTAGAGTTCCACCATGATGAGCAGTGGGAACACAAGCCAAGAATTTCTAGAGCAGTGGGAACGCTGTTCCCACCCACTTTAAACCCTGATTAAAGATTGATATAATTATGGTCAGCCTAGAAGATTTAAAATAATATAGCCTAAATAGAAATATGTCCATCTATAATTCTATATGTGCATATATTATACGTATGCAACATATATTTGTATTAAGGAAACTTGGACTATATTGTCTTTAATTAGTATAGCCGAACACAGGCAGGTCTACTCTCCTTAGAATTCTTTTTTCACTTCGTTTGTATTGTTACTGTGCTACCATTATTTGGTGAATATAAAAATTGATATATAAAACAATTTTGAAAAGAAGCCTTTAAATATACCTTTCGATAAAGTGCACACCATAAATTGTACCGGATTGATAAACAGACTTTGTAAAATAGACTTAGATCCCTTTACCTGCCCAAAGCGTTGTGTCATTATCAGAACTGCTTCCTGCTTTCAGTATGACTGTCACACAGCGAAAACAGCAAACCGAACCATGAACCATAAGTCCATAACACAAGCAGACTATTAAATGGTACAATTGTTCCAAGCAGATTATTAAATGGTACAATTGTTCCATGCGTTTACATCCTAAACAATTGTTAAATGAAGTTAATTTCATGTAGTCCTCTGCCAGTGCATGAGAAGCACTTCAGTTGCCAAACGTGTAGCTCGCGTTTGATGGAATCCCGCACCAGTCATCAATGAACTTGACGACATCCCTCAACTCAGATGATGGTGATGTCTACACACACAAAAAATAGAGGAAAAAACACAATATAGTTAGAATGACGAATGGCTACATTCTAATTTATAACGCATAACAAATAAAACATTCAGTTTGTTCACAATGACTCGGTTTTCCTTATCAGTCTCTTGTTCTTTAAAAACATTTCTTTTCCGGAGTTTTTTGTGCTGAGAGCGCCTCTGAATGGTCATTCTGTGCAAGGCGCAATATATAAATGTAAAAATATGATACAATATAAATACAATTCAGAGGTTATTGTTCTCTGCAGGAGCATTGGTTTCAGTTCTCACCACAAAACCCAACCATATTCTCAGTTTGACTAAAGACCTAACTTAGCACGGACAAGGCGAATAAGCATATTTCTTCTCTCAGCTTAAAACGTCCGATACAAAATAACTAAGTTTTTATGCTAAAAAGGTTCAGCGCTGAATGCTAATGCAGGTAACTCAAAATGAGAAACAGCTGCTACTGCTGGGTTGGAGCCACTGTTATTTGTCCTTCAGCCAATAATGACCTTTGAACTCCATGCTAATTCTTCTGATGAATCTGTCTGTCACAGGCATCTAATACATCACACGCCTTATTCCTGCCGACCTCTTTGGTCTTTAATACGTCTCCTGCTGATCGCATTGCTAGTTCTCTCTTTCGGTTCTGGTCGCAAATGCAGCAAATGCAGTTCAAACGACTGACTAGTTTACTAATGCAATGCGTTTCCAATAACAAATTGCTAGCATAAATATTATTTTTCTCAGGGTACAAAAAAATACCAGGCCAGTCTGGCGTGTAGAAAACAAGAATAAAAACACAATACGTAAGCAATGATGAGTAACCCCATTCCAAATAACATCCCATTATCTTCAGTAGCCTTCAAAGCAGGAAACCATACAAAAGATTAAATTAAATCAGAGCTATTTCGAACAAACTGAAATTTTATTTACAACAAAGCCATAAAACAATGTTAAGAGTCTTGAAAAGCCACAAAAGTCAATTTTGATGGCATATTTTTCATGGACAGACTATTGCGTTTGCAGCACAAGTTATGACAATAAGAGACAACTGAAGAATTTCGGCTTCGTTACATGCAGCATAACCCATTTCGGTTCACAAAAGTCACAAAGCCAACGGCTGACATTAAGACAATTAGGTGGATTAAAGGAACAATACGCCCAGCTTATGAGATTAATTCCATGATCGCTGTAGGACATCATCTGCTCCTTTCAAAGTCGTGGCTCGGTTTCTTACGATTATGTCGTCCACTAATCGAATCAAGTCGTCCAGTTGCCTCAAAGACATCCGTGATAAATTTCTAAGAGGTAGTCTTAAATATCTTTGGGGCAATTTTCTGCTATAAAAAGTTCTATTAACTTAGCCGTAGCATCAAGAGGACCAAAAACAAATGAAAGATCTGCAGCTTTTTCAGGATTACCGCCTGGGAAGTATGTAATAACTAGAAACGTAGTCATCTGTATGGAGTAGTGTTTACAAATTCCCACAGTGTGTTCTGGGAACCCTGGGGTTTCATGAGGAAATTGGATAAACCTCACATGCTATAAATACATATTACGCATAAATACGTATTATTCTTTGCATTGCAAAGAACTTGGTATAAAGTCAGAAGTTAATATTTACTTATGAATTTAAAAGAAATAAAATATGCTTCCATAGAAGAGAATTCAGTAATTGACATTGTTTTTAAATAAACCCAACCTGGTCTGCTTCATAGGCACAACATATACCAGAACATTCTATATAAGTAGGTTAAGGTTGCAAACACATTGGGAAGCACTGGTATAGAGCATACCACAAGAGGTGGAAATACAGGCTGCAGATGGGGCCAAGGCACCTTAGCCCTTAGCTGAAACTGTCATCACTACATCGTATGCAAATATCTCCTGTTTTGCCTCCCATTATCTATAAATTAATGTTATGTAATGTAATGTATATCTTCGAGAATTTCTCAGCGCCCCCAAAAGCCACGTCAGGGAGACCAGCTTATTCACCGGCGCTATATCAAATCAAGTCCGCAATAGCCAGAGCTGCCGTTTTTGTTCTGGTGCCAGGTCAAAATCCGAGGTCAAGCCGAGGAGACAGCGTGGTGCTACGGTGGTTGTCGGTGATGGTGGTAGTTGGGTGATGGAGCCTGCTTGGAATCTGGATAGGATAGCTTGAAGAGTTCGGTTTTCAGTCGTGAATGGAAAGCAGGATGGAAAATTACCTTTGCTAAATTCAGATGGCATTTTTAAAAATAATTTTTTAAGTCACTCATTAATTTAAAATTTAATTCAATCTCAATTTCTATTGTAACTCATCATAATAATGTTCAGTTATTTGTCTGCAGCCCATCGACACAGAAACCCCTTTTAGAAAGATTTTAGATCGAATAGCAGATATTTAACGAAATCCAATAAAAAAATTGACTACCTTCACAGCCAAAAGGAGTTTGTTCCAATCTTCTTTGTTAGCAGCTTTGTTTGGATGCTTGAATTCAATCCTGTTCTTAAGAACTGGGTAACCTAAGGAATCATTGAGTAAGACAACAACCATTAGAGCAACCATTACAATAGCATTTATTATAGCATCATGACCATAGCAATTGCTATTTATTTTAATCAAAGTAAAAGTCATCAATCAGAGTCTGAAATAGACAAAGAGCATTGTTCTGGATAGGACAGTTGTTGGTGGAAAATGAGTCAGAGATAATTATTGTCGAAGTCAACATAAGCCTCATCTGTTATTATCATCGTCATCGTCACCGTCAGCGTCACCGTCGTCACCACCACCACCACCACCACCACCACCACCACCACCACCACCACCACCACCACCACCACCACCACCACCACCACCACCACCACCACCACCACCACCACCACCACCACCACCACCATGATCATGATCACCATGGTCATTATCGCCATAATCACCATAATCATCATCATCATCACCATCATCACCATCATCGTCATCATGCTGTTCTTAGACTGTATGTTTCCCAGGTTCCACTAGGTTAGAATTAAAAACATGGGTATTTTTCCAGCAAGACCTTACCTGTGATGACACAAGGCAGAGACTTTGTGCCACTCTGAGTATCAATGAGGCTGGCTTCGTACGTGTCTCGTTCGTCCTTCCTCAGCTGACGACTGACCTTGCGATCCATCGCAGCCGCCAAAACCCATTCCTTCACTTCCTCATGCTGGGTGTCCTTTTCAACAGAGAAAACAATCAGTCAAAGACAATAATTGATTTCATTGCCGTCCACTCTTCATCTCATGCACTGAAATCCAAAACACTTTTCACGGTTCAAGCTCACGTCAATTTACCAATTCCACGTCACTTTCTCATGCGTCACAATTGCAAAAGTGCATTATTTCAATTGTAGCTCCAGTAATATTCATTCTTTTGTCTTATCTTAGTAGTTGGTTCAGTCAAATTCAGTGACAATATTACAGTCTATAAAAACATTGACTGACTGCTATCAGCTTCTACTTTATATCAGCTATCAACCAGCTATCAGTAAAACAACTTTGTTCTGCTGGTCGTAGAACTTGCACTTTGTTGTGAACTTGACATCAGACTGATTCACATGCGCTCAATGAAGACTGGCTCTATTTATCAGAGTAAAATAAAATCAATCCGGACTTGCTGCATTTCAGCCACAAGCTTCAGCCAGGCTTTGAAACTGATGTCGTTGTGTGCATTTGAACTGGCTGTCAGATAACTCATCTGATCAGATTAGAGACTTTGCTCACATCTCCAGAAACAGACACTGATTAACACCGCTTATTTATGTTGGTAGTCCTCTACATAATGACTGAAAAGCACACTCTAAAAGCCATGACCAGCATATAAACCAGCAACTGAGGCAGAACATAATTGGCAGCGATCCAGTAACCAGCAGTGAATATGCAAATACTGTTCTAATATAATTGCCGTTCTCTGCTCAGCCTGAGTGTGGTTCAATGACCTTGGGCTAGCGATGAACAAACCGCTGCAGAATGGCCCCTAAATATGTCATATGGAGAATTGAAACTAATGCAGAACATAGTTGCAGAAGCAGCAATATCTCAGAAATTGAAGAGACCGCATAAATACAAAACGCACAGCACCGAGTCGTTCAGCCATGGAAATGAACGCGCCTGAGAAACCGACTGACCGAGACGTAGGGCTTCTTTGGGAGCGGGATCTCCAGCGGAATATCCGTATCACGAACGTCCTCCTGATCAAGCTCCAATGACTCATCTTCGATCGCCTGCAATTACAAGAACATATCACACCCCATAATTACACCAAATATTAATATAGCTCCCATGTATTGCTTCCCCGTATCACACTCACTTACGTTTCCTCAAATTGGAAAACATCACTTTCCAGGACAATTGTTTTCCAGTTTCTATAGTCATCGATTCTTCATTTTTCCAGCGAACTCAAAATCTGATATCATGCATTGTCGGCTAATTGAAAAACATCTGACTAATTGAAAAACATCTGACTTCATAAACGCAAAGATCTTATCCTCCACGAATCACTTAACAAAGTACAAATTTGCATTCACAAAAACACACACAGTAATATTATACGTGGAAAATAAAGCTAGCAAGAAACACAGTTCTGACTCTGAAATGGTTCAGAAGATGACTCTTTCTGTGTCAGAATCACTGCATTGTCCTATTCCCAAAAACCATGGTCCTTTTCCTAAAAGCCAAGGTCATTTTCCTAAAAGACAAGGTCCTTTTCCTAAAAACCAAGGTCATTTTCCTTAAGATCAAGATCGTTTTCTTTAAAACAAAAGTGAAGACCTGCGAAGACCATCAATTCATAACTTAAGTATTCTGGCTACCCTGCCAACTCCTGCTTCGAAAGACTCCCTTTTGGACCACCTCCGTCTAGCGATATTGTCGCAAACTTTCATAAATTATCTGAGCAACTCACCTCAACCAAGTCGAGATATCTGTTGAGAAAGACACATGCCATGTCTTCTTGACCAACGGCCTACAAAAACAGATAGCCTTAACAATTACCACTCTACACATCATTCCATTTGTTCATCCACCCATCCATGTCTCCATGCATGCACACATGCAACCAACACAACCCAAACCCACCCAACCATCATTAAATCCGTCCATCCACCCACCAACAAACCCATCCATCCATCCACCCATCCATCCACCAATCCATCCGTCCACCCTCCTTCCATCTACCCACCCACAAAAGTACTCCATCCACCCAATTAAGAGTAAGCACCAGAACAGACCTTGCACATCATGCCAGCTTCGTAGAAGGCCTTGTCTGCTGGTATGATGTCAGTATGACGAAGTAAAGAGACAGACAACTTGGTTGCTATGGTGGCAAGAGAACTGTTTGGCAGAGCAGCCGATCGTGTTGCATAGTAATGAGCGATTGTCAACTTCGTCTCAAATTCCTCGTGATCTGGACCATTCGCTTGTTGTGACTGACTGAGGTTAGTGCACTATTCATCCAAAATAACAACAAAAACTGCATCACTCAACAATTAAACTGAAAGTAGAACAGCTAAAATATGCTACAAATCCAAGACTGCTAACAATATGCAAACAAAAACTCCTCAATCCTAAAATTTTTTTGGTTCATATTCTTAAAAATCGCAGAAAACCGTCACAAGAATAACAACAACAACAACAACAACAACAACAATTATAATGATGATAGTGGCTACGGTAACGACAACAATGATCATCATCACTCTGTAACGTTGTCACATTTATTCTCAGTCAATTGCTTTCCTAAGTCAGATTTATTACTCACGAGATCTGAAAAGACGTCTCGCAAGTCAGACCAGAGTTTATATGACTGAGCCGTGTTCGTGTTCGGCATGTCAATGACATCGTTGAATATATGTCGGTAGATGTTGAAATTCTAAAAAGCAATCAGGCAGATAGATGAAACTCTAATCACCACTACTCCCAAGGGATGGTGGCTTTTCGTTGATTCAAAAATCCAATAAACAATCTTAATTCTAATCTTATATACGTATGGTAATAAAGACTGGTTGATCTTTATGCCAATCTGGGCAAATATCGTTTTTTATCTCGTTTTTTTTAACTCTGTGGCCTGAATATGAGCCACTGCTAACAGTCAGAAAGAATCTCCTACAGAAATTAATGAGCTTTTACATTACACTGCATTGCATTCAGGGTCAGCTCCCCAGTGACGTCTCGAAAACTAGAGCGTATCTGAAATTAGAAATCGTGGACCATTAACTGTGCACTGTTGCCAGAGTGGGCCCGATGTAAATGACCCAACTGAACACGACTGATAGGAGGCACATTCAACGTGACCAACTTCCGAGGTTCAATTCCCAGAGATTTCGAGCAGCCATCAGACTTATTTGGATATATGGACAAGGACAGTGACCATCACGAGAATCAATGCCAAGCAGTGACAGATGAAAAAGCATCAACAGCAACAGAAAGGCAGCACTTTTTTAAATTCCAGCACAACAGTTTTTTAAGGAATTTTTCCTTTCTCATCATTCATGGCAAATTACTTCCAATCGGAGGACAATGACCTTTTTAAAACTAGTTTTAACTGTACAGAAGTTCATTCATTCATTCATAGCATTTATATAGCGCCCCTTCAAGAAACTTATCAGCTTATCAAACCATCTCCCTCCTTCTATCTCTCAAATCTTTTCCAGTGCTTCTACAACTGCACAAGTCCATTTAAAACTGCACATTTTGTGTACAACTGCACGTTAAAAAAGCCCTGCAGCACAACACAATTCAGCATTTTCTTATTCCAGCACAACACATTCGATCGCCTGTTATGGAATGACTAAAGGGGTCTATACAAAATAGTGTTCTGGAACGTTATCTTGGCAATCAAAAGCTCGAAGAAGGGGTTTGCACAAATACACCATAGGGAACTAGTGCAGTGTATAGTGCTGGAACCAATATCATCAGTCAGCTAATCACACCATCTCCCTCCTTCTATCTCTCAACTATTTTCCTCTCATTCTCTCACCATCTGTATTAATTACTTTTTCACTTTTCTATCTACTCTCGTGTAGTTAAAACACAAGCATCTTCTTAACATACGGTAAATACGATACGACAACATATATACAATACGATAACATATATACGATACGATAACATACATACGATACGATAACATATATATGATACAATAACATATATACGATACGATAACATATATGCAATACGATAACATATATACTATACTATGAGTGTGATGCACTGGGAAACCAATGCGGCTCATCAATAAAATGTCTAAGCTCCATTCAAACAGAGTAAATCCGAACAGTTAACAGTGTAAAAAAGGTACAGGAGCTACACAAACTGGTACAAGATAACGCAGTTCCAGGTAAAGTAAAGGTAGTTGATATTACACAGAGTAATAATGATATGGTAATAACAATTACGAGAATTTATATGGCGCTGTAACACGGCCATGCCATTACAAAGGCGTTTTAAAAAGTAGAGTGGTTCAATTATAAAAACAATGAAATGCAACAAAGAGAAGAATGCTACGTCGATCTTACAGATGACAAAGCCGGTGCTCCATGCTGGACGTACAGACCAAGCGCCTCGACCACTTTATTGTCGCTTTTAACGAGGTTGGCGGCATACTGGGCTACGTACTTGTGCAACAGCTTTGGACTCTGAGAAGACAGAGAAGCAAATGAATAAAACACAACAATTTAAAACAAAGACGATCTTTTACAACTATAACTGAGAAGTTTCAGTTAAGCGCAACACGTAATATTTAATTGAAAACATTCATCTTTTTACTTGCATTCATCGGCCTCTTACTTACTTACTCAGTTGTAAACTTATTTGCTTACTCTTTCACTGTCACCATCAGATGCACAAAAGGTATTCTATTCTGCAGAATTTATGTAGTTATGTAGTCAGACATCCAACAAAGGACCTTTCTTCAACTAGCTCTCAGTAGCTCTGAAAGCATGGCTATCCATCTGGTCTACAGTATATAAGAGAGATATTAGGCTGAAATTCACATGGAACAGAATAACATGCAAAGACACATATATGCAGTAGAAAGGCAGTTTCAGTAGAATGCTGTGGTTCCAACTGACGCATAGAAGTGCAGCACCATCAGTTCTCTACATGCAGCAAAGTGCAACAGCTACTACTGCACATCCGTACAGACTAGACACTAGACAGGGTCCTAATCTCAGAAGGAGACCTTGAAAGTCATTAACTCTGTCATAGGATGACACTGCAGATGCTCTCAGATACATTCTGATACATAATAGAACAAGAGACTTCTATCCCTATTCGGGCAGGCACGACTTCAACCCAGTGAAAAATAGGAATAGGAAATCAGAAATGAGATAAAGGGTGGGGACGGAAGGCCAACCCGTCCCCGGGCGAAGAAGGATTGAGCCGGGTCACAATGGCCACAACAATGGCCTATGACAGACTGCAGCCTGCAAGGATGGTTGCAGCAATCATGTCACTGAAAAGGTTGAATGGTTTGAATGTCAGCATGGTGACAAATGGTCAATGAGATGTCATGACCTAGAGGCAATCGATTTGAAAAGGATCTGCTGAAGTGGTTGACATCATCAGCCATAGAGAGCACCATGCAGAAGCACCCTCAAATCACCAACACTAATTTTCTTACTGTCAGGGAATCCAGACTCCAACGATTAACCTCCCCCAACCCCAATCTTCTGAATACAAGTGGCACATGCATAGTTATACGAAGTGCATTTTTTTACAATTAACCAAAAGCGTTATGCTTACGCCACTTTGTATACGTTGACCAGCATCACTGATGAAAAAATTGGCAAGCCGCAAGCGCATCCAGCAGGTGGCAAGTAACACAGAATCAAATGCCATCGGCAGGCTGATGCTCTCTAACCAGCTGTTGGTCTGAGTCGGCTGAATGAACTCAGTAGAACAACATAAGTTTTGACCCACTTAAGAAAAGTCTGTCATACATAGAACCAATGCCAAAATCCTAAAATCCTAAATGGGATAAACCACTATGCTGTATAACAGACTTCACCTGAATTCGCTATTAACATAGGACTAATGATTAAGACGTTCTGACCTTTTTCTCTGCGATGCCAATTGCCTTCTGCCAGTCGCCCCGAGCAACGTATTTCTCCAACGCAGCCTCAACATCAACACCTTCAAGCTAGCAGAAAAATCGGCAACCACGTTTTAAAAATTCATCCTTAAAAACAACTTATTGATCGTCAATCAAGATTATTGCCATGTACTGTATATATTTTATTGTATTATTACTACATAAGGACTATTCAGCAAGCATAAAAATTCTCCAACTTAGCTATTGCCAAATAAAAAGTTAGTAATTGTTTTGCTAAAGACAACAATATTATTTCATTACAACAACATTATTTCATTTCAAACAGGCAAATTCGTATTGCTAGACTTTAACACTTTGGCGATGAGCATGTACAAAAGGCTATCGGAAACAATGCAGCTCATTGCTAAAGTGTTAACAAGTATAAAAGTTAAAGAAGTATTGCACCAAAATTTATTATGATAAATAAAACATTGGGCAGATGTTGTGCTTTGAAAATGATCAGATGAGCATGAGAAATCACATAAATAAATGGGCGAAATTTAGTAAGGTATACATAAGTAACGTGTACAATAAGTAAGGTATACACAAGTAAGGTGTACAATAAGTAAGGTGCACATAAGTAAGGTGTACATAAGTAAGGTGTACAATAAGTAAGGTATACATAAGTAAGGTGTACAATAAGCAAGGTATACATGAGTAAGGTGTACAATAAGTAAGGTGTACATAAGTAAGGTGTACATAAGTAAGGTGTACAATAAGTAAGGCACACATAAGTAAGGTGTACAATAAGATTGCTGAGATTGACTTACTGTGTCTAACTTGTCTTTGTCTTTCAGATACTGTGTGTACTTCTCATCAACATATCTCTTTAGCCTGTAAATAAAATAATTCAAGATTACCAACATTTGTTACTGCATTCTCAAACTTTTTCTTATAATATAGGCTACATATATGACTCCTCCATCAGATATGATGCTTTCAATTCTCCATCATTTCATGAACTGAACAAGCATGTAATCATTCAAAAGTGGAACAAACTAAGTGAGTCAATTGGTTGATTGGTAGCTAAAATGGCCCTAAACGGGGCAATAAGTATGCAAGTGAGTTTACGAGTGCACGATGCGTGTGTGGGCAAGAGTGACAAAACAAGTGACAGAAAAGCCTGGACAGTTGTGTTAGTTTACAGAAGCAGGTATCTGAAATCTTTGAATTTCTATAGCGCCAGTCAGTCTGACATTGACTGGCTGAACAACTGATTGTAGTACTGAATGACTGAGTGATTAACGTATTCATACTCTGGTTCATAAGTTGTGGCAACATTCTTCGCATGAGTCCAATCTTCACCAGCGATGTACGCATCAATCGCCTCCTTGATTCGATTGACCTTCAGGTATAATTCAGCTGCCTGGTTTACGTAAAGATAAGAAGAAATCAAAGTAGACAGAACCATTGAACCAGGATATGCTTCTACAAGTCACTGCATCGTTATTCCATATCAAATTCAAAGCATTAGAATCAGTTATGACTCAGAATGAGCAAACATGGTTAAGGTTACATATTATGTAAAAAAATTAGAGGATATGTAAATGAACCAAATAACATACATAAGATCTGTCATACATGCCTCTTATTAAAGCCAGCATAGACTGTGATTTTATATGCAAGGCCAAGTAATTAAACATACATTAGCATAAGACACAAACTTTAAAAGACCTTGAAATTTTGGTCCTGCCTAAAGATCAAACTTCTAAGTTGTCCATCACTAATGAGTGGTATAATTGTGAACTGGTGTCGCGTATCTACAGTACATAACATTAAACTTTAAATTACATCGCTAAGTCTCGTTTCAAAAATGTTGATACTCCTTGATATTAAGCTCAACTGATACGTTTCCATGTGATGCTTAAGAGGAGGTAGAATCATCAGTACTTTTCTAACAAGAAATAGGCCTTCAATTCAAATTCCTATGTGACTTTCAGTGCATCAAAAATGCTTGTAATAAATAATAAATAAAAATATATAAATAATAACTGTGCCTTCCAATCCATCTTGTATACTTACTGCGTTATATCGGCCAACTTCAACCAGTATTGGGCAAACTCTGAGCGCAACCCTCGTCGCCTTGTCTACATCGAGAAACTTCAGTGCCATCTCAGTCGCCTGTACAAGATTAAAATAAATATACAGATAAATAGGGGGGTAATGGGGCATGCAAGCGACTCAAATAGCCTCTGCTGCTCAAATGTCCACCCACGCCACCTTCACGGGGTCCCTCCTGTTTTTCACAGAGAGCGTGGTGGACAACCGAGTACTCGCCGGTACAAGCGAGTGCCCACGGGCGAAGAAGCTGTAGGACGAACGAGGGGGACATCGACGCTAAGAGATGGTGTCTCTCTAAAAGCACCGGGAGGAAGGCAACAGGAAACCACCTCCCTACTTATCCCGAGGAATATGTTAAATGACGACAAAATAACGCATGGTGTCATTGGACATATGAACCTGCCTGACGGCAGAGAACTAAAGAAGAAGACAGATAAATAAGCACATAAGCAAGTACGTATAAGCTGTTCTGACC
Organism: Lumbricus terrestris; assembly: GCA_949752735.1. Classification (NCBI taxonomy): domain Eukaryota; kingdom Metazoa; phylum Annelida; class Clitellata; order Crassiclitellata; family Lumbricidae; genus Lumbricus; species Lumbricus terrestris. The sequence goes on along the minus strand of OX457044.1, from coordinate 35,155,232 downwards.
ATGTTCAAAGTTAAGCTTAACTGTCGTTAACTACCATTCTTAAACATGCAATAAACATTTCCAGAAAAGGACATAGACCTGCTGAATACAGTTTTCCTCCTCCAACACCTCCTCCTCCTCCTCCTCCTCCTCCTCCACCAACACATCTTCGTTCTCCTCCTCTTCCAACACCTCCTCCTTCTCAAAACACGTCCTCCCCTTCATCATCTCCTCCAGCATTCCTCCTCCATGTCCCCTTGCCCTCCACCACCTCATCTTCCTCTACAACACCAGTTTCATCATCAAATCGGATTAAGACCATTCTGTGTATCTCCAGCCTTACTAGAAAAAAATAAGAGCATACATGGACAATGTAGATACACTCTCGATTAGATTAGATTAGATTGATGATTTTTGTGTCACAGAGAAGACAATTACCTTCTGATAGCATTTCTGAAGCACATTTGGATCAGACGTAATGTCAGGTGTCACCCGAACGTAGCTGTCAACGGCCATTGCATACTCTCGTTTCGACTCCCATTCCTGCGCTTGTCTCACGTAAGCCTCGGCTCCCCTACAATTCAGTTTCAATAACAATGTCCATTTAATATTACCATCATTCATAGTACCGCTGATGTCATCATCATGGTCTCCACAACCATCATCAACCATCATCAGGAGATGAATTGCAAAAGACAAAACAACAAGTTTACATCATGAACTGATCTGTTAATACAAAAAATAAATTTACTCAAATAAATAGGCTGGTTTAATTAATAAATTAATCAAACAAACAGGACAATCACTTAGTCAAGGCAGTATTTCTAAAGTGAAAGCATGACTTAAAAACACAGGCATAAGGAATCAAGGTGAAAGAAGAAATGGAACAAACAGAGTTAGGAATAGAATGAAGAATCAAATATGAAAACAAGAAGGAACTAAGAAAATTGATAAACAAGACAGCAAATGTCACAGAAGTGACATGCCGTATATGATGACAAAACGTCTTGCTAGTCAATGTAGTCATTTAATAAATTGTTATAATCAGAGTGGATGGATGACCTGGTTACATTGTGAGCCATCTCCCTGTCATATTCATTCTGAACTTCGGCTAAAAGATTAGGCGAATAGTCCTTGCAGACTCTCAGAGCATCCTGCCACATTCCAGCTTCCTACAAAGTAACAAACAGTTTTAAAATTAGCTAAGATAAATTACGTTTCATGCTTGCTAGCGTTCATCTCTCTCTACTCATCTTTCACACTGTTGAGAGGAGCTCTAAACAAAAACAACTAAACAGACAACTTGAGTTCAAGACCTGCTTGCATCATATATCTTAACATTTGAAGAATCAGACATATTTATATTTACAATAAAACCTAGAAAAGAACAACATGTGAAAAACATTTAATAGTACTAACCAAATTTCAAATTTTGACAAGCAGACAAATGCCAGACAAATTTGCCAAATACTTGCTATTATTGCCTTAAGTTATAGCTTAAAACTAATAATAATAATAATAATAATATTTCAGATGTTCCAGATGTTTTTATCTTAGCATTAGGGTGTAAGTCCCTGAGGGATCATAAGTACCTCAGGGCAAAAAAAACAAAAAAAAAACAAATAATAATAATTACGGCAATTTATATGGCTCTGTAACACAGTTCCAAGGGTGCCAATATTCATCTAAATATATTTGATGAAAATCAGTTTACATCATACTTCAATATTTTCATTTTCATTTTTTCAAATTGCTTCCAAACAATCGTACACAAGACAAATTAAACATATGAAAACAGATAACGTGATAATATTATAGGACTACCTTATACAGCTGTACGGCGGCTTCAGGTTTTTGTGCTTGGAGGAGATATGATTCAGCTTTCTGAAAGTCTTTCTCCTTGAAGGCAGAACGAGCAGAGCCGATGAGAATGTCGGGCACAGACGACGGGTCGTATTGCTCAGCCACTCGACGAGCAGATTCCCAGTCACGACAATTAACATACCTTCAGAAAGACAATAGCCCCATTGTTGAACTCATTTTAACACTTCAATGACCCGCTGCATTGGCTCCCCAGTCACTTTTGGTACATGCATATAGTTAAAAGAAGTCAATTGAATTAACACAAAAATCAGTAAAAGAATTCCTCGGAATAATGATTCATCGCATTATTTTTACAATTATTGGTTCGTTATTGTTGCGACCATTGTGCCTTTTATCATTGTCGTCATTACCATAGAAATCTTGACTCTTCTATTCTGCCAAGTACCAGACTTGTTTTCAGCGTTTCATCCTGATTTAACGCTTTGTTTGTTAAAAATGTGCTTACACTGCTTAGCAATCAAGCACAGAACAGTCAATGTATTGGCTTCATAGAATGAACAATTGACGTCAACACAATACTTACATAAGAACAGCATCTTTAGGAATTCCGGCTTTTATGTACTCGGCTTCCGCTTCAGCGTAGTGTCCGAGACTCTCGTAGTAGTCTCCGTATTTCTTCAGAACTTCTGGCTGCATTTCTTTCTTCGCAATTCGACAGAGGTCGCTTGCAAATTCAAAATATTCTGGACGGCTGAAAGAAATCAGAAAGCGAGGAATAACAATCGAATTATCGTAGCAGTAAAAAGAAAAACAATCTCTCCTGATTAAATCTAACCTAATCGATGTTCGTCTAATCTTGTACAACGCAATCATATTTAATCTAATCTTGTACAACGCAATCATATTTAATCTAATCTTGTACAACGCAATCATATTTAATCTAATCTTGTACAACGCAATCATATTTAATCTAATCTTGTACAACGCAATCATATTTAATCTAATCTTGTACAACGCAATCATATTTAATCTAATCTTGTACAACGCAATCATATTTAATCTAATATTGTACAACGCAATCATATTTAATCTAATCTTGTACAACGCAATCATATTTAATCTAATCTTGTACAACGCAATCATATTTAATCTAATCTTGTACACCGCAATCATATTTAATCTAATCTTGTACAACGCAATCATATTTAGTCTAATCTTTTACACATCACAATCATATTTAAGATGAGAAGCAGAAGAGCAGCCCCTCAAGCAATCTCTGAGGCAGCTATGTCAGCTGCTTCATTGTCTTCACTTCAGCATATGAGGTCTGATGGTCAATCCTCTCCCTCGCACTCTCATCCTCCCACTGACAGAGTATGGTCAGTGTCCTCGTATTTAAACCCTGTCCTCTTCATTAATATTCCAGTGCGCCAACCACTAAGCTATAGCTCCTCAGCTCCCCATCAAATATAAGGTCAAATATTTCGGTAAAGAGGTGCAATTCAACTCACTAGAGTGAGAGCCTACAGGATTCTGCACGTGCCAATAACAAACAGATTCAAAATGATATAAATCAAACTATGATTCTTGGCTCTGTCAACATTACTGGAAACAGCGGACATCATTAAAACAGAGCTGAGGATTGAAAACACGCAAACGAGTAATAAGCACAGGTATTAAGCAGAGCATATGTTAGCTGGCAAGTAACTAGTTACTAACCCTTGGCTAATGGCATGTTCGATGACTTCATCAAAAAGCCCCAATTTGGTCAGCAGCTTAGCAGCCGAATCACCTCCGACCTGGTAAGACCAGTAGAAGGCCACCCCAAGCGCCTGGTCTGGGGTGCCTCTGGCCTTTGCCACACGGTAGCAATCCTCCCAGTTCTTCTCCTTGCCATACATGGCAATCACCTTCGTCACTTTGTTTCCCTCCAAATAGAAATGCTCAGCCTGACGGAAAAGCCGGTCTTGCTCAGATATCTATGTTAAAAAAAGTATACATTTCAAACAGGTACATATATGTTACATATATATTTATATATATATATTATGTACAATTGTACATATGTATAAATATGCATATATATATATAATGTATATATATAACATAACCATAAGTTTTTGAGCAAAACACAGACTGAAGCAAAAGCATAATTCAAAACAATAAAATAAATTTCAATTAACGACAGTACAACACCAAACAATCAGGCCATTGCCCGCTACCTACTACCCTCCCCAAGTGACATACCTTGCCACAGAGGGACAGTGTTTCCTCAAGGTCCTGCTTGCGATACTGCTTCGTGACGCGTATCAAGTCGTTGTACATCTTCTTATCTCTGTACATCTTGATCACCTCGTCCGTGTCTTTCACTGTCAAATACAACCTGCACAGAACACCAAGACCAGTTTTTTAAACCAAATCATGCCAGGGTTTCACTACATGCATGCAAAAAATGTTTAAAGCCAACAGTAATTAATTAATTGGCACATAATTAGTTTAAATCAAGAGAACGTAAAAGTTCCGTCCATTTGCTTCACCATCTGTCCTAAATAACTTTACGTATTTTTTTCAAATATCACCTAATTTAAAATAAATTCCGTTTTCGTGCAAAAAAATTAATTCTTGATGTTTGCTGCCAGTTGCATTGATACGCAACATACATAAAAATTATATGAATGGATATTTCTTCGGTGCTCACAGCTCCAAGAACTCTCCCGTTAAGACAGTTAATTCCGACGTTTGTTTTTATTTTTTTTTATTTCTCCATTCCTATAGCGCCCCTTCAAGCTCGCTACTCAGAGGCGCTCCCGACTACAGCGTGGACACTGCATCGGAGTTTCATGCTGTTGGAACAGCAACACATTCAATTTCAAACAAAATGGACATAAACCAGTTTGAAAGCTGTAATTATTATTCCTACCCACACAAATACAAGAAGACGAAAGAAACAATATAGACTAATGCAATCAATTAGGACCAAACACGATTTAAATTACACATTCAAATAACACTGAACGCTAATTATATGCATAAAATGTGCGGAGCTTAAATACCGTTCGGCGTCCTTGTATCGGCCTTTGGCCTTGAGGTCCTCAGCCTGCTTTATGTAGGAATCCTTGATTTCAGATTCTTTCATGCAAGACAAGGCTACCTGATGCACACAAAAAATTAAGCCTGCAAACGTCATCAATTTGGAAGAAGCTAAAGGCTATCAGAAATTTCCTGACACGCACGAGACTTTATGATCCATTACAAGAGATTTTATGAACCTTATGAGTCATTACAAGAGACTTTATGAGCCACTACATGATCTTCTTAGCTTGTAAAGCATCCTAGAAGTGGCTTGCTACTGACGATGCTATATAAATTGTCTGAATTACATTACATTACATTACATTACTTAAAACAAAATGAATTAAGCAAAGATCTTATTGTATGTGCTACCAATGTCTTTTTATCCTCTTACACAGTCAGCACACGTAAGATAATTTTCGCCAAAAGCTGCCTTATGAATTTCAGATGATTAATCTTAAATCTCACCCTGTAGGCATCCTCCCATTTGCACGCTATGTTGTACATGTTGACTGCCTCCAGAGGACTGTCAGCCTTCTGGTAATAGCCCTCGGCAACCTATGTGAAAAAAGACATACGTTAAGATCTTTTAATGCACACAAATTATCATTATAATCATTATTTATTTATTTATTTCAGAAATTTATATAGCGCCTCTTCAAGGTAGGCTACTCAGAAGCGCTCCCGGCCCAGCCACGGCTAAATAAAACAGTTTTTAGGTTCTTAAGGAACAGAGCGGAGTGACCCCTGGAAATTTCTGATTATAATTAATTAATTAATTATAATCAGAAACATAATCATGACCATCACCATGATCATCTTCGTCGTCTTCGTCGTCATCATCATCATTAGCAGCAGCATCATCATTTGGTCCATTTAGCAGTGGTTAGTGCGCATAAATTATATCTATATCTTTAATTTGCCAATTTTGAAGCTTTTATCAAATATATCACACTCATTCAGTGCAAGTCTTTTTTCTTTGTTTGTGGTTGGGCTGGGAGCGCCTCTGAGTAGTTTCTTGAAGAGGCGCTATATAAATGCTCTGAATGAATGAATGAATGAATGAATAACAATTAACTATGGCATTGATGAAAGGAACTAAACTGCATGGCTCATTGTTTGACTATCATATAAATTATATATCAATCGACAAAGTCCTAATCACTGTACCTCATATTCTGCAACGTTGGCATAATGTTGAGCCAGTTTCTTGTAATAAACAGACACCTCTGGTGTCTTCTTAATCACTTGTAGAATCTGACCAGCCTTCTGCCACTGGCGCGATGAAATGGCTGCATCAACAGCCTTCAGGTTGTCACTAGCAGATGTCAAACAAGCAAAATAAATTAACGTTTTCTAAGCTCAAATATTTCTTTAGCATTTACTGTATACTAACATTAACCCCTTCCCCCATCCGTCCGTCCTCCCTCCTCTCTCCCTCAATCTGTCTGTCTCTTTCTCTATTCCATTTTCTTTCACACTCTCCTTATTTCAGTCTCTGTTTGTCATAGTATCTCTATGTGGATACCTTCAAGAACACCATTTGTTACTAGATGCTTGTCCATCCTAAAACTGTAAAGCTTATCAAGCTGGTGAAAGCGACTTAAGATCAGCCCTACCTTTTTCCCATACTTCCCCATTCCTCCCTCCATCTCCAATTGCACCAGCCCCTCCCAACCCAAATTTTCTTCCCTGCCCTCTCTTCCCCTTTCCCTTCCATTCGCTCCCGATCCCACCATTGCGCCCTCCCCCAAACTCACGGTGGATCGCTGTGTGAAACTCACTGTGTGGAACTCACTGTGTGGAATTCGCTGTGTGGAATTCGAGCGAAACAGGTCAACATGGCACATAAATACACATATCTAGTCTACTACTATTAATTACCGGTATATGAATCAGCCGTATAACTGACTCATTTTAGAAGACTTACCCTGCTTCAATGAAGTGATTGATGGCAGCGTCAAGTTGCTTTTGGTGAACAAGGTGATTGCCCCATTCCATCTCGAGCTTCACCACTTCTTCCGGCTGAGTATGTCGTGCCAAATCCACCGCTTTATGAACAAACAGGTATTTAGTACAATACTTGCAACAAAAAGATATACAAATACAATACAATATTACAGTTAATTTAGATTAACCAGTTCCAATAAAAATGACCTGTTTCATTAGAAATTGCTAATAAATGGCATATCAAGAAATACAATGATAGGCTTACAATTTCAATATAAGCCACCCTGTTCTATGATAGGAATGCCTGCATTTATCTATATTCAAAAGATACACATTCTGAATTTTGAAAAGATTTGGCTCACCTCTTTGTTTCTTTTGTGTGTGATGGAAGAACCATGAAAAAATCATTATTCAAATTTTGCCGATAATTACGTTGCACAAACCTCGTCTAAATGCAGCACCTTTCCGATAGCACTGGATGGCATCATGCGGCTTGTTGAGCTTCTCATAAAGATCACCAGCCTACAAGAAACAACATGAACTCGATCTGAAGAAATATATTGAGGCAGTGAACAAACTAAACATGCTCAATTGTTCATATCATTTAGCTACGAAAAATGCAGCAAAATAAATCTGTAAGATCTGTTGTGCACAACTTTTACTCAATAATTTTAACTTGCATCACAGAAGTGCAGCCAAAAACCATGTAATAGAAAGTTTTAATTATGCTTTTGAACAATGTATGAATCATTATTATTTCATGAATGAATTCTGCACTTACACGTTCATACATGTCACCTTTGATGAGCGCACCTGACACGCGTTGGACCAGTTCGTCATTGTTCATAAGTTCCTGGATAAAAAAAATACCGACATTCTACAATCGTTGTATTTTATTCCATCAAGATAAAAGCTATCTGCACAACAAGGAAACGAGTCAAAAACTGGAAAAGGCAGTTGACAAAATAAAACACAAAAAGTTCTAATGTGGGAAAGAATTTAACAGAACTTATGCTTAGCCATCCATCCCTTGCATCAAAAGCTCTCTGTTCTGGAAATATTTTTTTAAAGACGAGCGAAATTAATTGAAGATTCTGTTTGCTTACATCTCTTCCAGTGATGACCTTCGCTGCTCGAGCTGGCATTCCAGCTTTCATGTAGAGGTTAATGGCTGCTATGTCATCCCCCTCACGCTCCTTTTGTTCACCTGCCCTGTCCTCCTGGTGAGTCTCCATCAACCATTGGTAGTAGCTGCGACGAAGCTTTTCCAGATCTGGATGATTCTGCGAAAGAAGAGAAATGATCCGATTTAAAAATGAGGTACAACTGAAAAAACTGACAGACAATGAAAGAAGGACAAGTAACATTAGGGAGTGGACCAACATGAATAAACTATGTACTTTCACATTTCCAGGTATGGTTCAAATACTGTTTCTTAAAGAAATAAAAAAAAGCAAAAGCGAGTAAGAAGTGTCAAAAACTACAAAGATCATAACTGCACAACCAATTCATTGTACAATGTACATCCAAGACAATTCTATGCCTTAACAAAAGTCAACATCAGGGGTGCAGGGTTGTAGTCAATAATATTAAATGTGAACAGAAGTCAATGAAATACTGAAACAGCATAGTTCAGTATAACATGCCAGATGACAACATTGGACATTTGATGATCAGGGTTTGACCTCTGACAACAACAGACGCTCTGAACATGTGCATACAAGTACCGTAGACATATCAATGTCACTGAGCTTTTGAATAACACAATGATAAAACAATTGGTCAATCTTAAACAACCATGTACGATATAAACTGCTGGTTCAATGGTTACAAACCTTAGCCTCTGCCACGCTGATGGCTTCATCCCATTTATGTAGCTCCTGATACATGGCCATTGCTTCATCCACTTGATTCTACAACAACCAGCAAAGGGATTCAACCGAAAAAAATGAACAGCCAATCAATAGATCTGTAAAGCATTATAATACATGCAATAAGACATTTTGTTGTTGTAAGTGAATAAATCTTCAGACCCAGCTCCTGGTGACATCAATAGAAATTTAATATTAGTTTCTAATCCATCTTATACACACTACGCTGGTAGAATATTTTGTGTATGAGACAATTTCTTCCTTGCTTTGATTTGAATTTTGGATGCATGAACAACTATACAACAGACAACTTTGTAAACTGGAAAAGAAACAAAATACCGTGTGCATCTAGAACTAGAATTTTAATTCTAAATTGCTCTTTTATAAATATTTATGAATACATAAAAACAAATCTATGACGATAAATCCATTACATGAAGTACAAATAGTTAGATAATGAAAATTAATGGGAAGTTCACCTGTTCCAAGTAAATACTTTCAGCCAGTTTGAAATTCTTCTCCATAATTGCCAGACGTGCACGAACTTTGTAATGGTTAAATCCATTGCCACCCTAAAGTAAAACCACAAACTTTTCAGTCAGTCACTCTCAAATAGACAAAACAAACTGCGAAATGATCTCACGCCATTTAATACCGTGTAACAATTAAGGTTTCTGCATAAGAGCATCACATTCTAAAGCCGTTTAAAAAGTCAAATTTGGGACCCAAGTGAATTTTCATTTGTAATATGCAGGCCATAAAGAGGATCAGGTTTCTAAAGCACTAGGTTTCCTTCTGATTCCCATAAGAATTAAGACTTACATTACTTTACTCATAACTGTTAGTGTGAGACATTACGACTCAATTACTGACCATTGTCTTAGCAGCCTCTTCAGCAATTGTGTTAGTCTCATGAAGATAACGGGCTTTGGCCACATCTCCGAGGGCTGCAAAACATCTGTGAATGAAAAATATAGAGCAATATTCTATGACTGGTAAACATTGGTCATGGCATTGGAACATCAATAAAATTTTATAAAAGCACAAGTTGTTATCATGTTACTGTGAGGTGATGTATTATGAGCTCAAAGAAATAAGTCTCCTCTTCTTCTTCCATTATAAACCACAAACATCATAACATTAACATGGCCTCAGTAGTATATGTATGTCAGGAATAGCATTTCTTGTTCAGTAGTAATCATCAATTCAAAACATACATAATCCATGATCATGCTACATAAGCGATATTAAATTAGACTAGATTAGATCTGATTAAATAAGTCTAGACTGGGAAAGCCAGGTCTCCTTCCACCAATTCACTGTAGCAGCCATGACCTTTGGTTGCATGATTGCCCACAACCGCTCAAAAGACAACCGCAATTTCATCCTGTGACTTCTACATGAGCAATTAAACTACTGAAGCCCAAGAAGCAGATCAATAGCATCAACAGTTAACCCATCAAACACTTAGACCCACAGTTACTATAGGCACTTAACAAATCAATCAAATATTGTATTCCTTACAATAATCACTATCAGCACAAATAGCAAAACTCATAAAAAAATACTGTAACAAAGTTGCATTTGCTTATCAATTGTGGTTAGCCATACACGAATAGTGTGTTGTATGCTAAACAGAAGACATGACTGTCAAACCTTTCTGCAATAATGAGTTGTTGGGCATCAAGTGACAGTTTGCTAAGTGTCTTCCACATGGCCTCTGTTTCTGGTGTCATTTCCAACATCTCCAGAAAAGCTACTGCCCTAGAACGAACAGCAAGCAAACATCATTAGCAACATTTGACACAAAACGATCAAACTAAGAAGAAAAAGAAACATTTCAGAGGTTGTGTAAACTAAACAGTAAACAAGGATTTTGGCAAAAACGAAAAACAAGCATGATGCTGAAATGAAGACGATACAAACCTTGCATAGTCACCATCGTACAGGGCTGTTCCGAACTCAATGAATGTGCCATCCAGCGTATAAGTGACAGTGTTAAGGCCTTCGCTGACAATTACATCCGTCCTTCCATCATGCCTTTCCACATCCACGATGTCTCCCTACAACAATCCAAATCCAGGAACTTAAAACAAGACTGAAACTTTCAAACAACAGTTTCAAAAGAACAATTGAATTGTACTATATTTTATTTGGCCATTTATAAAGCGCTTTTCGCAGCAAGAGCCTTTCAGAAGCGCTCCCAGTGCACGTAACCCCCGAGAGAAAAGGCAGGATTTGAGGCAAGAGAACGATGAGGAAAGACTATTAACAGAGAGAATGACAGGGCGAACTGATGGAGGCATTCTATTCAATAGGGAAGGACAAATGCAGGCAAATTATATGAACGATCATGAGTCAATGGTTAATACTTCCAACATTACGTATTTGAACACTGCGAGCTCCAAACAATTTACTAGTAGCAGAAGACGAGACAAGTTAAAAACATGTTCAAAGCTATAAAAGAAAACACTGTTCAAATTGCTTACTATTCTCAGCTTGAACTTATATAAACGATTTACGCATACGAGAAATTCAGTTTAAATAACTGACAGGCCAGCAAATAAATCTCTAGCGGACCCTTTACAATTTTCATTTTAGATTATTTTTGACTTGCCGACACAAAATATTTATTAAATTTCAAATCTGCTCAGAGTATTCGATGCCATTTTTCATTGGTTCATCTTTTATATAAAGCTTTTCAGCATTAAATGATTAACTAACTCCGGGTTCCGATTCGCTTACCTTGATTGGATCCATTTTCACTCGTTCAGGTGCATCAATGTTATACCACACACATAGATACTCTCGGTTCTGAGCCACGACTACATCACTACCTGGAACCCACTGTAACAAAAGCAGACAAAATAGTGAAATGCCCATGCTAAAATTGCACAATACCTACATTCCTACAGAGGTAACTAACTATATAAATTAAGAAAATCCTTACATGGTCATCTAACTCTTAATAAATGTAAATATCTGGAGAAAACAATAATCATACAATTAATCAAAATACCTAGACAGGTACGAAACTCTTTAATGTTTATGTTCGAAGCCCTGGTGCAGCATTTTACAGTATGCGATCACAGAAAATTTTAGAGCAACATCGTTGTTGTTGTTGTTTTATTAAAAATTGAACACAAATTTAAAATTTAAACATTGCAAGACCCGTAGTTCTAACCTGGACATATGAACAGTAATTGAGAATTGTGGTCCTGGTCTGAGTTTCAACATCATAAAGATGAAGCTAGAGACAACAGAAGAGCAAACGCAAAATTATGATTTTAAGGTTAAATACACCTTCAAATAGCAATTTAATATAAAAAAAATATACCACAGATTCCAGCCATGTAAAGTGATTAGAAATGCAGTCTACTGTGATGCTATAAAGTGATAGAAAAAAGAGCAGAAATGCAGACCAGTGTTAGGATATGAAGTGATAGAAAAAACAATGTACTGACCCGGAGTTTTGAATCTCTGAAGAGAAGTTTTCGTCCTGTTTCATTCAACTGTAAAAACAAGCAATTATTTTGAACATATTTTCCTGAATATTTCCACCTCAGAAGTCTTAAAAGTGTGTCAGTTAACAGTTATTAGGAGTAACACACTTGTCATCACACCAAAAATAATAACACAGTGAAGACATTCATTCAGCTACTGGCATTAGCATCAATATCATAAGTACACAATGATTGTGCATGTATTTAAGAGAACACATAAAATAGCACATTTAATTAACTCACAAAGGTGCTGTAGCTTTGACTATCTCACAGAATCTGATCTATACAAGTGTGCTTTTATCCAGACAGTCGCCCGGTGCTACCTACAACCAATTAATTAACTGGTGTTTTAAATGGCAGCATTCAACTTTAACACGTGCCATAAAAAAACCAGGTCCCTGCACATGGGTATCCACTGAAACACCTGAATTAGTTATATTAATAGGACTTTTGGTTGATAATAACAATAGTAACTCTAACCTCAAGCCAGCCAATCTTTGTGTCATGACTCACATTTCCAACTCTCAGAGCAGTCACCAGGTCAACTGCACACAAAAGAAACAAAGTACCAATGGTTTTCATCAACTGGTTTCCCATAATAATATTATGGCAGAGCTCTTAAATTACCAACAACCACAAACAAAATAATTACTTGTAGCAGGTGTTAATTGGTGTGATCGTTGGCGCTTTGACTTACCGATGGCAATTGTTTTAAGGTCCACCAAATAAGCGATCTTCTTATTGTCTGGTGCTCCCTTCTGTCTGCGCTCGTTGATTCGCACACTACAAAGAGAGAGAAAATTGTTGACAATGCAAAGTGTTACAGTGCAAATTTTTCCGTTATGTGATTGTAAGTGGACCGATAAAAAGTACACTTACTTCAATTTACATCGTCCCTAAGAGAACAAAAAGTGAAAAAGACAAGCAGAAGGAAGGATGAGTGCAAAAAGACACACGAGATAAAATGATAAGTTGCATAGGAGTACCTGATGAGATGCCTGCTGATGAATTCTGTTCTGACAGAGCCAAGGACTTCATTCTTTCCATACTCAATAAGAGTGAGCTCACCAGCGTTGAAAATTACACAAGCCTTCAAAAGAAATGACCACATTAGTCAATTCTTTGATAATTAAAATTAAATAATTTTCAATGTCAGATTCTGTAGCTTATGCAAGTTATTTTCAGTATAAGTGCTGAAGCATTTTATTCTAAAGTTTTAGCCTGCATTAAGTTGACTGGCATATATGTAAAAAGATCTGCCTTCAAAAACAAAATTTAATAAACTTGTGATACGATACATACTGCTCAAGTTGAAAAGAAAAATATAGTGTTTAACAGACTACATTATCAATAATAAATGAGAAATCACCTATTGTCAATGACAAATAGTCAACTGCTATCCTTGAATTGCGTAATTTGTAAAATGTATGTCTTTTGGCCAAGGTAAATACTAGTTAGCCTTAGACAGTACGTGCAAGTTGCAACTTTCAACTTACATTTTCATGGTCAAAAATGTATTTCTCCTTTCCACCAGATCCACGCCATGGCACCTTGATGAAGTAAAGCAAAATATACGGTAAAATCAAATTTTTTAAATTTATTTCAATAACAAAGTTGTGTAGAAGTGCAACATTACTACGAATCGCCTTCAATGCTGACCTATAACACATGTCAATAACAAACTTTCATGTCAACATATGCACTCAATTTTAACAAAAATATTCGCTTACATATAATTATGCAGCCCTGCAGAAATAAATCTAGGATTTCATTTAACTAGTACTGGTGTGGAGCACCTACTTCGCTGAGAGTCTTTTTTGCCAAGTCTGCCAACATCAAAGTGTCCGATGTGTGAGCCACCACATACTGATCTCCACCCATGATCTTCACTTCATCGATCTCATAGGCATAGTAGGATTTGAGGCTGATACGAGATCCAGTTGATAGATCCTTGATGTTCACTTGGCTTGGACCGACGTGTGATACCTCAAACTTGTTTTTGTAGAGCATTTTCTTGAGACAGCAGTCAAACAGTTCAACTCCTCCACACAGAGAACCCTTAAAAATAGTAAGTAAAACTCAAATACATAATTCGATGAGGATTAAAGTCGATCACAATCGCTTTAATTCACTGCTAAACAATAATGTCATTACTGAAACTGTAGGAAATATGACAACTAGCCAAATTTTGAAAAATTTAAAAGGTGCTAAAATGTATTCAGATACAAACAAAACCCCAACAAATTATATGAACAGTGCAATTCTAGAGTTTCATATTTTCTCTTTTTAGACGTAGAAAACCCAAGTCCCTTGCAACAATAAATAAACCATTTTGACTAATTAGCATATTTTGAAAGCATCTTGACCAACAGATATTGATCAGCAATGCTTTGATAAACAAACTGAAATACAATATGCTTACTCGACCCGGACCGCCACGGACTACTCTCACGGACAACCCTTCTAACTCAACGCAGCGCTCGTGAATAAGCTGGTGCCCCGCGCTTGGCTTTCAAGTAGCGCTTTAGAAATTTCGAGTTTACGATTTACGATTATGATTACAAAGAATATGTTTCAATATATCATACACTGATAAAACTGAAAGATAGACTCACAGGTGGTGAAAAAAATAGACAGGCATTGACTGAAAAAATATTAAGAACGCAAAAAACATACAGCAACCAGTTTCGATCCATCTCTTTTCCACGCCAATGCAGTGACAGTGTAGAGATTGGTGATCTCCTTAGCTTTTCCTTCATCCCAAAGTCCCTTGCGTGGACTCCAGTTAAAGACTCTTAGCCTACAAAACACAAAAGGACTAAATCAGGAAAAGTTAAAGAACTTTAGCAAAAATCAATTATATCATAAAGCGCTGAATTGAGTTTAAACTTCTAAAAACAAATAAATTTCTTAGGCAACAGGCAACACATTAAATTTAAGACTCAATCCATCTTACTATGTGAAGTTCCCGACAAGCACTGTATAAATAACTTAAGACAGTAAAGAAAACATGTTTATTTAGTTATTAGGAGAATATATGCTTTATCTAAAATATGTATATGCAACAGGTATATTAAACAAAATCTTATATTTTGTAAAATTACAATTATAGAGCCACTTCACATTTTGTGTCAATGAACAGCAAATATTAAATTATGTAAAAAGCCTCACAGTTTAAAAACATAATACAAATACCATATTGGAGATAACAGTCACTTTTGAAATTATGTAAAGCTTTATAAATTATAGAAATAATTTTTATGCCTGTCATTGCTTTGAATATTAAACTGAATTCAATTACAACATTTAAAAATTAGAACCTACATAATAACAGCAATAGAAAATAACAGCAATAGAAAATAACAGCAATAGAAAATAACGGACAATTGCTGGTAGTCTTTACTCAAATTCCCTTGTCTCAAGATTTCTCTCAGGATTGCTCGCACTAGGAGCACTTCTGAAGGGCGCTTGCTGTGAGCAGCACTTAATAAAATGGTCAGATACAATAAAGTGAGACAGACAGACAGAGACAATAGCAGAAACAGACAAGTAATGTCAACCTGTCAAAACTGCCAATGACAACCGACTGTCCACTTGGTGAGCAGACGGCACAAGTGAATTCGTGTTCGTCTTCACGACTGAAGTCGAACTGCTGCATGATGCGACCATCACGACTGTAGGCAAACACCCGCTTGTCACATCCAGCGGCAATGAACGAAGTGGAACCCCACGCAAGGGCATAAGGGGGACATGGGTGAACGCACAGCTTACCCTGGTTGCAAAAAGAATGCAAACAATTACAACGTTACCTTCAAAATAGCACGGCTTGAAGAGAAACTAATAGAGATGTCCAATGTGCAACTCCAATGTCAAAGTTCCTCAATAAAAACATTACCAACCAGCAAGTAATGCTCAGTTCATTGGAAATGTCACCTGTGATGAACTAACAGATACACGCACAGCACCCAAACAAAGGATTCCAACCCATTGTCGAGAGCTGACACCACGCTCAGAGTTTGTGATCCCCCATGCATTCAAGGATGAACAACAATTTAGTTGCTTAAAATTTAGCATTCATTAGACACCTTTAAAAAGATTATTGAAGTCAGTTGGTAGTTGGTTCATTTATTTCTAGCACAGCATGGAAACCTCTGAGTTACTTCTTAACAACAACAGCATTTATTATTACTATTATTATTATTACTAGTAAACAAGAAGCATTATTGACTATATACAAGTAATATAATATATGGTACTTGCATTTGTGTCACCATTTCCATCATTTTCGAAGAAGTACCTGACAATTGTACCATCTGCATGACCAGATAGAATGCCTTTCCCGTTTGGACTAGAACAAGAATCAATGCAAAAATCTGCATAAAATGCAATCAATGTTAATTAAAAATAGCAGCATGAAAATTATGTCAGTGAAACATAATTACCGGTATGCAAATATTCAAAATTAATACCATATCAATATATCCTAAACATCTATTTAAAGAAATTCTTGAAACAAGTATCAATATACCTCCAATATAACTAGTAAGAAGTCCTTAAAAAAATTTAATCCAAAATGCAATCTAGCCATTTAGTCTACCATAAGGCATAAAATGTGACCCATGCTATGTTGCAGAGTGCATCAAACCACTTTCATTTGAGTCATCACTCAATGGAAATGGAAAATCAAGGTATGCCAATGACCCTACTTCGACAAACCAGCTCTCAAATTGGATGATTCAGTTCACTGGTACCATGTAGGACAGAATTACAGCATCTTTTCATGGAAACAAGAGGCTTAATTAGCAAAACACACTGCAAATGACAGGTATTCATTGACTCCTAATACTATATTTATGCCGACAACTGACAGTATAAAGTACCCAAAGATCAATAATTAAAATGCAACATAAACAGTAAATTTTACAATACATTACACTTCCAACAAAAATATAAACTTAAGGTCAGACAGATGATTACTGTGTAAAAAATCAATTGAGCTCATAAAAATATGTAATTCATAAAAAAATTTAATAGCTATATTTTATTACCTGACGGCGAGTGAGACAACATAGGAGGTGGCATCATAGATCGAAGACGATTTGTTAGACTTCACGTTTGCCATTCTTACCTTCAAATACAACAAAAGATACAAAACTTCATGCAATTAATTAACTAGTTCTTAGCTCTATAATTAGCTCTAGAAATTTGGAGATTACAATTACGATTAGTTAAATGTAATGACAAATTGGCAGTTTACAACTGCTACTGCTAATGTCACTGTTATAGTTGTTAACATGCCATGAAAACATAAGCAATTAATCATAATGGAAAATCTTACATGATGATTAGAATATTGAATAGAAACAAATTATAACTTTAATTTCAATCTGCTGACCTATTCTTACTACAGTACTAAAACTGCCATTTGCCTTAGAAATATTTTCTGCTTTGATAATGCCCCATTTTTCTCACTAGATTTTTCTCACTAGCAAGACCATTAAAATATGAAAATCAATGATAAAATAAACCAAGGTTAGGCCTACTCCAAGCATATGTAATGTAATGTATTGTAAATCTTCGAGAATTTCTCAGCGCCCACAAAAGCCACGTCAGGGAGACCAGCTTATTCACCGGCGCTATATCAAATCAAGTCCGCAATCGCCAGAGCTGCCGTTTTTGTTCTGGTGCCAGGTCAAAATCCGAGGAGGTCAAGCCGATATACAGTACATACACACCATAATGATTAAACCTTGCAATCGTGTAAACAATTTTGCATGCTACAGTACAGGAGAAAGGATATCATGTTTCCTACCTTTCCCTCATCAGTTCCAAACACAATCTTGTCATCGGGAAGCCAGGCAAGACATGTAACTGCACTGGGAAGCACAAACTTATTGCGGATTGTCTTTTGTTCACCCCTAAAAAACCAAGTTGCATACGCTTGAGTTAAGGTTTGTGACAAAGAAAAATCTGAGGTGTGGTCAGATGAGGAGCTGCTATTCATTCAAATGTTTGCAAGAAAATGATAAATAAAATTCATAAACATACATACCTACACATAAAACTCATGTGCATACATACTATACTATACTATTTTTGGATTTGTAAAGCGCCTCTCACAGTACAACCTAGCCAAAGGCACTCCCAGTGCAATGATCCCCCGTGAAAAAAGAAGTTTTAAGGAAAGATGCAAGGAATATAAATAAAGCCGCAGACACATGATTTCCCAATAAACACAAACCAATCAGATCCAAGTTTGTAGACAAAGATGATGTTGTCTGTTTGTCCAACGGCCAACTTTGTTCCATCTGGTGAGAATGCCATCGCCTTCACCATGTAGCTCTTCTTTCCATACTACAATCACATCAAAATTACATCACCATCATCCTAATAATGAACCTGATCAAATCAAATCAAATCAAAATTAGTTTATTCTGAGAAATCAGTCATAACCATTGAGGGAAGAACAAGTATATGGCATTGGGTAAAATTAAGTTTGTCAACCATTAGTAAAGCTTTCAACTCTTAAAATGAACCACATGGAAGGTGTTCATTTTTCACCTAAAGTTAGGCTCCTGTGCCACCAACAAACTAATCCCATCAGAACCAGCATAATCACAGGACTTGACAGATCTTCTCATTTTATGATGGCACCAAAATCAGCATTACATTACAGACCAAGTTCACTGCTGATAAACTGCACTGTCAATTGAAAATTAAATACACATTAATAAATAATAATGAGTTATAAGACAAGACAGAGATAATCAACAGATAGCTACAGATGACAAAAGAATAAGGCCTTTCAAAGCTCATACAAATTAGCATCCACCAGCTTTGATATGAAGGTGTTTTGATATGAAGGCACTTCGAAATGAAGATATTGCCAGCAGTTAGAATGCTATGCAAAACTCAACATCAATAAGAAAAGTATGGCTAAATATAAATACATGTAAGAAAAAAGGACATTGCTCAAGCAATACCTTTGCATCAGCTGGTTTTGTGGAGAATTTGTCTCTTTTTTCACCTTGCTCATCATAGAGTAGAATAACCCTGTCGTAAGTGCAGACGGCAAGTTTTTCATTGTTCGGTGAGTATGCCAAACAGCAGATCTTGGCTGCCCCTTTCTACACAAAATCAATCCAATTAACTCAGTAGCACCCAAAACAATAATACAATATAAATGGTGATCTTTTGAAAAGCTTGAGGAAGCCACCAGTCTATCTATTACTCCATTTGTTTGTGCTAGTAATAACAAACTACTTCCAGAACTTTATAATTCAATTTCTTCACCTGAACATGGCACAGTATGATTAAACCGCTTAATGAAAACATTCCGAGATTTTGACTTTTATTTACAACGACTTGTTACAGCTGTTAACTTCCATGGATATAAGAACGTTATTATTATTATAATTATATTATTTTCCTGTTCGACAAAATGTACAATGATAGGGTGCGGTGTTTAGTGGGTATGTTCTATAACATGGCTTCTCGTGGATAAGACATAACCTTTCAAGACTTTTAAAATAATTGTTACAGCCAACAACATTCTCTAAACTGGACGATGACAAGTATATAATGTACCTGAGGAGCAAGAAGAGTTTTCAAGTATTTTAATTGCATTATTATCTAAAATCGTGTAAAATCGCCACTATCCAAGCGTCCCTCGCTACGAAAATGAAGGAATGTGGAGATGAACATCAGTAAAAGACTATGAATATTGAAAAGATAAGTGTTGTCGTAGCGCTATGGTTACTGTCAATAAACATTGACTTCATTTGGCGCGGACTGTAAGGAAACTTCTGATGCTTGCTAAACAACCTTAATTAATCTCAGAGTAATGTTTGTCAAAATTTTGTCCTAGCAATTCATTTGTTCACAAGTGGAAAACACACGTAAATTTACACGATATCTAGCCTATCTTCAGACTCAGCGCGGCAATTCACGCAGTGCGCACTCTCCAACTTCTGTAGCCCCAGTTTTTGCTTTATATTAGTGCAGTTAACGTGCATAAAAATTTCGCTGTGACTGCTAAACTCCACCAGGACTGGAGCTTCAGAATTAACAGTTATGGGCCTATGGCGTCACGCTCTGGCTTTTGACTAATTTCGACTGAAGTTAGCGTATGCGTAGTACAAGGTAGGCCTAGGCCTAACGGTCAAATGGATTTTAGATGGCGGGTCAAATCACGGCCAACTATAATTATATTTACTGTCAATAAACATGTGATATAGTAGGTCGTGGTCAAATGGGTGTTAAATCTTAAAGACATTCGCGTAGAACGACATTCACAACTAGAAAGTTGGCATAATTATGTTTTAAATTAACGTGCTCTATTCGCACATGCGAGCCCATTATGACTTGCGTGTGTATGGTCCAATGTTTATTGTTAGGGTGCCTGAAATGTCCCCTTCGTCATCCAGGACACCATTAGTCCATTATTGTGTACAAGTTCTGGCCTGCATTCAGCAATTTAGAAGTTCTGTGAGGAAATCTTATTGTAACCACAGAAGCTATAATTATATGCAATATTTCCATTAAAGGGCCCACTTAAATGGTTAACGAATTGTAACAAAAGCCTCATTATTCTATGCAATATGCGTTAAGACAGCTTCCACATTTTCTTGCACCATTCCTTCATGTATAGTGGCGAGTCCAAGTTCTGACGTCCAATGTCGAGGTCACCTGAAGAAATCTTGGAAATATCACCCTCAAGACAACACCTACAACTACCCAATTGTCTGCCATGTGCCATGAGATTGCATGTAACTGCATATTCGAATTCATGTAACATAACATTGGAGCTCTATTAAAGAACAGTAACTGATAACTATATATAGTTAGGCCTACCTCATTGTATTATGTATAGACAAAGTGTTGTGAAAGTTCTGTGAAAACCTGTAAGCTTACTTCTCCATTAAATGCTATATCTGTATTGCTACTTCAGGCACTCAACAGCAAATTGCTGCGAATCTTTCACAGGGTCGGCCTTGAGCACACGCAAACTAGGCAGTTGCCTGGGAGGCTGGGACGCCAAACATAAGGGGGGGGGGCATAATCCGCCATTTCCCAAAAAATGCATTTTGGTAGTTTTTTAAAAACTCTTAGCCATTTTCTACAAAATTGAATATTATTCACCCTTCAGTGTGCCAATAAAAAAAATTATAATAAATTATACTCAGTTGAGCGTAAAGGCTGTGGCTGGTTCATCTTTGGATTCTGACATGGGTTGAACAATTGAGTGGGAATTTGAGGGTGCCAAATGTATACTTTGTCTGGGGTGCGCCAAATGCATGCCTTGCCTGGGGCACCAAATGCATGCCTTGCCTGGGGCGCCAAATCCATGCCTTGCCTGGGTCGCCAAATCCATGCTTTGCCTAGGGCACCAATTTGACTAAAGCCGGCCCTGATCTTTCATTCTCCATCATTATACTGTCATCAAATATAATTTCAGTGTCTCGACTCAAGACACTGCATAATCACCCATTCTATTTCGACTCTATATGTTTGCTTTAGTTGGTCGAAGTTCTGATCGTCATTGTATCATGTCAAGGTTCGAAAGGAATGTTCATTACAACTGATGCAAGAAAGACCATACATTGCATGACATTATGGCAACTATAATGCTTTCTATGTATTCTTAACAAGTTAGCATATTTTAATCACTATATAAGTGAAACTAAAAGTATTAGTAAATGTATAGTCTAGTAACAGCATTTATTTACAAACACAAGGCATACAGATTATCAAAAGGATATTTTAATAAACATTTGATCAAACAATTCATTTTTCATTGAAGTTGCTCATTGCATCACAGTAAAGTTAGGCTATTCTTTTTCATCAGATAATCCTGAAAATCCTTGAAAAAATTACATATGTATATATCAGTGCCGGATTTGCCACTGAGCTTAAAAACTACAGCCTAGGGCCTCACAATCAGCAAAAACCTCAAATAATGCATACTAATAATTAATAATTATTATATTTATGAATGTTAAAATTTTAATTTAAAAATTACATCTAAGTTTTGCTTTCAATGTATACTATATTAAAATCTATGATTGAGATCAAGCCAAGCAAAGGTTTTTTTATAAGTAACCAGGAAATGCATTCATTTGAAAATAATTTGAATTTTTCACTTTAAATCCCTGCGTAGAAATAGTAATTAATTAAAAGGCATTACATCTTTTCAAGCTTTGTGAGACCATCTGGTATAATTTTTTAACAAGGGCCCTAAGCTTTATAGTTAAAATCCAGCACTGCCATACACACACATGTATATAATTATTATATATATATATATTCATATACCGGTAAGTCTACATATATATATATATATATATATATATATTTATATATTTATGTGCATATGTACACACATATAATAATAAAATTATACATATATACATACGGTATATAATATGCATGTGAAATTTTTTATAATATATGTTATATATATTACATATATATAAATATATACAACTATATATAAACTATCCTGTAGTTAGATGTCTGTGTACATTATTTAAAAACTGCTGGTTTTTAAGTCTTCGACTGTCATCACTTCTGATCTGAAATGACAAAAAGACATGACTCATTAAAATGTAATAACTATTTTTAATTAAATTTACCAAACGTTCTTTCTAAAAAAATTCTCTGATTTACAAAGCATCTCATGCATGGTTAATTGGTTATCATCTCATAATTTCAGAAAATTATTTCTGAAGTGGACAAATACATGTTCCCTACAAATCTACAGATTGTTGCAACAGAAAATTGCTATCAGGACAAGAAATGTGACTGATCTGTGCCACAATGTTGTCATCATTATGCACAACTAGACATTTTTTACTGTTCCATCTTCATGTTTAACACTGTATACAATTTAATATTTTTATTTGAGTACGATGGAGACTGTGATTCCGGTTATCATTTCACAGCCCGGTAATCAATCACCTGCGAACTGACAACGGGCAGAGGACCACAGATTGAGCAGCACTCTTCTAGGTTACACTACAATTTCATCAAATTATTTTGAGAATGCAACACTTTTTAATTATGGCCAGAGGAAGAGCATAATTTTATTATGTAAGTTTAGACACAGACTGATAAAGAAGTATAAAATGCTGCATAAATTAACTCATGTCAGCATTTTTGCTATGACACATCATCATTTAATATACTTATCTATACCTACCTACAGACAAGTGAATACTGTAAAAGGTACTAGTTGAGACCACATCTGGGGAATTATACCTGCATTGGAATCCGAGATCTTAAAAAGTGGATCTTTTGTTGACATCAGTGTATGCAACAGTTTCATATCTTCATTGCCTGCAGGCAACTCATTCCTCTGCAACAATAGCACATACCCTCTGGATTAGCATCAAGCAAATATCCCAAATAAGACTCGGTCGTAACAGTAAAAAATTCATTTAAGCTCCCCTGCCCTGAACATTGAACAGCAGAAAAATGTTTACAGTAAAAAAGCCCACAATAATATTTCTTTGCCTAATTTTTGGCAGTGATTCCACTCTATGCATCTAGGTAACTTATTAATTTACTTCCAGACAATACTACATAAGCTGCACTAGTGAGTACTGTTACTAGACATAATATTGAGTTTCTTCTTGAAGTGAGGCTTCATAAATGTCACCTTACAGTTACAATTACAAATGTAATGAGACCTTTGACCAAAGATAGCTCACATCATATGAACAAATAGAAAATAACAGGGGGATATTGGACAAGCTCCACTGCAGAACAGACTGATTAGCCTAAACAGACAATCTAATTACAATGGGCTGGTCTCAACACCAATGTTTTTGTGCAACTCTCAACCATTACTGGAAAGACCAATAGTTGCAATCAGCTTCACACGATGACATTCCGTGCACAGGAGTTCTCTTGAATTCTTCCAAGGACAAGTTCTGTTTACCTACGCAATTACCCAGTCATGCAGAAGGTGAGGATAAGGGCCGTTTTTAAGGCATTTTTTAACTGCACAACCCCTTCTTTCCTGTTCCATCCTCCATGGTAAATTGCTCCCAATCGGATGACACAATGACCTTTTTAAAACTAGCTTTAACTACACAGAACTGCATCTACAACTACACAAATCCATTTAGAACTGCACAATTTGTGTACAACTGCACGTTAAAAAAAGTCATGGTGATGATAGGAATGAAATAAAAGGAATCGGAAAAGATATTTTCCTGAAAGGAAACCGTGCTAAACTACCATTCATTCGGACATTTATATAGCGCTTCTTCAAGAAAAAAACTACTCAGAGGCGCTCCCGACTCCAGCGCGCACAAAAGAATAGTTTTAAGTTTAGTAAGGAAGGATCCTGGCAGAGTCCCAGGGTGTAGGCATAGCTCAAAAGGAAGGTCTGTGTGTATGATGAGCTAGTTATTTAAAATACTATTAGGTAAGGGAGATTCATTGACCGATATCTAAAGTCTCACGATAGTAGCAGCAACCTGGAGGCAGAGGCGCATGAGTCCTGTTCCTGGGAATTTCTTAACTGGAGCAACAGGTGACGAGATGTTCTCCTTATCTTTTGTATTTTTGGTTGGAATTGTGACGGTCTCTTCAGTTGCCTTTGAAATCGGAAACTGGGAAAGCGTTGTTTGATATTGGAGTGCCTTGAGGAAAGCACTGATACCATTTACACCGATCTTGTTATCTACAAGTAGCAACGCTATTACTAACATTTAACTGAAATGTAATGAAATAATTGATACCCTTTACACCGATCTTATTGTCTACAAGTAATAACGCTATTACTAACATTTAACTGAAATGTAATGAAATAATGCATACCCTTTACATCAATCTTATTATCCACAAGTAACAATGTTATTGCTAACATTTAACTGAAATGTAATGAAATGATTGATACCCTTTACACCGATCTTATTATCTACAAGTAACAATGTTATTACTAACATTTAACTGAAATGTAATGAAATGATTGATACCCTTTACACCGATTTTATTGTCTACAAGTAACAATAATATTACCAAAATTTAACTGAAATGTAATGAAAGTTTCGCAAATCCTTCAAAACAAGAACAAAGGAGACTGCAAAAGAGACAGAAAATCTTGTCATACAGAAGAATAGGTATAGTTTCAGTGTAGGATGCTGCGTAATATGGGATAGGTCAAAGGGTAAACTGCCAGAGAACAGCACTTTTAGTACCGGTAGTTACTTACTGGAAAGGTTGAGGCTGATAAGAGTGAAGTTTCCCTGCATCAGCAGGACACCATTTCCAATATGCTCCACGTGTTGCAGAAGAGGACTCTGGTTTTGAACAGCCACCGAAGGCTACGACCAATAAACAAACACACGCTGTGTCTGAAGAAGCACTTAATCTAACATACTCCTCTTGAATATAATTATTCTATAACCATCCTTACTGGTAAAAGTTGGGATAGATAAGAAATTTGACCGCATAATCTGCATAGTTCTACATTCTAGAAAAGACATACGTGTAAAGAATACTTTAATTGAAAAGAATTCCTGTGAAGTTAAATTTTTTTCCTGTACAGACATTGCCGGAAAAAGAACTCCATAATTATCAACACACAACTCTGCCGGGATACTCAAAAATCCACAATTTCCAGGAAGGAACTTACTCACACATGCTTTCATATAACTGCAATGTAAACTGCCGGAGTTACTCAGCCCTACAAAATCTGTGCTGTGGAGACCAGCTTATTAACTGGCACTTTGTCATATAAAATCCTGAGAGCAGTGTTTGGTGAGTCAGTTTCCATTGTCAGTTGAAAATTCGGATGGGCCAAACAAACCGAGTCAGTGAGATGCTACCACAAGAACGGTAGCAGAAATTAAAATTAGTAGTAAGAGATGGGAACATAGGATAAGAGTTTAACGAGTTTGGGTTATAACTTTGATCATAATGTTTCAATCATGAAGCCAAGAGCAGGTTCTCTGCATAGGCTACTGATAGAGTAAACTGTTGTAAGTCCTTTAAGAGCTTTATGTCCTGATAGAAACTAGTTAACAGAAAACTCAACCAATGAAGCAAAGTAATAAATTCAAAGACAACGCCACATGAGATATGCTTTAAAATTCTGATTATCAAACGATAACACAACGGCCAACATGACCCAAGAAACAAATAACAAGCAAATAAAACAAGGTGTAAAAATGCAACAATAAAATTAAAAATCAAAGCAAAGGAGGAAATTCACCCAGCTGAACAAAATATGGAAATACAAACAGGCAACATTTGGGATCTTTCCCAAACAACCGAAACTTACCTTTTGATCAGCACGATTTGGACTCTGATTGGAAGAAAAGGCACAGAAACAGCAGCTGCTCTTTAAACTTGGATAAGCATCATCAATCATAACCAATGCCATCACCACTCATTACTGTGACCACACAATCATCATTTCTAGCTCAAATGATGCATTATTTCCCCCCCGAGGTATACAGGATCCCTCAGGGATTTCAATTATTATTATTATTACTATTATTATTATTATTACATTATTAAAAGTTTGCTGAGGTGAGGTGAGTCAAACCCTAGATGAAAAGCAGTTCTATAGGTATACGTGAATAAGCTGGTGCCCTGCGCTTGGCTTTCGAGTGGCGCTTTAGAAATTTCGAGTTTTAGGAACGCGCAGTCTGAAAGTTTTGTAGGTCAGACAAGACAATTCAACTCTTATTCTAAACCCAACAGGAAGCACAGGCAGCTGAATAAGCACGATTGTGGAGTTTTTACGAGTGCATAAATACAGTACCATACACACAGGAGAGAATTTCGGATGTGTTGAAGCCTGCTGAAGATCTGAGAAACTTTCAAAAGCAGAGTTGGCATAATTGAAGCAAGAGAGTGGACTATGCTCTGCAGCAAATCTTTCGTAAGAGCAGCAGACCTTAAATGAAGTATGCCATCAGGTACACCTATGTATATGTGTTACTTCAGCCAGTACACAGAGCCATACTGCATTTCAAAACTTGTCATTTTCAGTTTAAAAACCAGGCAATGTAATCACCAAATCATATTGACTACTATTTTATTTGTTGCTAGCCAATGCAAAACCCAATCCTTAACCCCGTCATTATGATCATCATGATCATGAAAACAAACTCTGTAAACTGTCTCAGTTACCACCACACAACCCCACCACCAGAAAACTCTGGTATTGGAAGCATTAATAGTGGTAATAGTAGTGGTGGTACTAGTACTAGTAGTAGTAGCATCCAGGAACTATTCAGTATTTACATGTACCTGCATCGTTTGGTTCCCAGGGCCCACTGTTATCAACATTACCATACCTCACCATTGCACTTTATAGTTTTTTTGTGCTATATACGAAATTATAAGCCTTAAATTATTGTAAAAGGCAGCACATTACCTCTGGTTCAACTGGCACCAATGTCGGTCTCTTTGGCTTACTAGTGGCCTTCTTGCTGCTGGACTTTGATGCCTCTGCAACATTTGGTGCTGTGAACAAATTTAAACAATTTCTGAAGTTGTCACAATCGTATCTTCTTTGTATCTGTATGGCAGAGAAAAGTATAATTCCAAGCGCTTAGCACCTAATTGCACCTATGCTGTAGATGCAAACGTAGTTCACATGATGAGTGGAATTCAAGTTTGTTCAGTCACTCAAAGATCTATTGAGAAACAGTAGTAGTAGAAGAAATTGAAAAACCCCAACAGAAGGAAAAACTGGAAGTTTCACATCAGCTGAATAATGTAACTCGTCAAGATCATTCCTCACTTGACAGCACCAGACCGAGTTGTCAAAGTTGTAGAAAGTCAAGCAAAATGCCTCTGCTGAACAAGCAGTCCAAGACCGTCGCCAGGATTTGATTTCGGGGGTGTTTCTTCAGTTTCATGTCCATGACCTTTTTTTATTAGTCATCCGGGCCGAAATCTTCAGGAAATGTCACCAATTCATTCAATTTTTTTACATTTTTCATTTTGGAGGTGTTTTCATGGTTTTATTTCATGGTTTTCACATCATGTGCTAGTAAATGCATTATTTTATATATTACATTTTCCATTTTGGGGGGTGTTCAGACACCCACAACACCCCCCAAGCTACGCCTTGAAGCAGTCAATGCTGCTTAAAAAGTTAAAAACAAACTTATTGACAGAGTCATTAGCATATAACATTTACTAATAATGTCGGCAAATTAAAATACTGCTTGCACGAGAAAATAAAATACTCATTCAGAATGAAGTCAAGTTACCTGACATAAGGCTTATCACATTAGCTGACAGCCGGCAAAGAAAACAGACAAAATACTTCATGAGACAGAGTAGAGCAAGCTGTGTTAAGTGATTTGAGTCGCTGATATCAAATCACTTCAAGCAATCAATCAATCAATGAAAACTTACATGCAAATATCAGCAGGAATTATACACAGGAATACCTTTTAAAGCATTCTATGCATTAAGAACAGACTATAAAAATAGATGAAATAGCAATTTTATGATAATAATAATAATGATCTTTCTTTAATTCAACGCCTGCAAATGCACTGCGCTTTACATTTACAAGTTATGCAGTAATCTTAATTCAACTTAACTACTAACAGAACAGACAGCTTTGCAATTACATGTCTACTTAAACATTCTAACCTAGTTTAGTCCACTACTGTGCAAGCTTCATCTCAATCACTTAATCATCAGATTTATGCATTGATGAGTTTTGAATTATGAATTATCAGAATTATGCATTGAGGAGTCCTGAAATATGAATTATCAGAATTATGCATTGAAGAGTTTTGAATTATGAATTATCAGAATTATGCATTGAGGAGTTCTGAAATATGAATTATCAGAATTATGCATTGATGAGTTTTGAATTATGAATTATCAGAATTATGCATTGAGGAGTTCTGAAATATGAATTATCAGAATTATGCATTGAAGAGTTTTGAATTATGAATTATCAGAATTATGCATTGATGAGTTTTGAATTATGAATTATCAGAATTATGCATTGATGAGTTTTGAATTATGAATTATCAGAATTATGCATTGAGGAGTTCTGAAATATGAATTATCAGAATTATGCATTGAAGAGTTTTGAAGCACAACAAAAGATTTCCTTAAAATACATTCATATACATTTATGTAGATTTCCCAATACCAGTAAATATTGTGACGTCTGCTCATTTACTACATGCAGTAATGGGCAATAACTAGCTATTTATAATTACTGATATTTATATGATTAGCATACTTTAAGTCTGCAAATGATAACATATGAGCCCTAGAAAAATTTCATGTCATATATAAAGACAACAAAAGTTTTATCTTCGCAATGAAATATATCTCGTTCCATTTAAATCAAATGCCTGTAGCCTACCTGACATGCAATTACTATAAAATTTCCTCTATAAAGCATATTATCGCTACTGGCTAGAAGCGTTGAATATGCGACTGGCTTAAACTAAGCGCCACATTAATACCTCCTCCTCCTCCACAGCTGTTCTTTCGAGTCAACAAATCTTTAAAATATAAAATCAAAATTAAGGATTGATCTATGCCTGAAGTAAGAAATGATACAGTTGTGCAATTATCTGTTTATCTCACTATGAATCTATGATGAAACAATGGGCATACTACAAAAGATGACTCGAGAAAAATGTTTTTTCATAAGCAGGCTATGTTCTAAAAAATCCTAATTCATAGATACAACACAGGACACTAACTATACGGACACTATGAAAACTGTAAACAACATCAAGCTGAATCATATAATAATTAATTATACAAAGCTATTAACAAAACTACATGTACAATTGTTGTATATCAAGAACAACATCAAGCTGAATCAAGCTGAATAATATAATTATTATACAAAGCTATTAACAAAACTACATACAATCATACATACAATTGTTGTATAATCAAGATTCAAGAACAACATGGCCCAACTAATATGGTACTCCAATCTAATTTCAACATGACACG
Organism: Lumbricus terrestris; assembly: GCA_949752735.1. Taxonomy (NCBI): domain Eukaryota; kingdom Metazoa; phylum Annelida; class Clitellata; order Crassiclitellata; family Lumbricidae; genus Lumbricus; species Lumbricus terrestris. The sequence continues at coordinate 35,125,060 of OX457044.1, read as the reverse complement.
ATATGACATAATACGATATATAGGATGTGATAACAAAAAACATAATTATAAGAAATATAATGCTGGTAATACACAAGGCATCAACTGATAGCAAACACGGAGCCGTTTGAAGGGCAACATGCTCGTATGAAGATCACAAGGACACAGATTTAATGCCTGTTAGTCACATAAGGCTGACTCAGCCTTCCATTCCCAAGAGGCGATTTAAAATGAAAAGGACCGATGGGCACCCTGCAGGCTGCCATACAGCAGTTAAATTCCACTCCTGTTAAACCAGTTATCATCTGTTTTTACAATATCATGTAATCCCTTGTCCACTTGAATTAAAAACAAAGATTATTCTTATTATCATGATCGATTAATACCCACAAAGTCATCATAATGATTTAGAGAGAGAGGGAGAGAGAGAGAGAGAGAGAGAGAGAGAGAGAGAGAGAGAGAGAGAGAGAGAGAGAGAGAGAGAGAGAGAGAGAGAGAGAGAGAGAGAGAGAGAGAGAGAGAGAGAGAGAGAGAGAGAGAGAGAGAGATAATTGTGGGATAAGTCAAGAAAAGTTAAGTATTAGTAAGCAGAGACCAAGATGATATTGAACTGAGTGGACAAACTTTACAACCAAAACAGCTGATTCGCCGGCAGCACTTCTAGTTCTTGGTGCAGCCAGAGAAAAAGGCAAAGCAAACAACCTAATTGAATAGTAATAAAGTCCACAGACCTTATTACATAAGGTTTGATTTTTTTAAAGCAATGATTTGCATATGATTTCAACCATGCCATGGTATGGCTGGCTACAATATCAATGTGTTGGTCAAATAAGCTAAAGTTGAAACAGATACCTTTTTGATTGAGAAGCCAGTGCATTATACAGCATAATCCATGTCATATTAATACAATATAATCAGGCAAGTGGATCTTTAATGTCTGAGTTTTGGGTTATCAATCAGTAACACAATATATTGATGGGAAGAACTTTTAAGAAGAACATTGACAGAAATAGAAACACATGAATACTGCATTTTTTGAAGCAGTACACCAATCATGAAAAACAACTGAGGAGAACAGCAATACAAAACAAGGCTTTTCAGAAATAACAAAATTGCCATAAGCAAGGTTTTCAGTCAATCAGCTTTCAACAAATTAAACACAGAACTACTGTTCATCTAAACTACAAATTAAACACCAAAGGCTGGTTGTGATCAACTCTAACACAAAACCTATAATCTACCAATTACAATTAGACTAGGGGTTCATGAGGGTCACATGAGAACAGAAAGGGGTATAAATATATACAATTATACATGTAGAAAGACAAAGAAATTGACACAAAGAATTATGGGAAATAAATGAATGTTGGTCTGCGTTTCCAGAAGCATAAACTGAGGTTTGTGAATGTAAGACTAAGACAGGAAGGTATGTTAACCAGGGCTGTACTGGTAAATTTTGAGGCGAGTACACGCTGACCGGGAGAAAAACCGACTTCTTTGGGGCCCTAGTTTACCAGCGCATACCCTGGTTTTCAGGAGGTGAGTATACAATGCTGTTTATTCCCGGAGGTGAGTATACGCTGTATACCCGCGTATACAAGTCTAGTCAAGTTTACCCTTGATTACAGCCCTGATGTTAACATATGAAAAGATAATAGCATAGTACTGTAACATTGTGTGATAAATACATATGTATATATGTATGCAAATTACAGCAAAAAATTAATTTATGAGTAATTGTTATCGAGTAATTGGTCACTTCACATTTGTCTGATTCAAGTACAATTTCCAAATGCATTGCAGTGAGGACTAAAAAATTATTGGCCAAGTTCAAAAGCTGCATAACAGAATGACCTTTCTTGATGGTTTACATGGCCTAAAACAGGAAATCCTCATTTTCAACTTATGCATTAGCAGTTGAACTGCCAACTGCAAAGAAAATGTCTGATGCTTCGCAAGCCAAACAAACAATGGAAAGAGATGAACTCGAAAAGTGGGTTCAAAATAAGACAGAAAATCATTAGAATTTCCAAAGTTAGTCAGCAACTACATCAGGTATAGACGAAAAGAAAAGTTAATTCAATCAATTGACGCAAAATCAGTGGAACCTGCAAGAGTAAGACAAAAAGCAATTTCAAGCAGCGGACAACGTCGATTCTTGAGAACTGTTACCAAACACACGGTAAACAGTTCGATTCCTTTCCAGCCTACCTAGTTTCCAGGAACTGCCCGCTAAAAAACACCGAGACTAGATTACCTCACAGGAAAATATATCATACATGATATAAATGTCACAAGCAACTCATAATGTAAAATTACTTACCGACAATATCGAATATCTATGCAACTTTCAAGTGATCAAAAAAGCAGCAAGAAATGCAGTGTGTGTGTGCATGTGTGAATGCATGTAATTTCACTTATGACAATATTATAAAAAAGTGAAAATATTTATCTGTTAAAATTTACATAAAACAAACATACTCTCAAGAACTCGTCAGTGTTAATTAAACGAACAGCAGTTACTGAAATGCATTTTAAAATACCTGAAACAGAAATTGAAGTGCCCTCGAAGAAACTTTTAATGAAAACAATATTTGTGCTAAACAGTATTCAAGAGAGGTAGAAAGCAAATAAAAGGCATTCACCTTTCTTTGTTATCTTTTCAGTTTCTTTGGTCTTTCCTCCCTTTGTCTTTTCATGCTTACCATCTTCATCTTTTCCACTCTTCTGCTCACTCTAGAAGACAAACAGTCAAACAATATTTAAAAGGGCAAATGTAAAGCAGTTCGATTTCATATCCAATATAGCTTATAAATCGCTAAAGTAAAACACTCTGAGTGCACCTTGGAATAATAGTAAGTACTTCATGATTGACAATCTTTAGTACCAACCTTCTTCCCACTTTTTCCAGTTTTTCCTTTGGATGCTCCAGCTTGTGCTGACACTTGGCTTCGAACACTTCCCGGCCGATCATGTCCATCCCCTTTCCTGCCGCTAGGAACAGGCTGCAAAGTCAGAAAGCAAATTATTATTATTATATTCGTTTAATGGTAACATAAACTGATAGACACACCGCAATCAGGTACAAAAAGCAGTTTATCAAATACAATATAATACCTATAGAATGTCTTTAGCCTTGACTGGTTGGATTTGTCTTTGGATGAGAGCACAATTTAAATGACATAAATTACAAAAAGAATAATTCTATGCTTATATAGGCTACTATAGGTTAATGAGATTAGAAATGGAAATGCATCACACACATTGTACAAAAAACAAATTTGAAAACACTTCAAAGGATCCTCATAATTATCGCAATAATTACAGCAGTGCAGATAGAACAGAGTTATTATAATTATTGCAATGATTACACAATTACAACATATAAGATTAAGCAGAGTCCTGAATTCAAATTCTCAAATATCAATTAATTATCAAAGAAAAATTGGACTGCTTACCGTCACAATTTTTCTGTCAGTATTAGACGAAAGTAACTTCCTTCTCTCCACAATTTCCTCGTGCGTTAGTGGAAACATCGATATTACCTTGGATCAAAAACATCAGAAAAAATTTAAAAATTCAAAGGAACAAAGAAACAAAAATCAAAAGCACACAGATAAACCTATGCCACAAACAAATAATTTCTTAATTGTAATAAAAGTAGGCTACTTGAATAATAAGACACATAAAACCTGTATGGAATTAGTTGACTTGAGCAGCAATACAAAAAAACAAGCAAATTTGTCTCCAGCAATAGAAAATCAAAAATATAAGCGTTTCTGTAAGTCTACAAGTCTACAACTAACAATGAAAGTAATAGTTTTGAAGTTTTCCTGACGATTGATTGATGTAACATATCTCATTAGTTTCAGCAGAATTCAATAATAATTATATGCAAGAAAAGTGTCCAGAAATCACAGCCATCAAATACCTCAGCAAGTTTTGTTGCACCAGCATCTCCAATACGATTTCCACCAAGACCCAACACCAGAAGTGTCCGATTTGTTCTCAATCCCTGAAATTATTGGAAAAGGTAGTGAAAGCTGGAAAGAAGAAAGAAGCTATAGCTCTTCTTATCACAAGACCCTGCAGCCTATTTAGCTACAGGGGCTTTAAAAAAGTCTTTCTGTGATATCATGAAGGCTGGTTGGAAAATTAATTAATTCATTCATTTAAGAGATTTATATGGCGCCCCTTCAAGACCATCTACTCAGAAGCGCTCTCGACTCACTCCGGCTAAAGAGAACAGTCCTCTTGCTGTTTAACGACCCCATGTCATAAAAAAAGAACAGCATTCTTCTCCACCTTTTCTAAACATAGGACAGATACTGCCATAGTACATGCAGGGAAGAAGAAAAGGATGCTCTATAGCAGTGCTGTCCAACGTGCGGCCCGCGGGCCGCATGCGGCCCGCGGAGTGATTTCAAGTGGCCCGCCGAACTCACTAAATGTTTAAAAACTTTGTGGCAACATTAATGAAGTTTAGGACAAAATCAGTGGTCGACTGTTACGTTTGTTCTTAATGATAATATTGTAAGAGTTGCTGGAGTTTGGACAGCTATACCAAGAAGGCAAACTGAGTCACTGACAACTAATGTCCTCTTTCTACACCACTCGGAGTACATCATGAGGCTGAAAAATTTCTGGTTATATTCCTGTACTTCGCAAATCGTCACAAACCGCTCTAGTCATTCCATGCATAGGCAGCATAGTTCAACCATTTCTGTAAGTGGCAGCGATGCGTGCCTTTCGACAGAGAGTTCAGTTCTTGTACTGAGGGTTGGAAGAAACAATCGATATAGGCCTAGGGCCCCCAGGGCCGACAAATTAAAACCGATGTCTTGGGATCTTTCTCGACTGACGATCATGACTGATCTTTAGACCGAAGACTCTGGCTTAGACGTCTGCAGGCTGGAAAGCCGGTTCAGCCATAAAGTGGAGCTGAGCAAGAAAACTGTTGCTGGGTCACTTTTGTGCTGAACCGTTGTAAGGCATTGATAATATGCCACATATATATATATATATATATATATATAATATGGCATAACATAATATATGCCATTGTGTATTATTATTATTCATTTTGCATTAGAATGATTCCATAATTAATGGCAATGCCTTTGATTAATAATTATCGCAAAATTGTAACTATTGCTTTTGAATTCACTGCTGCGGCCCTCGGTCTTAAGATTATATCGTCTGCGGCCCGCGGTACCAAAAAGGTTGGACAGCACTGCTCTATAGTTATGATAGGTAAAATATTATATTACTTACGTTGGCCAAGTACTCGGCTCCTTTGTCCGTGATTTTGTTTCCTGTCAAGTCGAGAGAGATGAGCTTCTGGTTCTGTTTTTCCGTTGTTCCAAGAACTTTTCCAAGATTCTCCGCACCAAGGTCCGTTATATCGCAGTAACGCAAAGACAAGTTCTGCACGCTAGATTGAAAGCAACAATAATCTTAGCTCAAAATGAGAGAAACAGTTCTTAGATCTGTCAGTAAAGCCAAACCATAATGAGGACCAATGAATAAACTCCCTACAGACTTTCGTTACGATTAAAATAACACTACAGTTTGTTTCTCATAATTTTTCTCCTCCGCCAAACATCCTTCACATCATAAAATTTATCAATACCATCATCTTCGTCAGCTTGTTGTTGGTAATTTTAACAAGCAGTAAAAATTAATGCTAAAACTGTTATACTGATTAATACTTGAATTTTCTATAAAAACTGTCACTTACAAACTGCTCACGGTAATCAGTAAATGCCATGCTTCCGATTTCACCGGATTGTTGTCCAGGATCAGTGTTCTACAAACATCACTTATGCAAGATACAATTTGTACTTGTTTCACACGAACTCAAGCATAGACATTAGACAGCCATGCGTTAATTCCTGAAAGATCTTAAAATAACTTCAATGCTTATGCTTAACTCACAATGGAACATAGTCTGTGGCAATAAAAAAAATTGTTTATTTAAATAACTTAGTCCAATTCAGTCCAAATTATTTTAAACTATAGTATAACAAAGTCATAACACATTGGATAAGCCAAGCCCTTATAAGATAGGATAGGTCCAGATTAAAGTAATCAGTGCAAACATAATTATATGCTTCTACAAATTAAACATTGTCGAGTGAACATCCAGTTTACATTTACAGAATTGAGTGAGGCTATACAGCAGGTTTAGAGTGAAAGAGAGTGGAGAAGGCTGGTCATGACGGTCGCTAGAGTTCCTCAAACTGACAGCACAAGGTGACAAGGTGATACAGCAGGTTGAAAAGTCTACATGGAAAGAACAATTTTTCAGGGCAAACCTGAGGTTTGGACAACTGGAAACAAATGTGCTCAGCATCCTCAGCGTTCCATCATCCAATCCAGTGTGCCAAAGGCTGGAAAGGAAACCAAACATCAGAATTCATAAATTCAATGCAGAACATAACATACATATTATGTATGTTATGTTCTGCATTGAATTTCTGAATTTCATAAATTCACAATGAAATACAGTCTGTAGGTTATGTTCTGCATTGAATTTCTGAATTCTGATTATGTCCAAGAGCAAGGAGGCATAATCAGTGCGTTGTTTTCATTAACTTATTTTTTCCATTTGGTTGTTATTCTACATCCGTGATGTAATAAAGGTGCTCATAATAAAAAATAATCATGATTAAAAACCACCAAATGAAGAAAAGGTGTCAATGGGATTGCTTGTTTGCTAGTTTGACACAGAAATATATTGTGTTAGGTTGGTCTAATCATTATTTGACTTGATCAACTTTTTATTTAACAGTCTAACGTCGAGCTGCGCTGGTTTCCAGTCACTCTAGCCCAAACTCTCATCATTAAAGTAGTATCCCACATAGCATTATTATTTGGTACAGTGTACTGGCATAAATTGAGAGTTTAAAACACATTCTAATGGTCTTTTTTGACAAAATACTATATCTCATTTGCAACCTGATTGCTAATAAAAAGTAAATAGGTGATTTTTTCTTCCTCTGAATTCTGCATCTTATCAGTTAGTTCACCAATACTGCTGCACAACAATAGCTTTTCAAAAATTCCTCCATCTTCCAAGATTTCTGGTTCTTAATGAAACTTGCATCAGCAGCTCTTCTAGCTCATCTTTCTGGTCTCCATAACAACTAGAATCGTATCTTCCTTGAAGAAAAAATGCAGCAGTTGTAAAAAGCTCGTGCCCAGCACTTATTTTTAGAGACATGCTTAAGAAATTAGGATATTACAATTAAGAATATGATAATGCTACGTTATAAGTTCTACAATGTGAGATGGAAAAATTGAACATTACCTTGAAAATTTCTAAAATCTTATGGACTTCAAAATACAAAAAGCAATAAACTTCAGGAATGCAGTACCTTATGCTCTGCAGTTTGCTTAACGCAGTCCAACATTGACCGAGAATGTTCATCATGGACACATCAGTTTTCCAGCCTGGAAATATATATAAAGACTTTTGTTAGAAATAATCTGGCAAGAACAATGCTTAAACGCAACATCAAACATTAAACAATCAAACTGAAGTTGAGCACAATTACATCAAAACAATAGAGACTGTACAGAACCATGCATTGTGACATGTCTACTTTAATTGAAACAATCACAATAACAACATAGCATGAGGAATAATATTAATATAGTAACGTGCAAATGTGTGCATAAAATAAGGTTGCAATAGCGGCAATAAGGCATAATGACAGGAAGTGCTTACTTTAGAGTTTCACATCTGTTTTCTGATCTCCACTTTTGTTTGAACTACCCTTTCTCAGATTACCAGTAAGTCTCTATACTTACACCAAAACATATACAGCAATAGCATCACAGTAATAGAAAATTTTGAAGATGCGCAATTTGTGTTTCAACATATAACATTTAATCACTTTACGATAAACTTATACTGATAATCATAATTTTTTCTTGAAAAAGCAGACACATAAAAGAAATAATTCTGACTTTAGTGGCTTTGGTCAACTTGCTACTGACCTCGTATGTAAATTTCGGTCACCAAGTCCTGTTTGTCTACATGCTCGACCTCAACCTGAATACATGGTCGAAAGTACTCAAACTTATCCTTCGTTGCAAAGGTTTTTGGTGGTGGCTCTGCAAGCTCTAAATGACAATAGCAGAAATATAAATGAGAAATTTAGAACTGACAACTGGAATAAGAAACGGTATAAACAAAAAACTAAACTTCAATAGAATAAGCAATTAAAAACTCATTAAAACTAAAGTGATTAGTTAAATGACCACACTGAAACCCCGCACAATATAGGTGGGATATAATTGCACTGATAAAATAGTAGATGAGTGGAACTTCGTTCGTTTGATGCTTAAAACAATGTAAAAATAAAAAAATAAAAGTCTGACCTAAATTTTCTCTGCTACAATCGTAAACTGCTGACAAAAGAACTGAACACTACCCCACTGAGTGACTCGCCTCCCTCCCGCATGAGCAGCTAACAATGGTGGCTTTTACCTCGGAAAACTCGGTTTAAACAATTATTCCACTCAATGTTCCACAGCGCATGTGAGTGCGAGGCTCATCAATACACTGATGGTGTCCAGCTCCAGCTGACATTCTGATCTACTTTCTTGCATGTAAAAAAGAATATAATGCTGCTGCTTAAGTGCTGGCTTGAAGGTCATCGAATTGGCCACGCCTGAATTCAACCAAGGCACAATATACGTTGTATGGCACATGATGGGTGAGAGCAATATAGAAAAGGCGTTAACAGCCTGAACAATAATTGCAGCATTGTGCAGCCCAGTGGAAACCTCTTGCTCTGATACTCCCATACTGAAACTTGATTCTGCAATTTACTTAATTAGTCCACTTTCTTAAATGCGAAATGTTCCAGCTAATGTCCAAGAAGCAATTTCAACTAAACTTCAGACACACCGTTTTAGAACTGTTAGACAGCCATATTTTCAGCGCCATATCACCACATGCATCCGTGACATACCGCCATTTTCACTGATCGGTTGAAGTTCTGGCTCTGGTTCTGGAGGAGGTGGGGGCTGATTCTTGTCCTTTCCACCCTTTCCAGGTTTAGTCTTCTCTTCCAAAACTGGAGGTGGAGGCGGTGATTGTGGCCGATGTGGTCTATGTTTCACCTCAGGGATTTCAGTCATCTGATTACGGGTACAGAGCCTTCGGAAATCCAGATTAAAGTTACCCGTGCAAACATACGGCTCTACAAATGAAATAACGTTGACTAAACGTCCAGTTTACATTTACTGAATCTCGTAACTAGTTTTCACAAGAAGGCAGTGATTTATTTACTTCTAACTTGGTCATATTTTATTTTTTTAAATTACACACAATTACTTAATTTGTCCATTTTTCATATACATAGAATATGTTATATGTAACGCAGCACTAAAAGTGGAAGAGTAAGATTAGCGTGAATGATACTTCTACTGTTCATTGGACAGCATTTCTTAGGATGACATGAAAAATTGGCAATCAAGTACAGTCAATGCTGCTTAGAAGCATAGCTTTGTACCAATGTACTTAACTAACTTTGATTCACATAAGCAAAGTTCACATTGTCTGTGTGTGAAATTGCAAATACGCTGGTATTTAATAAGAGATATGGAGCCTACATACAAAAATGCCTTCAACATCCATTATTCTCCAGGCATCTATTCATCACCATTCGGTCCGCGAAAATCAAAGTCTCACAGAAGTACCAATCCATTTTTAAACTTTTCACAACTTAAACGAGTGTGAAGGTATAGGAACAGTGTGAATGATAGTCACTAAACAGAACATTTATGAAACGGTTTGCACACTCTGGAAAATTCGACATGTAGAATCTAGCAATATCACATCACCTGCGGCTACGACAGATCATTCGACAGCTGAAGCCATTTAACTACTGTCCATGGCTGAACTACAGATGTGGTCACAATACCCTAAGCTGCACATGCAATTAAGTGGAACTGATACATACAGAGCAATGCATAGTGGACCTGTAATCGGCTATGCCTATAAACAAATTGTTCACATATCCTGGTATGCAAAATGTACACAGCAGGAGTTGTCTTAGTCTTACACTAAAAGTTGACTAAAACCCTATATTAAAATGGATCCGGCCAGTTTCTATGCACATAACCGAATTATGCATTTTTCGGTTACACTCAAGGGTTTCGACCCTAATTATTCTATAAGGCCTATGTTAGTTGTATGTGAGGCATAACTGTAACGGCATGGTTGTATCACGCTGCCACAGGAAAATTTGTCATTGTTTATTATTATCGTTATTATTTTAAAGTGCAGCAATTCGAGCCATATAATAATCTTTGGATTTTACTTGAATCAGCAATCTGCAATGAAACTTGGAACAATGAAGACCAACCTGACGATTTACTTGCATCCTCTTCGATGTCTTGGTTGATGCTTCCTGCCTTCTCTCTTTCGTGGGCGATGCTCCTCTCGGGTTTCCTCCCCGCTCGACTCTTTTTCGGACTAAAACAACAATAGCAAAATACCACAACGTAACTTCACTCATCTGCCTGTGATATACAAATGTTCACATTTTCTATGGAGGGCATTATGGCCATGAACCTACACATTTTCAGTGAATAGCTTGAGTGAGATCCTTCACCACCTTGGTTAGTATGAATGGTTGACACACCATTCAAGGTCCAGTGTACAGACTGTGGAAACCATAGATTCAAGCCACCATTGACATGCATACGTAGGTCTATTTCTGCAACCACTAGGGATCACAACTGAATTACAGTCAATCAGATATTCATTCAACAACAAAGCTCATATATAAGCTAAATAAAGAAAAGGTAAAATATCTATATTGCGTGAAACTGACAAAACGCTAGCATTATACAAAAAAAGCTTCAACAGGTCCAGTGCAAGAGATACATAAAATAGCCAAAGTAGCCTACAGCATATGAAATTTTCATATGTTCCATCTTAAAGCTGTAAAATGAGATGCATAATCGTCCTAACTGCTAACTGAATTGAAAGAACGTAGAATATCTACCCAACATCATCCACCATTTCAACGGATGAATCAACTATTCACAATACAGGCTACAACTGAAAATTGATCACATTTAAACATATTTACCAAATCTGTTCATCTTTAAGTATTGTAACAATTGTAACAATTCTATAATCATTATAAGCTAATTGCCTAAAAATATAATAATATGCAAAACTTACAAATGGTTATTACAAAAATTAGCTTTAGCACAGCTAACTAGGGGCATTTAGCTTCATATACCTTATAATCTAGGCAATATAATTGACTACAAAATAATTTACAACGTAAGGGGCTATAAATAGTAAGGACCAAATACCTATGAAAGGCACCACTGACTAATTGGAATGTTTCTACAGTTCATCAAGGACAACAATTTCATCAGCAAGCAAATAATGCTCAACTATCAGGAAACATCATGACCGACAAAATCTTGTGCACCTATAGAACCCAACCACGAAGCCCAACATCACTAAAACCCTATAAGGAACAATACTTCTGAGCAGCGCTTGTAACTGAGTCCTATTTTAACTCCAATACAGGCCAAGTTTCAGATATGCCAATCTCAGTTGGTTGGTTGCTGTTTTGTTATTTTAATAATTGTACTGTTGTTACAGCTGCTAAAGTTTACGCATTATGCCATCACTATATTTTGTTGTTGTTTGCACCCGTTATTTACTATTGAATTACCTTATTACGGTAATCTGTCTCGTTTATTGCTCCATTTATTTCTGTTAATGCACACTCTTATCCTCTAAACTTTCTGCTTTGACTTCCTGCTACGACCAGTCTCATCTTCCCTCTGCTATCCTTCCTGACTCAACTCTTGTGTTCTTTTGCCTATGTCACTTACTCATCTTACCTCACTCTCCGCCATCTTATTTCTTTCCTAAATGTGGGTGCCCAGGTTAGCGGGTTCACACCCTTTCTGGGCTACCCATTCTTAGGGATCCTTTCTATCATTTTCATACTAACTCTTGTTACTAATCCTTATGTGCATATCATATTATTTCTTTGATACATTTGAGTTGCTTTTGCTTGTGATCTCTATGAATAAACAAGTTTTGAGTTGAGTTGAGTTGAGTTGAGAGGTATGAAGCAAAATATTAGGCTTATCACAGGAGGGGCATGCTATGCTGTCTTGATAGCACAAGATTAAAAACAGCAAAAAATAATCTAACCCAACTCAAACATTTGAAACTACCAAACATGCCTAGCTAGATAATGGGTTTGGGATCTAGGTGAAAAGCTGTCACATCCTAAACAAGCTACAATTAACCACATAAATGTCTACCACATTTTGTTTAGACTACCACCAGACATAACCATAACATCAGTGACCGCTAGCTTTGAAATTATCGTACATGATCTATGGCATCTTTTGGGCTGCTGTCTGGCACACTGTGATGGGGTTAAAGCAAAAGACACATGACTTTTGCATGTTCTGGGACAACTTTTGATTTATCTTATTGCAACATTTTGTGGAAGTGTGGCACATTGCCAAATGTTATCCCTGCTAAGACTGTTTCACATGCGGTCACCGATATCATAGTAATGCCCAACCGGTACAAGGTGCACACATAGATTGATAAGTTACAGGCACTTGATTCAGCATACAATTCGGGTCATTCCGAACTGAAACATGACTTGGTATTCAACCTTATCATATGCCAATACAGCTTCTAATAAAATAATAACTTTTTCTTTATTGAAACATTAGCAACCCCACAGCGCTGTTCATGAACATAGTACAAGCCATGCAACAATTTTAATTAACATCAATCTTAACTACTAACAGAACAGACAATACACAATTTTCTATCCACAATTCCTACTAAGTGGACAAAATCTGCGAGTTCCGTGACATTATTCTGCTTACTTGACCAGCTCCTGTTAAAAACCTTAATGATGCTTTTAGCATACATTGAACAGGTGCAGACTGTGATATGCGCCTCAAGATCAATTTTGGGTCTTAAAAAGACCCGAAAATACAGACTCGACATTATGTCAAACATGATTTAAATCTTTCCTTTCCACAAATGCAATTCTTATAACCAAGAAACACCGGTAAATCATCTAGATACGAGTATCAAACTATTAGTTCAATAAATGTTGAATGTTTACGTTCATATTTCTGAAATTGAGCCCATAGTTTTACGCAACGACCTCATATATAGGTTTTACGCGTCCAATTACTACGGCAACCACGGACCCATAATACACAGGACTGGAAACTACTCGTAATTTTTTTATTAACGTCGTGTGGCCAGCTTGTAGACGATGATCAGCAAAGTTTTGCGTCTTGTTTTTACAACGAATGACTGGAGTTAATCGTAATCGTAATCGTAAACTCGAAATTTCTAAAGCGCCACTCGAAAGCCAAGCGCGGGGCACCAGCTTATTCACGAGCGCTGCGTTGAGTTAGAAGGGTTGTCCGTGAGAGTAGTCCATGGTGGTCCGGGTCGAGTTACCATAAGATCAGGATCAAATGCGTTGAGTTAGAAGGGTTGTCCGTGAGAGTAGTCCGTGGTGGTCAGGGTCGAAATTCCATAGGATCAGAGGGGCGGAACAGCTATTAAGGCGGGTGTCGTTTGGGCCGGGGATTGGAAGGTGGAGGATCAGATGAGACAGGGTAAGAGTTCGTGAAAAGGAGTGTCTTGAGTTTTGAATGAAAAGCCCGAGGTGTGATGGATAGAGGAGCCTGAGGAAGGTGATGGTGTGTGATTAGTAATGATGGCGGATAGACTGAAAAGGATCGGAATTCAGGAGGCAGTTCATTCCAAAGGCGTGGTGCTGAGATGGATATGGCTCGGTTGGAGAACTTGAGATGACTTGTGACCGGCGGTCGAGAAAGTGTAAGGCAGGCGGATGATCGGGTAGAACGGGTAGGTTGGATGGTGAAGAGTTCGCGAAGATAACTTGGGGTTAATTATATGTCTAAAGTAAAATAAAAAATAATTATGTTTGTGAGGTAAACAATTGCCTGTATAAATTTCAATCACGATATTTAAGTCACAGTCATATAAATAATAGGGAGGGCGACATCTGTGTTTGAGCGTGCAAACAAAACAATCTTTTCACGAGTTGTTCGAAATTTGTAACGATGGCGCAGGCAAATAATAACTCTCACCTCGTCTGAGCAACTGCTCGCATCCAAGCTGACGCTTTTGAAAGTCAGCACGTAAATTTACAAGGACTTGGTTAATTAATAATCGACTGGTTTGAGCGGGCTGTTGCAATTAATCACTGCGTTGACTCTTTCATTTGCGTGTATGACAATGAAGTAGAGAGATTGACTGGAAGATTGCCATGCGAGTCTAATCGTAATTCAATAGGCCCTAGATTGAATCGCCTAATCATTATTATGATTAGTCGATTTATCAGAGAATTTTAGACACGCGCTAGGCCTATATAGGCTATAGGCTGTATAGGCCAAAGGGCCTATTTGACTATAGGCTAATAATATAGGGCCTATATAAAGGCACATAATTTCATAGCCTAAGTCTATAGGTCTGCATTAATTGCTACTTACCTCAGGTAGGCTAAGTCAAGCCTATGAGCGTCAGTTTCAAGTCTTCAAAACCCAATTTCTACCCTATCATCTGCATCTGGGACCCGATTCCAAACCTTTGCAATTTGTTATGCTTAAGTATTATCTCGACCATGTAAGCATATCTGCAGGGCTTAAAGTTTGGCTGGACGGTCATGGACGGCGTCCATGCACTTATTTTAAAATCTGAACGCCGTCCAGCCACTTATTGGCCAGCAATGAC